>VZSE01008037.1:1154055-1208589 GCA_013398275.1 Promerops cafer
GGCCGGAGCAGCGGCGCAGGCGGGCGAGGCTGCTCGGCGCGGGGGCGGCGGGAGGAAGGATGTCCTTCGCGGGGGGGGCCCGGCGTCCGCCGCCTGCGGAAGTTTTGCTGCTGCATTCAGCGCGGTTCTGCGAGCCGAACCAGATAGGGCACAGGTACCGCTCGCTCCTGCTCCCGGGCGCCCGCAGGCTCCGGGAACCTTTTGTGGGAAAAGTGGCTAAATGCTCTTAATAAGTAGCTTGAAACACCCGACGGAAATGGCTTGAAGAGAGACTGCCCGAGTTTTGGGATTTGGGGAACAGGTACCCTTGCCTAGGCAGGCAGGATGCTCTCGCTTGGCGTCTGTAGGATGTGTCTATTTTTCTGGCTAATTCAGTGCCGTTTGGGATCAGCCTGACAATGGCTGTAAATTGTGTTGTGGAAAAAGAAACGGCGGTCGGCGTGTTGTATGGCCAGTGCTGTTGCCAGCAAGTTTTTTATATAGATACTTGTGTGTATATATAAAAATAACGTCGTCACAGCATTATGTGTTAATAAACCAATTACAAATTCCGGAAAGTGGTGGCTTAAAATAGAGGTGCATTTTGGTTTGGCAATCGCATTCAGAAAATGCGTGCTGTAAAGCTGAAATGGGAACTTTCATTTCAGCCCTTTGCTCAAGCACAGTCCTTGCTTGTGTGGTTGTTATCTCGAATTCACTCTTGACTGGTTACCTGTTCAGTGGAACAGCAGATGGTAGCAGGTCTCCAGAGGTGCAGAAGGCTGTAGTTAGCTGATACTGGGCTTCTTCTGGGGACTTCTCATTATTATTATCTAAAGGGAGAGACAAACTATTTTTAAACACGATACAAAAAAGTACACTGGGTTCTTGTGTGTTTTTACGGATCCTTCAGAAGATTTATAAACTAATAGTAACATTTGCTTACTGCCAGCACTGAGTTCCCTAAACAGTGTGGGGAGCAAGTAGGAGGCTTTAGAAAGCAGCAGTTTCGTGAGTTGGACGATGACTCACTCTGCCTACTGACTGCAACGTGGCTGATCTAAAAAAAAGTTCTTCTGTGCCCCGTATATTTTTTAGTCAAAGGGATAGTACTTAGCAGGTTGTATAATATGTCATTAGTCATTCTCGGTCTTTCTCCTGTGAGTAATAATTTGATCATTATATGGTCAGCATAATCAAATTAACTGGTATCTTTCAGTCGTATTTGTATTTCTGACAAAGTAAACATCTCATACCTGACTGTTGCGGTGTACATCCTGTTTCCTGAAAACTGATAAATCCACGTGCAGGAGTTGAGCATGATTTGAAGGGGCTGCTTGCGCAATGCCTGAAGTCGGTCAATTGTGATGATCATCGCTAGGGATGATTTCAGAGCCCTTCTGTGGGGTCACTTCTGTTACCCTCTCCCAAGAACTGACCCATTTTAAAACCATAGTTATAAACTACTTAAGAAACCGCTATCTTTGTGTTTCACTCTGTAAACTTTGTGTGAAGAAGGAGTAAAAGTATCACTTGTAAAAAAACCTGGTAGTCGTGGCAAGGTGACAGCCTAGATGAAAATGTCAGTGCCTGCGTCAATAGCCTGTTCAGCACAAATTGGGATGATAAACCTCCCCTTTTTTATACAGTAGTCCATTATACGTTTCAAGTGGCTAGAACATGGGATTAAGTAACTTGTTCACAGATAGGAAGCTTGGAGCAGGATCAGGTCAAATGAAGGCTGCACCGGGTTGGTTGCTTATGTTGTCAGCATTTGTTTTCTTAGCTAAATCAGTCTGATTGTGGAGATCATTGCATGCTCTCTGAAAATATTGTAATTAGTGGACACCTAGTGAAAGGATAAGTGTAAACTGATGATTAAAAATGCATTGTTTCAGAGATACAGCATGAAAATTTTAGGACTCCTACTTCAGGAGTCAGCCGTAGTTCCCTTTCTCCCTGAAGCAGTCCTTTTGTTGCTGCATTCACTCATGGCAGTAGGGGGTAAGATCTGAATTATGGCAAAGAGATGGTAGATCTTAATCTTTGCTGCTGATGGGTATCGTTTTGAATCTGTTCCTGGGCTGTTTAATGGAACTAGCTAAAAGAGAGTTTCCAGATGTGTCACACAGCTGGTGCAAACAGTTTCGGTATTGCTGCATGTTGAAGACATCAGCAATGTACAACAATAAGCCTAATTATGAAGCAGAATACAACTGGTTGTAGATGGTCCCGAGGATGTAAAATACAGCTTAATGCAGGGTAATTGAACAGAGGCTTTGGACCTCAAGTTAATGTGGAATTTGAAGTATTGGTACAAAAATTAATTTCTGTAACAACTGGGGGGGTATAGGAATGAAAGGTGAATGGGGTGATGTAAACTGTTGTACAGGCAGTAGCTCAGAATGAGTGAACCTGAAAGTAGTACATGTGAGTGAGAAAATACTTTCAAGTTTAAAAATGTTAAAAATCAAGAGGCTGGACATCTGGGCTTTATGATTATGAACAGAGCTGGATAATCGCTGATGCCATCCTCTTTAGGATAAATTTTACTTTTGTTTTTTAAAGAAATTCATGGGTATTTTAAAAGGGGTCCTCACTCTATCTCTTAATATTGGTAAAAATTCAAGATAGTTTGGGGAAAAGTAGTAGTGTTACCTCATTGTGTTTGTACTGAGGCTATAATAACCCCTGTAAAACACTGTTTAAAGTTAGGACTCTTGCCAGTGAACAAAGAAAGGAATCTTCAGGCAATCTTAAGTTCCACGTGCTGAGCAGAGAAAGCTCTGAAGATCACCCTTGTGGCAGGGTGTACCACATCAGTAGAGGACAGCTCAATGCTTTTCAGTTCAGAAATACTGCATTTGGTGATCTTTATTTAAAAAGAAAAACTGAGCAGAGGATAGCATGTGTTCCTTCTTCCCCATGTTTGTCCACGTACCTGGGGGCAGGTGCTGTGTGGCAGGAGAGAGTGAGCGAGCCCGGGCATTGGGGCTGTCTCTTGATGACAGTCAGGCTTGAGACAAAGAAAGGGTGATATTTAAATGTGTTGAAACAGTCTTGTTTCTCATTGCCAGTGTGCCTTTCTTTCCTTTTTTTCTTTTCTCTATACAATTCTGATTACTTTAGTGAATTGAGGCCATTATTTAAAATATGTTAATAACTTGTCAGCTGCTCTTGCTGCTCTGTCAGGAGGAGACTTGTTTTGCTTGCTTCCAGTTGTCCCACTGAAAGGCTAGCACTGTTTTAAAGGAAAACATTCATATAATTAATTCTGAAGTGTTGGGATAATGTGGAGACCTTTACATTTAGATAGAGAGCTGAGGGAAGAGCTGAAATGTGTCAATCTAAGATTGAACACGAGGCACTTAGTGGTTTGATGTGACCTATACATGTTGGGGAAGAACATTCAAGTGACTTGTGGTGGAATTGCCCAAAGCTTACCACACTGTAGCATACACCTCTGACTCTTCCCTTTGTGGCATTTTTGAGCTTTTAAAAGAAGTGAGGATGTTGTACAAAAATGCACCATGTGGTCTTTATGACTGCATTCTGCTGTTGCTGACAGGAACTTACTGAGAAAATTGCCAGTTTGGTTTTTCATAAATAGTAGGTGAATTCATTACACTATTAAAAAATAAATGATGTCTGAAAGAGCCCATATGTTAGGGGAAATGGTTATAGAGCATATCAGTTACTCTGTAAAACGTACTTGTTGCTAGTTTTTCTTTGTAATCTAGGTTGGATAAGTGTAGAAATAATTGATCAAGTAATAATTGTCTGATATGTAGGAATTACCCCTGTGATTCCTGTAACAAGGAGTCTGTAGAGGCAAAGTTATTATTTGAGATGTTGGTAAACTTTATCCAAAATCACAAGGATTAAAGCTTTATAAGTGGCATTGGATGTGTGCTGTATATTCAGTAAATACTGGGAGTGTACAAGTCTTACCCTTTTCGTGAGACTAGTACCTAGTTACCTCTTATTATGGTGAAATAGTTAAATCTGATTTTGTCTTCAAATTAAAGTTTAGTGAAAATAATTATTCCAAAATTTGCTGACAGATGCTACAGATACTGTTGCTTCTTGCTTGTCTCTTAACAGCTCTATTGGAGAATTACCAAGTTTGCTTTGTTAGTCTCTTTATTGAGACTCAGGAGGATTTTTTTGTTGCATGCCATAAATTCAATAGATTACATCAAAAATGTTCATATGCTTTAGAAATGGTGGTTGGTCATTATTGCTTTTCTCCACAAGTGTGAAAAGTACATACAATTTCTATTTAGTTTTAGCTTTTCTGATGGTTTATTATTTTTGTAACTGGACAGTAAATAAGTTGTACACTTAGGACAACCCAGTGAGTTGGGGAGGAGGAAGGCACTTATATGTGCTGCAGTACTGATGTGTTTTTCTCTGCTTTTCAGGTTGCCACGGAGTAAAATGGATGGTAGCTTTGATTGTGATTGTGGTGAGCTGGAGCCACCTGATCATTAACAGAAGGCATCTTTTGTAAATCAAGAGCTGCCAGTTTTCCATTTAACTAGACTGTAAACAAAGAAGAGAAAAAGGAGGAAGAAGGAAAAAAAATAGTGCTTACCAGCACCATAGAATGACGCTGCTCAGGACCAGTCCAACACTGAATGTATCTGCACTGTGAGGAGGAGGATGTTAATAGAAGCCTATTATGTGCATATTTATTCACATTTTTGTTAAATGTTAACCAGATTAGCACAGTAGAGCTGAGTGCATAGTATGTCATTTCATTCCGTTTGAGTTTCTTGTGAGTATTTTCTTTAATGTCTGCAGAAATGCTGCACCTTTCTTGAACTATGAATGCTGCAATCTTTCTATCTTATGCTCGGTTTGAGTTCTAGAGCTTACAGGCTCTAAATTCAAGGGGACACAACAGGCCTGGCTGGCTCATAATGAAATGAGAGTGTCAAGAAACCATCTTGCAGTCAAAGCCAAGTGTTTCTTCTCCCTTTCTCTAAGACCTTTCCTTCAGATACCAGTGGAACTGTCTCCGTGTGTTTACAGAAGCTTAGTAGTTTGAGGAAAAACGTAAAGAATTTTAAAATGGCAGAAAAATTTGAAAGTCTCATGAACATTCATGGTTTTGATCTGGGCTCTCGGTATATGGACTTAAAACCACTGGGCTGTGGTGGAAACGGCTTAGTTTTTTCTGCTGTCGATAATGACTGTGACAAAAGAGTAGCTGTCAAGAAAATTGTCCTTACAGATCCCCAGAGTGTTAAACATGCTCTACGTGAGATCAAAATTATTAGAAGACTTGACCACGATAACATTGTCAAAGTATTTGAAATTCTTGGTCCCAGTGGAAGCCAGCTAACAGATGATGTGGGCTCCCTGACAGAATTGAACTGTGTTTACATTGTCCAGGAATACATGGAGACAGATCTGGCTAATTTGCTAGAGCAAGGCCCTTTACTGGAAGATCATGCCAGACTTTTCATGTACCAGCTGCTACGTGGGCTCAAGTATATTCACTCTGCAAATGTTCTGCATAGAGATCTCAAACCAGCTAATCTTTTCATTAATACTGAAGACTTGGTGCTGAAGATTGGTGACTTTGGTCTTGCACGAATCATGGATCCTCATTATTCCCACAAGGTATGCAGAGAGTGGGAATATCTAA
Source organism: Promerops cafer (assembly GCA_013398275.1). Taxonomy (NCBI): domain Eukaryota; kingdom Metazoa; phylum Chordata; class Aves; order Passeriformes; family Nectariniidae; genus Promerops; species Promerops cafer. Next base: position 1,159,691 of record VZSE01008037.1, read on the forward strand.
GTGATACGTTGACAATCGTGCCTTCTTAAAATAGCATCTTTCTCCCTTTTGTACAGGTAGATAGGCTGTGGAAGGCCTCCTTAGCATGGTTTGTCTCAGACAGGACTACTGGAAGCATAAAATAATTTTTTTTTTTTTTTTACTAAATGGGTTCAGAAAAGCAAAGGTTTTAATAGGGAAGGCAGAACCTGAGATTAAGAGCAACATTTAGTTGTATTTAATTATAGAAGCCTTAGATAAGATTTTAAGTAGTGCATTCATAGTGCAAGTGTGGCTGCTTTGGGAGATTGGTTTAGAGATACTGTCCTCCTGGTCTAGGTGTTTCACAAGAGAGCTCAGTATCATCTCCGCATTTATTTGGCGTCTGGGAATGAGAGAGTTTTGCTGCAGTACCTCATTTGACTAATAAATAGTGTCATATTTCTGTATGGTTGTTGTTCACTCACAAAGGTATTTGTAAAGGTAGAAAGAAGGTTTAGTAGAATGCACACAATATAATCCCTGGGACTTTGAGACTAAAAAAATCTTGTTAGTAGTGCATTAAAAAATAAGCAAATAAAAAAGCATAAGTCTTACAAATCTAATTAAATTTTTAAATTATTTTCATTAGGGCCATCTTTCTGAAGGATTGGTTACTAAATGGTACAGATCACCCCGGCTTTTGCTTTCTCCTAACAACTACACTAAAGCCATTGACATGTGGGCTGCAGGTTGCATCTTTGCTGAAATGCTGACTGGGAAAACCCTCTTTGCAGGTGGGTAGAATAAAATCAGTGTGTATATTCACAGAAGGAGTGGTACTGCTTAATTGTCTTCCCCAGGAAAGATTGGTTCCTGTGGCTAACATCAGTAGTCATTGACTATCAGGATATGCTATATTATTGTGCACTTATATAAACCATAAATTGATGTATCTGTAAAGCAGAAGACATTTCAGTTTCGTTACTTGTATTGGTGTGTATAATATATATAATATTGTGATACAGATAAATATCACAGTTTATTGTAGAAGTCATACATGGTAAATCTCTCTGTAATTACGTTGAGCTAAATTTATTGGTTGCCTAAGAAGTGTTCTGATACATGTGGGAATTGGTGTATCCAGGAAGTATTTGAACATTATGAATACCCTATCATATGCATAAAGATTTTTTTTTTAATGTAGTCAATCTAATTGCTGCTTCTTTCTCTATATTTTAAATGATAAAGCCCTAGGGGCATAGATTTAAAGGTGTAAAATTCAGTGCAATACAGCAAGGAAATATGCAACCTTCAACTGTTTCAGGTAAGATGGGAAGCAATGCCCTGGTCTCATTGGGTCCATCTGTATTAGAGCTTTGGTTAGGATCAGGAGCAAATTTTTGGAGCCAATCTCTTGATGGCCATGCTGTACCATGTTGCTGACCTAGCTCAGAGCACAAACTAGAGCATTTTAGATAAAGTGAAACTGTCATTTGCACTATAGGAGATCACCACCTGCTGACAAGCACTCAGTCCATGGGAGCAGATGAGTAAACTGCTGAAATACCTCTGAAATGCTTATTTTTGTGCACTCTGGGGCCTCAGCAGCAGCTGTCTCATCCAGGCTCAGTCTTGCATTTGCTCCTGTTGGCCTGAATTACAGGAGTAATACAGATAAAACCTCTGAGAACTAAGCTTGCATTTCAAAGTTCACATTCCTTTAGACACATGTGGACTGAAAGCACACCTCTGCAGTCATTCTTAGCTTTGCATGAAAAGGCAATGGAATTGAGAGCTTCTTCCCATTAAGTAGTTAATGGAGAACTGTCACTTGAAAGCATTATTTGGTATAAATCAGTGATTAATACGTACAGAGGCTTCTCTTAACATGCAGTGAGTTTTTCACTCTTTGAGTTGCTAACTACTGGAGTAATGTCCCCAGAGTATTAAATGCTTGGCTGATACAAGATTTATTAGGTTCCCATTGCATCAAGAACTACTGCTGGCAAATAATGGGAAAAAGTCTGCAGATTTCATCATTCAGCATAGATTGATCACAACTGCCAGCATTTTGGCTTTTTTTTCTTTGAGTAGCATTGGTATTTGTCAGAATTTTTTATTGGCCCAATAGCTGTGCAGTGAGTTAGAATTCTGTTAAAAAACTTGGTCTTAGTCACCAAAATCCTAAATTTTTAGGCTTGTTTATATGGCTTAATTGCATTGAGTAGATACTTAGAAAAGTATTTTAGATATAGATGTGCCCCTCTGAAAATTCAGCACTGCCATGGTTTTCTAATCTAAAGAAAAGTGGTTTTCTTGATGTCATGCATTTGGAAAGGGAAGATGGTTGGAGATATGATAGTTATTCTGCCCTGAGGCTCTGAATAAAGCTCTTTTGCAGAGTTGCTCGGAGGGATTGATTTGATTAATTGCAACTTCCTGTCTACTTCTGAACCATCCCTTAGGAATCCTGCTGTTCAGAAAGCTGATGAGAATGGGAAGGAAGAATGCAGATTAATATTGCAGAATACCTGGAACAAGTGAGGGAATGGAAGTTGAGGCAGAGGAATTCAGTAGCTTTTCCAAACAACTTCTCTACCTCTTTGTTTTAAATGAGTATTTTACAATGATTATTTCACTGATAGTGGACAGAAAGCTGATTAATTTTGAGGATGGTACTAATTACACAGTAGAATCTGTTTTCCAGCAAATTACAAGCAATATTACATCTGATAGATCATATTAAGTAATTTGATGTAATCTGAAGTAGAACAAAACAGCTCTTTCAGTCCAGCAAAGAAGTTAACACAAGGCAGTACTGATTGATTTGGGGAATTCTGTCAGATTGTCTGCAGTGGCTTTGCCTCAGCTTTTCAAGTCACCTGGCAGCTGTGTGATGGGATGTCCAGTGCAGACTGCTGGGTGTGCAGGCACTGAAGTGAACTGAGAGTGTGGAGGTTTGGAGATGCTACAGTCTCTTGCTGGCCCCATTTATATTTATTGTCACATACATCAGTATTGCTTGTGACCAGCAAGCATACCCAGAGCTGCTTGGTGAAGGAAGGAAACACTGGCATGCAAATAATCCTATATAATTTCATTTGCTAGTTGAATCTCTAGGATCCTACATCCTTCTTGGAGCTGAACAACAAGCTGAAGCTGGCAAGTTGTGTTTCTGGGTACACCAGTACTGAATATAGATGCTGTTCATTATTCAAAATTGACCTGCTTATTGTTCTTACCCAGGGAAACTTCAGGTAGTGCTAAAAGTGTGCTATAATTTCAGTCATAATGGAGTACTTTTTTCAAAAAGAGTATCACTCTGTAACCGACAGGTGATTTTTGTCTTGCACTTGACAGTTAATGCAGGATTTCAGAGAAGAATATTAATACAAATGGTTGTGGCCTGCAAAATGTCTTTCTGAGCTAAACTACTACTGTTTTTATTAATAAGGGACATACAATTCAAAGTGAGGTCAGATATTGTATTAATTAGGTGGATCAGTTGAAAGGGGAGGATTGCAGCATATAGTGTATAATAAAAGGGGTATTGCTGTAGAGTACCTCATCCATGGTGAAAACACTGCTACAAAAGCTTAAGGTGAGGTCTCTTTTATCTGTGAGTAGCAGCTCTGTAATTCTTCATATGCCACGGCATTTCTTGAGAGCTCTTCAGATTTATTATCATTTAAATTCAGAACTTCAGCCTTTCCTCTGTTGCAGGAGATTATAATCTTTTACTGGAAATAGCTGCTCAGAGCACAAAATTTTGACATGCCATTCATATATAGGGATCAGAAATGTTTAAAGTTGAAATGGCAGCTTGTCTTTTCTTTTGGTGCTCAGGTGCACATGAACTTGAACAGATGCAGTTGATTCTAGAATCAATTCCTGTTGTACATGAGGAGGACCGTCAGGAGCTTCTCAATGTAATTCCAGTTTACATTAGAAATGATATGACTGAGCCACACAAACCTTTAACTCAGTTGCTGCCAGGCATCAGTCCTGAAGGTAAGTAATGAAAAAAAAAACTTGATTCAATGTCTTGATGTTTCAAAATCATCTAATTGTGTGCAGTTTTGAGGTGCAGGTGTGTGATTGTTAAAAGCAAGTTTCAGTTAGAAGAATCTGTGCTCTAATAAAAAAAAAAATTACATCCATGATAGTTGCTTGGTTATCTTTGGAGTAGAATTGTAAATCTCTGCTGGACCTATTGCACTGGAATTGCTCTGTTTTGAGACACTGGCCTTTTAAATAAAGGGAATGGAGTCAGTATAGAAGGACTGTCTTTCAAATGTTTTTAAGAGTCCCCCAGCCAAAGTAACAGCAGTGTTTCCTGGTAGCCATTGGTGGGTACTGATTCAGCTTGAAGCTTTCTGTCTCTTGCTGGTTATTTATGCTTTAAGTTAAATTATGGTTGATCTTAGATTTGACTTCTCTCTCTTTCTGATGGCTACAGGATGCATATTTGGCACTGTACTGTCAGTAGCTGATACTTCACAGGCAGCTACTTTGAAACAACTAAAAGGTTCTAGAGCAAAGCACTGCACCTTAATGTTAGGTTCTAAATGTCAGAAATTTCCCATTTAATGGTAGCTTATATTCTACAGCACTGGACTTTCTGGAGCAAATTTTGACATTTAGTCCCATGGATCGATTGACAGCAGAAGAAGCTTTGTCCCATCCTTATATGAGCATTTATTCCTTTCCAACGGATGAGCCTATTTCAAGTCATCCTTTTCACATTGAAGATGAGGTTGATGATATTCTGCTAATGGATGAAAGTCACAGCCATATTTATAATTGGGAAAGGTAAATTTATCACTTACTGTGGTAACATAACTGGATGGTTTTGTGCTTGAAGTGACATTGCTTCATGGGCATTATTTCGTTTTCTGTTTGTTTCTTCTTCTTGAGTTGACCTGAGAATAAAATTTTCCCTTAAAGCATTATCACTGAATTTATAATCTGCTAGATGTGACTTGGAGATGCTGATGGATTCCTGAGTTTCACTCAGGACTCTAGAATCTAAAGTTAGTATTTCCATTATTTTTTTCTTCCCCAAAATAATTCTCTAAAAATAAACTTCATTTAAGGAGAGTTTTAATTATGATTGTCTTGTCTAATGCTTAGTGCACATTATAGTAAAGAGATTTCACAGTAGTTATCTTAAGTCAATTAAACAAACTGTAGAAAAAGTTCTGTAAGTGGAGTGAGCTGTTGTACATAATTCTGTTTCTTTATGCTAGATTAAATTAAAAACATGGAAGAGGTACCCAGTTGGATTAAGGAAAAACTTTGTGTTGAATTGTCATTATTGTGTAAGGGAATTTCTAAACTTAACTGTCTCTGTCTTGGGAGCTAGGAGACTGTATCTAGCTGCTAACACTTAGGAAATTGTTTTACAGATACCATGAAAGTCAGTTTTCAGACCATGACTGGCCTATTCATAATAACTATGAAGCTGATGAAGTTCAGCGTGATCCAAGGGCTCTTTCTGACGTTACTGATGAAGAAGAAGTGCAAGTAGATCCTCGCAAATATTTGGATGGAGATCGTGAAAAGTACCTGGAGGATCCTGCCTTTGACACCCACTTCTCTACTGAGCCTTGCTGGCAGTATTCAGATCACCACGAAAACAAGTATTGTGATCTGGAGTGTAGTCACACTTGTAATTACAAAATGAGGTCCTCTTCATACCTAGATAATTTAGTTTGGCGAGACAGTGAAGTTAACCATTACTATGAGCCCAAGCTTATTATAGATCTTTCAAACTGGAAGGAACAAAGCAAAGAAAAGTCTGACAAGAAAGGCAAGTCTAAATGTGAAAAGAATGGGTTGGTGAAAGCTCAGATAGCGCTTGAGGAAGCATCACAGCAACTTGTTGAAAAAGAAAGGGAGAAGAATCAGGGGTTTGACTTTGATTCTTTTATAGCAGAAACCATCCAGCTTAGTTTACAACATGAGTCTACTGATGTTGATAAATTAAATGACTTGAATAGTTCAGTGTCTCAGATAGAGTTGAAAGGAATAATATCGAAGTCGGTAAGCAGAGAGAAGCAGGAGAAAGGAATGGCCAATTTGGCACAGTTGGAAGCTCTGTACCAAACTTCTTGGGACAGTCAGTTTGTCAGTGGTGGGGAGGGGTGCTTCCTCATAGACCAGTTCTGTTGTGAAGTAAGGAAAGATGAACAAGTTGAAAAAGAAAATACTTACACCAGTTATTTGGACAAATTTTTTAGTAAGAAAGAAGATGCTGAAATGCTAGAACCTGAGCCAGTAGAAGAGGGGAAGTTTGGGGAGAAGGAAAGAGAAGAGAGCTTTCTCAGTAACAGTGGGGAACTCCTCTTCAACAAGCAGCTTGAGGCTATAGGTATTCCTCAGTTTCACAGCCCTGTTGGTTCGCCTCTGAAGTCCATCCAGGCCACGCTAACGCCTTCTGCTATGAAATCATCTCCCCAGATTCCCCACAAAACCTACAGCAGCATTCTGAAACACCTAAACTAAAACACTCAGCAGACATTTCTTTTATATTCATGAGATGTGTTTGTCTTTTTTTATTACTAGTGTAAGTAATTTTTTTACTTGAATCAGATGGTGTAATTTTGGTATGGATTTCATTAGTTTTCTGTTTACCATTGTTTTTACAATCCAGAATTACTTTCTATACATAAGTTAGTTTTGTTTTTAAACTGGCATGTCGTTTGCACACAAAATTAAAGAATAGAGCAAAATAATGCAAAATGCAGGAGGTAACAAAAAAATGCACTAAACCAAGTAAAAAAACATTCTCTCAGTAAAACAGTGTCCATGTTTTGCAGAAAAAGAACCTTGCCTTGAAATTTACACAGTGAGACTGTACATAATTGCATGAGAATATCTATTTTTCCCAAAACATTTTTTTCATTCATGCGTATTTTAGAGTTTTTCATACTCTACACATTTCTTAGACACATGATACCAGCAGCAACTGAAACGAATGCAGAATTTGGTACGCATGTGTTATCTACCTCAAGGTAACAGCAGTATGTGGCAAAACATTAACCACCCATAGTGCTTCTCATTATGCACTTCTATTTAGCCAGCATTATTGTAGTAGCTATTCCTATTGAAAATCATTCAATATTTATAAATGTTCTGGTATGCATTCTTTATAGTGAAGTGTTAATATGCAGCACTTTTATTTATTTTAGCAAATAAGTATATTTCTGTAATTATAGAAAGTCAATTTTTGAGTTACTTTTCAGATAAAAGTTTTTGTTTAGCACTATGGTTTCATTGCCTACATAGCTGGATATATATTAACATCGGCTTATTCTGAGGCTATCCAAAACATTTTTATTTTTGTTTTTTAGTTTTCATTTCAAGTAAAGCACTCACTGTGTATAGGAATTTGTAATTGGAGGTGCTTGATCTCTACAAAAGAAATTAGGAATTGCTTTATTATCAAATGCTCCTAGAAGTCTTAATTGTGTTCATTTTTTAAAAATTTTGTAATGTTAGTTGTGTGCATGGAAATAATTAAGGTACAGCATTACTGTAGGTTAAAGTTCTATATGGTGAGACATTTTGTTTTTACTGTATGTTTTTACTGAATGATTCCTGTCCCACTCCCAGCCCCCCTCAAAAGCAAGCATGAATAAAATTAGGTTAAATATAGCATGTAGCATCTCGGTCTTTTAAAAATTTGTTTTACCTTCTGATTTTTTGAAATACTGGATGTATCATTGGCTCCCCTGTTTAAAACTAAAAACAAATAAAAACATGGCCAGCAAAAATGGCTGTTTGTGATGCTTTGTACACACCCTGCCAGATGAAGAGCAGCTGCTGTGCTGCAGCTGGGGCAGTTGTGAGGGTCACTGCCTAACACAGGGTGCTCATGGAAGCATGAGAAACTCTCCCTGAAGTGCCTCTGCTGAGGATGCAACATCCTGGAAGGAGACTCCCAAGAGTTTCCTTCTGTCCTGGTGTCTGCAGCCTGTGCCGAGGAAAATCCCATGTAGTGGTGTGGCTATGAAAGCACAGATATACAGCAGTGTCCATAACCATTTCTGTTCAAAAAAACCAATTGACTTTCGGAGTCTGCGTGACCAAAGTTACTGTTTTATCAAAGGTTTAGATTAGTGTTAAAGGAGAAGCTGCTGCGTGTGTGTGCGAGCACCTTCACGTTGCTGGCAGCCTGGAGTGAAGGTGAGCGTGCAGGTCCCTCAGCCAAGAGCCTGGCTGGAGCACTTCCATGAGGAGCTTTTTGGGAGCATGACCAGGTAACTCCTGTGGGATGTTTCAAAATGTGCAGGTCAGGTCTCTGTTGCAGCAAGCCCTAGAACAGTATGTATTTCTCTTCCAGTTCCTCCCATCACAGCCGTTCCAGAGGGAGCTAATTAACTGTACCATAAAGCTACATCATCTGGCAAACTCCTACAACTTTTCCTATGACAGTGTTTCAGTTCCATCCCTGCCCTGGCAGGTAGCACAGCTGCAACTGGCCTAAAACAAGGATCTCTGCCCCTTCAGTGTGGCACAGGATGAGCCCCTGGAGAGGGGACAGGGAGTGTGTCCTTGAGCATGGTCCCTGGATGTTCATGCAGCCACAGCAGTGGGCTGGGGGCTGTAGGGAGGGGTTGACCAGCTGCCCTCTCTGGGCAAAGGGCTGTTCTCAAGGGCTGTAGGGCTTTTGTTGAGATTGGAGGAAAGCAGTGGGTAGGAAGTGCAGAACAACAGGAGACAAAATTCAGCTTAAAAACACATCTTGTACAAATGGAGTATCTTTTTTGCAGTCTTTTTGGGGTTTTTTGTTTGTTTGTTTCTTTTTTTTAGAACACATGTGAAACTTAACAGTGCTTAAGAAGCCTGTAAGGGTACAAAAGGAACATTTTACACTAAAAGGAAGGGGAGAGTCCAGTATTGAGCCTAAACCCAGCATGGTGCTTCATTACCTTTGTCTTCTACCTGTGCTGAGGAGGCAACACTGTACAGGCTGTGCTACCTGCTTTGGTGCAAACCCTGCTCTCACTACAGGCTCCATCCATGAGTCACTGTAGGGTGCAGCTGGGCAGTTGGGATTATTAAGTAGAAGGAATTCCCTATGTGGAGACAAAAGTGTTTTGTAAGGACCGTGCAAAGTGAAATCACTGCTAGAGAGTGAAGGTACTCTGGGTGTGGTGCTGGGTTCTCCCTTGGCAAACTGCAGCAGTGTTGGGAAGAACAGCCTGCAGAAAGTGCAGGGTGTCACAGGTTGCTCCCATGGGGTGGAAGATGGTTCCTGCCCTGCACTCATCAGCCGTGCCTATCCCTGCAGCAAAAAATAGGTCAGCTACATGTGTAGCCCTTTGGCTGTGACCTAGCAACAGCATTGTCTTTAAAAACAAAATATGGAAGAGGCTTAAATTATGAACCAGATAAAGGGACCACTGTTTCACGCCAAGGTGCTTGCCAAGTACAATGGAACACCCTTATTTAACAAAAAAGCAAATAAGAAACGAGGAAATTAACCATCTTTTAAAAGTACCCTTTCTTCTCCAAGTGGCCTTTGGTTAAAAGGCAGCATTTTAAAGTCTATTTAACAAGAGCTTCAGCTAGAAGAGGTGATGTTTACAGCAGACCAGGACAGAGCCTTTTACACATCCTGTCATCACACGAGGTCTAATAATTGCTGCACAGTTTGTTCTGATCAAGAGTTCTCAGCCATGGTCAGTTAGCTTTCTCAGAGTTGTATTTAATTTTAATTAAATCAGAGTTGCTATATATAATCTTAGCTATTTTTATAAGCCTTTGCCCACGCTGCTGGTAGTGGTGTGATGACAGTGTGAGCAGCAGAGCTTAGCTGTGAGCAGAGCTGGTCTGCTGGGGCTCCAGGCTGGATGTGGGGCTCTGTGAACCAGCTGGGCACTGGGGCAGGCCCTGCTGCTGCTGCCCCTCCCTGCTCAGCAGGGCACCTGTACCTGCAGCAAAGCCTTTGCTGCCTACAGCAAAATCTGTACCTTGATGTACTTTGTTTTCCTGTCACCTTGCAATTGCCTTTTCTGTGCTGCAGAAGCTGTTAGAGCAATGCCTGCTGCATCCTTTTAAAGCCTTGCCAAGTTCCCACTTTGGTCCAGCTGATTGCCTGGAGGCACTGGTTTATGAACAGGTTTTTAATGCCTTTTTTACAGGCATCCACCAGAGAGTTTTTTTCCCATACGGAACTAATGTTGCTATTTTTTTCTGTCCGCTTCTAACCTGTGACAGTCAGAGATGTAGGAGATTTTCCACAGGTGGACTTTCACCCCCTACTCTACACATGTATATACTGCAAACCCTAGAGAACTGTAGGCAGGGTCCCAAGGAATTCAGTGGCACACTGTGGTGCAATTATTGCTGGGTATCAAGAGGAAAACCATCCTTGAGCTCAATCTGCTCCCACAAGTCTTCTTTATTTATACTCATACTGCTTTCCTGCTGCTGAGATCTGGGAGTGCTTGTCAAGCCTTCAGCTGGGTTTTACACGTAATTAAACAGTAACCTGTCTTTGTTCTTCCGAAGATGCCGCCCTGAGCAACAGCAGCCCTGAACCTATTTGTTCCTTACTCCTTGAATTATTTCAGTTCTTACAACATCCTGTAAATTCTTGTTTGCTGTTCTGTTTGCGTCAGACTTGAGCTGAACAGCCTGGGAAGTCATGCCGGGGGTGTTCAGTAACGAGCGAATAATCCAGATCACTGCTGGCCCCCGGCGCCCGGGCTCCCATTGCTGTGTCTATATTTGAAATGGTTATCTGCTTACGCTGAGTGCTGCTGGAGAACTCCTTAAAATACTGGCTGTTGAGAAGTTCAGTGGCTGCTTTGGGCTGGGAAGTAGCATGGCTGATAGGGTGATTTGTGTGCACCAGGCCATGTGCAGAGGGAGCTGTGCCCAGCAGCCCCTGGGGACGTGGTGATGGCCAGGTATGGCCACGCTCTGCAAATAGCTGGGTCAGTAGCTGGCAGCAGCCACACGTGTCATTTGCTTTCCTCAGGAATCTGTCTGCAGCATCCTGACTGCTGAGCAGCCCTTCTATAGAGAACTCTGATAATAAAATATCTTTTGTAATCTCTGTGCTGGGCTACTGCAGCCAAAATTACTTTTAACCTTTATGTCACCCAGCCTGGATTGCTACGTGTGGTATGAAATACCAAACTGTGTGTTTGGCAGCCGGGGATGGGACAGGGAACTTGTGACTTGTCCAGCATCAGAGCCAGCAATTCCATTGCCCTTCATGTCCCAGCTTTGGCTCCCTTGTTCCCAGCACAAAGGTGCTGGGAGACGACTCCTGCAGCTCACGTGCTGAGTCAGAGCATGGCTGTAGGGAAAGGGAGTAGGGAAGGGCTTTTCCCTCTCTACCTGGGAACTTGGGTTAATCTATGCTTACATCCAATCTGTGTTTCTAGAGCACAGAGTCATTACTGAATTGGTTGCTGATGGTTTGATGGGTTTTCTTCAGTTTTAACATTGGTAGAAGGGTGATTTATTTTGTTCTAATTTGGTATCATTCTGTATTACTTGTGTCTTTGCTTACACTTTTCCTTTTTGAAGATTTCTTGTTACTTTTGGTTTAGGCTCATTATATTCTTCTAGTAATCATTCATGGCTGAATATAGTCCAAGACAAGTGGGTGATCCCTTGCCTGCTTGGTTAAAGATCACTGGCCACTCTCAGAATACACGTGAGGCCTAATAAAATACAGGCTTTCCTTTATATCTGAATTTTGCCTTCTTCCTCAAGCCATACCCCAGGCCCCTGGTGCAGTGTAGTGTGGTAGCTTCATTGCCACACTAATCCCACTGTGGCTGGTGCAAGGTAAGTATAAACCTCAACATTTTTCTGTATCATCATCTCCACAATATCTTCCCAAAAAGCAAGTGTAGCCAGGGTAGAATTTCTGCTTTACAAGATTGTTGATCTTTTAGTTTGCAGCTCAGGCTTCAGCAATGGGTGCTCCAAAGCCAGACTCAGGCAGTGAAAGGACATTTTCTCATTCTCGTTCTTGGTGATGCCATTCAGACTGGACTAGAGTTTAAATGTTCAGTGCTAGAAGCTGTAGAGAAATAATGTTTCCATTTAATGTCTGTCTTGAATTTCATCATTTAGAAGGATTTAAAGCATAGACCTGAATAACTGAATAACAGATTTACTGTGACTTCTCTGTTTGTTTGGATATAGATTTAGACAGTACAGCTCTTGAAATAGCTGGGTAACTAGCAGAAACATTCTTAAAGCCTGTGACGAAGAAAGCAGATGGGTTTGGGTTTTGTTTTGTATAGTATTTGTCTCAGATATTTTCTGCTATTGTTAGAGTCTTAGCAGATTTGATGTTGACACATATTGAAAGATTAAATTACTTCTAGATACTAAATTATCTTTTGGACCCTTACATATATTTCACTGGTTTTCCATGATTCTTTGTTTTCTTTTTACTTGCTTTTATCCAGAGAGACCCTCAGGTGTTTGAGTCTCTCAGTTTTATGTCATGCCTAGCCCTGTCAAGCAGCGGGGTGCCAGTCTGTTGGAGTGTAGAGTGGACAGGGATGTCCTTTGGGATTGCTGGCACTTGTATCTGTATTTCTATTGGCCTCGGAACTGCATCACCCAGAGTGCAGCATCCACTTCCAGCAAGGCAAGGTAAAAAACCTGTGACTCGCTAAGGGACCAGCAAGAGGAAGGAGATTCATCATCCAGAGCAAATCCAGGAGAAAAGCAAACCCTGGAAGCCTAAGTGGAGCTCTGGCAAGCTGGGCAGCCATGGAGAAGCTCACTGTCTGCAGCTGGAACATGGAGAGGCTGGCTGCCCACACCTGTCTGGCTCAGTTAATCAGAACCTTGCAGCATTTCTCCTGCCCTGAGAAAACCATAGTGACATCAGCAGTGGAGCAGGTGTTTTGGTTCTTCAGCCAACACAGAGAAAAACATGAAAGCACAGAGCTGCTGGAGCAATTCACTGGGTGAATGGGCTCAAAATGACGTGCTGTGAGCAGCTGGGTGGCCGTGGTGGTCAGCAGTGGGCACCAGCACCAGCAGTGCAGAGGAGCCAGGCGTGACCAGGGTGGAGTCCAGCTCATCCTCCAAAATGCTGGTGCAGCCCAGGGAGGAGGCTTCCGCCCTGCCTGCCAGGAATTGCAGTCTGTGTTGGCATGGGCAGGAGGAAAAATATGATGGGAAACAGGAAGATTAAAATAATCCCAGTGAAAACAGGATGTTGGAAAGCTGGTAACAGAGTGGGGCTGCAGGGCTGGCTGGCTGCAGGAGGCTGCTGGGAGCAGGGAGGCTCTCACACAGGCTGTTTGGGGCAAAACCCAGTTCTCTCATGTGTAGGCCCACATCAAAGCCTTGAGGCAGAGGCAGCACAGCTCTGCTGGCAGCAGACTGGTATCTTGTGCTCCCCAAAATGTAACTGATTATGGCTGTTTACACCAATGTGTTCACTCACCTTCTCTCAACACCTGCCTGAAATCTTTTTTGTTGGATGAAGGTCATAAGCCATTCCCTGCAACACATCAGCCTGGCGTCACATTTATTTAACAGCTAGGACCTGCCAGGCAGGGGGATGGAGCTGTTCCAGAGCCTGGCTGCCAGCAGGGAGCTGGATATCTCCCAGCTGATCACAGCCTGCTCTCCGAGCTGCCATCCATGGCGTCCTTCCAGCTACGACAAAATAAAAACCAAACAGTGTTTGTCTCTCACTAAACTGCCTCTTCCTCCCAGGGGCTGACAGCAGCAGTCAGTGCTGTGGATTTACAGCAGGGGTGGCGGGCCCTGGGGTGGCTGAGGGAGCTGGTTCCCATCCCAGTGCCAGCTTGTGACCTGTCAGAGGCTGTTGCTGGGGCTGGCGAGGGGCTGCTGGCCAGTGCCCCCCCAGCTTCTCGAGTGCCTTGCACTCCCAGCACTGAGGTGTTTCTGCTCCTCTGGGAGCAGGGCAGCTGCAGGGCCAGACCCTGGTTTCAGCCTGGAGAGCGTGGTGGGCTCATGAGAGGCTCCACATTGCAGGTCCCAGGCTCCAGCATGTGTGGACTGTGCTCAGAAGCAAGCGTGAACTCAGTGCCCTGTAACTGATGAGGTCACTGAGCCATTAGAAAATGCATACTAAAATCTCTGAGGCTAAATCAAACCGGGTTGTTCCTTAGGTAAAATGAAAATTGCTATTTTCCATGAGTCCAAACTGCTATCCACTTATTTACTTTCCATGGCTAAATTGAATCTACTATGTACATTGCAAGTTGCCAGTGTTTGTCAATGCAGTGCAGAACCAGATGGATGCAGAACAGCCCTTGGATGAGGACCATGTCCCCAGTTCTAATCAGCCAGTTAACACAGAGCAGTTCTTCCCAGACACCAGGTCTTTCCCCAGTCAGGCATCCCAGCTGGCCAGGCATGGGCTTGGGAGGAAAGCTCAGTAAAGGGCAGGCTCTGCCCAGGTCCTACAGCAGGGGAATTGGGCTTTCCCTGGTGTATCTGCAATTTGCTTTTCTCATGAGTGCTCCAGATGATTTGGGTCCTGAGGATGCCAGTGTTTCCTATCACCTGAGTTTCTCTTTTTCCATGCTCAAAAAATGAGACAGATTTGTTCTCCAGGTCTGTGAAATAATCAGTCTTATGCTCATCCATGAATGTCACAGATGTTCACTACATCACTTCACTTTTATGATAAGTGATAAAAAAGAGGAGGAGATTGAGTGCTTAAAGTGAATTGACTGGAGTCAGGGGCCCAACTGCCCCTGGAGCTCAGGCCATTTTCTGGAGTAGTGGGATGCCCAGCTCCTTTAACACTCAGCCCCGGTACAATTTTTGTTCAAGACTAAATAAAGAGATGCATTTTCAAGATGAACTTCTTCACTGTTGCAGGTTTTAACATCAATTTTGGTGTCTGTGGGCAGTGTCACAGGAGAGCCAGCTTCAAACTCAAGGAGCTGGATCTGAGGAGCTCCCTGCATGCCAGGAGGGGAGTGTGGGGAGCAACACCCCTGTGGCAGCCCAGAAACAGTTCAAATTCATGTCAGTTTTACATATTTGACACAAGAAATCTCTCCAGGCACCACTTCAATCCAATTTACAGTGTCTGGCTCAAGTGAAGTATGAGAAGAATTTGCTTAAGCGATTTCAGTGTCGATCTGTGGGGAGCTGGGCGAGCAGGCAGGGCAGCCTGCACCAGCCCTGGGGATGGTGGGGCTGAGCAGCCCGGAGGGCTCAGGAAAGCTCCATCCCTCAGCACAGACACTCTGCTCTCCACCAATGAGGTCAGGAACAGCCCAGCTTGGTCCTTCCCCCCTTCTCCTTAAAATACTCATGAAGCTGCTGTAGAAACCAAGTTGGAGGTGCTACTGCCTGTCCTGGGGTAACTCCCAGCAGGGACTGGTGCCTCTGGGCACCAGGGCACTCCACTTCCATCTCCCTGCCACAGAGCACCCCAGCCCCATTGCCCACACAGCTGAGCTCATGGAAGTTTGGGAATCTCGTAGCTTTCAAACAGTTTGAGACACCTTCACTTCCTGCAGAGGGAAAGCAAGTCTCAAGAGGCTTTGCAGCATGCACAGATGTTAATTGCCTTCCTCCCACACCACTAAGAAATTTGTGTGCTGCCTTCTCCACCATACAGCAGGAAAATGAAAGATGGAGTGGTCAAACCTCATCCTGCAAGAGCAGGGTGCTGACTGGGGTGGGACAAACCAAGCTCCCCCAATGCTGGAGTTTGAGTCACCTTAAGGGAGTTGGAAGATTAAGGTAAGGAGGAAAGTAATTTACAGCTTTAGCTCTTACTTTGTCCCTGAAATCTCTGCAGTGTCCTGGGCATTTATAGAAACTAATGAACGGTGTCACCTGAATGTGGAGCACTTACAGGGAGAATTGGAGCAGTGATGGTGATTAAAATTAGCGTCCAGATGAGAAAGCAGTGGGAGAGCCCAGCCCTGCTCGTTTGGGAGAGCAGCGTGTTTGCAGAGGTAGCACATCCCACCTGGACAGGGTACATCCAGCCTGGACACAGTGCCCTGGCCATGCTGCCTTAGAAAGCAAGTGAGGAGTGATTCCTGACCCTACTTTCAAAAGAGGGGTAGGAAAAAGACAGAAGGCTTGGTCTAGACTGACTGTAAAGGAGGGAAGGTCAGTTGTACCTGCTGTTGCTGAAGCCGTGCTGTTCACCACGACAGCATTGATGGCTGAGGAGAGTTCTCACAGATAGCATCATCACTGTGAGGTGGGATCTTCCACTTCTCCATTTTTGGAGTCCCTCACACTAGGAAAGCAAGGTGGGAGTAGCATCCAAAAGCTGTGTAAGGACTTGTTTGCCACAGCAGTGCTGTGGTGGCCACCACAGCCCCTCTGCCTGCATGAGGAGGGGCTGCCATCCCCAGAGCTGTGCTGCACTGCCGTGGGGAGCCTGTAACACAGCCCCCGTGTGCACCGTGGCCCAACAGCATGGCGTGGGGTGGTGCAGCTTGCCCCAGCCTTGCAGGGAGCAGCTCATTCTGGCACATGGTGGGAGCAGATGTTTTCAGGGCTGCAGCAGGGCAGCGCGAGCCTCCAAAGGGTACAGCTGCCTTCGGTGCATTAGACATGGATTTGATGGCCATCATCACTGCCACTCCTGCCTCCCCCTTGTGGGAGGGCTCGGGGAATAATCCATTCATTAGAAAACATCATTGCATGAATGATGACATAAGTAATTTTATAGTGCTAAGTGGTCATTTCCAGTTAATGCTTTTTTTAATTTCTGAGAATGGCTCGGCAGCCTCTCAGGTGATGTCAGCAGTGTCCCCACCCACTGCCACAGCCCGGGCACAAGGACACTGTCCGGGCACAAGGACACTGTCCAGGCACGAGGACACAGCCTGGGCACAAGGACACTGTCCGGGCACAAGGACACTGTCCAGGCACGAGGACACAGCCCAGGCACAAGGACACTGTCTGGGCACGAGGACACAGCCTGGGCACAAGGACACAGCCCAGGCACAAGGACACTGTCCGGACACGAGGACACAGCCTGGGCACGAGGACACTGTCCGGGCACTGCTCAGCTGCCAGCTCTCCTACGCTGGCAGCACATTCAGAGCATTACAAATGAAAGTTTCCGAACACGAAGGCAGCACTGAGAAAGAGGAAAATTACCCTTCAGGGAAGTATTCTGCTATTGTCAGGGCAGCATGGAATGAAAGCAAAAAGGATTTTAAGACTGGGTTTTGGCTGCCGGTTGAGGCTGTGATTATAACCTGCAGCCTGAATGCACCATGCCTGAACCAACCCCTCCCCCTGCCCAAGCCTTAAGCCAAAGGATTTAAACAAGCTCTTATGTAATATGGTTTTAGTGTTTCCAGTAGAAATAGGTGTTCTAAATATAAATGATTTGCAGATAAAATAGGCTTATATAAAATGCTTTTACGTTTATGTAACCCCGTGTTGGCATTGCACCCAACACCTCCCTCAGCTGTGAGCCCAGCGCTGGGGACAGTGCGGGGTGCTGGCAGTGCCCAGCTTGGTGCCAGCATGCTGGGCCACGGCCAGGACTGCACTGGCCTCTGCACCACAGACCAATCCCTTCCTGTCCCCAGCCCGCCAGGCAGTGCCCTGCAGGGACGGTGCTGCTGCGAGAGATGCACTTGGCTTGCAATTTCTCACGTGTAGTCCCCTCCCTTCTCCCTGCCCGGGGGCTCGCTCACAGCAGCAATTGCAGGACATTCCTGTGTCGGTCCTGGGGCGGCGGGGACAGCCCTCGCTGCAGCAGCAGTGCCATGGCAGCGGCGATGGTCCCGGCTCGGGTCCAGCGCTGCAGACGCTGCCCTTAGGGTCGCCTGCTTTGGTCCTTTAGGCAAAGAGAGTTGTTTTGAATGTCGAGGGATGGAATTCTCCTCCAGCCCGATGTCCATGCAGGGGTGTCTGTGTGTGTGTGCATATATTTATATACCATACATATATGTGTGTGCATATATATACACACATAGGGATGTATATATTTGTATATACACATATGACACAGTGAAGGACCCGACTGCCTCCAGTGCAGGGTTGGCAGCATGGCTGGTGAGCTGTGGGCTCTTCCCAAGCAGTGGCCACAGCCCCACTGAGCAGCCAGGGGCAGCTCCCTGTCCCAGCCAGGCCATCGGAGCACTCGAGGCTCCTAAGCCAAACACCTCCCTCCCATGAGTGGGCACCCACAGGGTGAGCCCTCACTTGCCATGCCTCTTCTCCATGACCACCTTCAAACAGATTGTGGCTGCTCAAAGCTGCTGAGCCTCTCGCCCAGCCCAGCAGTGCATCGGGAGCCCTGACAGTGGCCACTGATAAGGGCAGTAATAATTAGCTTGGAAACTGTGTTTTCTGAGCAGAAAAAAATGGTTGCTATGTTACAACCTTTATGTATGGGAAAGATACTCAGTCAAATCTTACACAACAGCCCTCAGTGCATCACACCAAACATTTGCTCTTAGGGGAGGGACTGTTTGTTAAGTAATTTTAGCTACCATTATATGTACTGAACACTCATAGAATCATACATAAATATATGGAGATATGAATAGATGTGCATGTCTTGTTTATACACACGCACATATATTTCCATATATATGAGAAACAAGAGCATGTTTTTCAGCTACAGTTTGTTACTGCAACAGACTAATATGATTTATAGCCCCTTGCCATTAACATTTCCATTCAAATAATGCCTTATTTATGCCCATACGAGAGAAGCTCTTTTGACAACGTGGGAAGAGGCTTTTTATTGTGAAGCCAGAACTGTCAGCAGCCTCTATTATTTTTGGTGGGACTGTCAGTTCTCCAAGCAACATGACTTCATATTTAATCCAGGTCTGATGGAAGACACTTGATCTGTCCTGCTTTTGTCAGTCACAGAAGCAAACTTGCTAAAAGAAATGGTATGTGCGACCTTCGAAAACGACTGTTGCCCTTTCCATCTTGTCTGTGCTCTGTTTTTCATAGAAGCCTGTTTCTGTGCATTACGGGGGAAATGAGCCATTCATCTTTGTCTCCATTGCCCTCACGACTGCTGGGGAGTCACTCCCTGCAGGCCCAAGGAGAATGCTGGGTCAAGCAGCATTTGGGCATCTTTTAGAGCTGGACATGCAGTGATTCATCAGACACTTCCCTTTGGAAATCAATACTTATGTGTAGTACAAGTGCTTATGGCCCCTTACGTCATCTACAGATAAAAATTAAACAAACCAACCAAACCAAACCAAACCAAACAGCTCTACCTTGGTCTAAATGTTTAGTGCTTGAACCAAGGGCTGCCAGCTGCCACCCACTGTGGCACACAGTGAGGTACTGCAGCCCTTCTGCAAACATGGTGGAGCTGAAGGACAGGATAAAAACCCTGCAGAGAGGGCTGCAAACCAGTGCCAGCCTTTGAGTCTCCTTAGGGACAGCAACAAAAGTTATATTTTATATATATAATATATAACATTGAATATGTGTATATATATACAATATAGCAGTGTATTACATGTAACAGAAGTATAGATATGTTATATATGTACATATACATGTATAATATCTCTATGTACATCCATGTCCATATATTTACATACACAACATGTCTCTGCGTATGAATATATGTATGTATGTAGAATCACGTGTAGAATATGTGTATACACACATGTATGAGTACACAGACATACATACATATGTCTGCATGTGTGTTTATGCACATATATGACTGCCAACTTCCCACACCCACAGAGACACGAAGGGAGGCTCACCTTGTGCAGGGCACTGCCAGTCTGCCAGCAGGTGGCCCTGTCAGTGGCCCAGGGGTCTCATACTGGCAGTGCTTGTTCCTTTGGGCATTCAGCTGAGATGCCCAGCCCCGAGCCTGTGCAGTGGAAAAGTGACTCCCAGCACCTGAGTCAGCCTGAGCCTGCCTTTGCACTGAAGACATTTCTGTCCCAAGCTGTTGTGCAGGCAGACAGGCACCACTCAGCCGGGTGATGTTCTGTGGAGCCCCGCGGGGTGACAGTGACCGTGTTTGCCCTGCCCAGTCAAGGGAACTCGGAGCGTTCCCCGCTGCACAGCCCTGACTGCTCAGTGCCCCACTTCTGGCAGAACACCTCTGCTTGCTCTCGCAGAGGTAGCTGTCACTTTTATCTGGGCTTCTAAAATAAAGGAAAAAGGCAGCCTGAAGTGATGTAGCAAGCTCTCCCCCTGCTCGAATTTGTGCTTGCGATTCTTTAAGGAGACTATATTTATATTTCAGTCACAGTAACTGGTCCACAGAAACTACCGGCACTAAAAACCCACCCCTTGCCCTCATACTGCTCTGCTGTATTTCTGAGATGAGTAATGTGCCACTTTATTTTTCCAGTAACTAGGAAAGAAAATGCTAATAAAACTTCTGGAAGAATTTTACTTATTTTTCCTGGTTTGAAGCTGGGCACTCGTCATGAAGATGGGTGTAAGACCATGAGTCTCCCTCATAAAAACTTGAGGCAACTTACGCAGCAGCTCCTGCAGCCATTGGCAAGCCTTGGCCCACGTGGCTCGGCACCATTTCTTTGGACATCTCAGAGACTCTGCCAGAAGCCTTTTGGCCACTGTGTGAGCCTGCCCTCCTCCCTGCTGATGCCCCAGGGAGGGTCTGGTGCCAGAGGATCACACCCCTGCAGTGCACACAAAGACAAGTGCCTCCTTACTCTTCTAACCTTCATTTTGTCTGGGGAAAGCCCGTATCCCCAGGTACCAGATTTCCTTTTCTAGGACAGGTCTTTTGCATAACATGAATGTGTGTGTATATCATATCTATACATACATATGTGTGTGTTATGTATATATACATATATATACACTTATGTGTGTATATTATATATACATACATCCAAACATATGTATATTTATATATCTATATCTATATTTATCTCCTCTGCAGTACTTGCACACAGATAGGAAGCATAGAGCTGATGACTAAACTCTGAGTTTAATGTCTAAAAATACAGATGGAAAAACATAACTCATTTTACTGGCAAAAATATTCAGGCGAGTACTTTTGCAGGCACAAACCAAGCAGCTGCTTAGTGGCCAGGTAAACAAGTGGCTGGGAAAGGACTGAGTCTTGCAATGGAGGGTGCTACTAAACTTGTGCTCATGGGAAGCTGACAGCAACATTTCTGACCTAGACAGACATTGCTACAGAGACGAATACGGCTGAAAACAGAGCTGACCCTTGTTCAGGGAAAAAATCCTATCTGTTTTTGCAAGAGGCATGACGTGCATACTTCTACTAAAGTAACAGCATAAAGCACCAAGCATAACCACTGGAAAGTTGGCAACATCTGGTTTTCAGTGCTGAAAGCATGCCAGCCTGCTTGGGCATTGTGGGACAGTTTTAGGAGATGAAAGAAAAAAGATGAAATGGAGCCACGCCTGGTGTTTTGTGCCTGGTGGGCGAGAGGCCGGCCATGGCCACCACGCTCCCGTGTTCTGCAGGCTGGTGGGCAGCCCCCTGCCATCCAGGCACTGGCCAGGCCTGGGACAAGTGCTGGCATCCCCAGCCTGGGAGCAGAGCCTGCAGGAGATGGTGCTCGAAGTGCAGGTGTGACAGTGCTCAAAGTGCAGGTGTGACAGTGCTCCATGTGCAGGTGACACGGTGCTCAAAGTGCAGGTGTGATGGTCTCTCGCCCACTGAACAGCCCCTGGCCCATCAGCTCGCCTTGCCACGGGCAGGGAGCAGTCCCAGCCTGCCCCAGCAGGGTGTCTGTGCTGCAGGATCCAGCTTTCCCCACTGATCCCAGTTTGCCAGGTAGCAGCAGTACAAAAAGGTGAAAATAAAGCCAGCATCAACCTCAGCTCCTGCTCGATTCCAGCTGCTTTGGCAGTTTCTCCTTGAGGATGTGATGAGGG
The DNA here is from genome assembly GCA_013398275.1 of Promerops cafer. Lineage (NCBI taxonomy): Eukaryota > Metazoa > Chordata > Aves > Passeriformes > Nectariniidae > Promerops > Promerops cafer. The sequence continues at coordinate 1,181,501 of VZSE01008037.1, forward strand.
CTCCACTTTGCCTGGAGCAGATGCCTCGCTGACCCTCAGGAACATCAGCACCAGCAGGGCTCAAAGCCTCAGCCCTTTGCCAGCTTTGCCCTGGGGACAGCTGGGGCTCGACCTCTGCTCCCAGGAGCTCCAGTGTTACAGACAGGGCTGTATTCACAGACTTCCTTCACCATGTGACCTTCACCTCCCATTTTTTGGGAGGCTATACCTACGGAATTTAAATTTAGGTTAATCCTTTGGCACCATCAGGTTCAAGACTTCCACCCTTGAAAACTAATGAGCTGCATTAAGATTAAATCCCATCAAGGAGAATACCAATGATTTTGCTCCTCAGTGCTCATTCAGATCCTTCCAAAATTGCTGTCACGGCGCTGCGGATCACACTGCTAAAGGGCTCACTGCTGCTGAGAAGCCCAATGGAGCTGGACTCACGCTGGGCAAGAGGGAGGGCCAGGTGGCCTCAGGAGGCCTCTTCCAACCTACGCTTCCCTGTGATTCTGACATCAAAAGCCACCCCATGGAAATAACAAACTGAAAACTAGCTCTGGATAGATGGAGCTTCTGCCTGCTGCTGCTGATTTTGCTTGTAACATGGTCACAAACAGCTTTTTCTTCTGTACCTGTCATATCAAGAATAAATGTGATAGAGAAAATGCACAAGAGAAGAGCAATTTTCGTAAAGTCTTTGTCAAAAATTAAGAACTGTGACCCTCTCATCTCTCTTACAGAAGTCCATGGGAACAGTAAGCCCAGCCATACTCACCACAGACCACATGGGCAGATACATCCAAAATCCATGACCATTTTTGAAACATCAGCTGCTCGAAAGCAGCTTTAAAAAGAAATGAAGACACAAACCTACACAACGTGCAGGCACCACACAGCTGAACCAAACCCCTCCATCTGCCTCATGAAGATTGTCTCGGGATTTGGGCACAGATTTGTGCCTGAGCTTTGTGCTTCTCAGCCCTCTCAAACATGCAGTTTAAACGCTTCAGTAATCTCCAGTCTTTCAGGGTTAATGATCAGACCTAGCTGAAGCCGCTGAACTTGTGAACCAGGATGTGTTGGGAAAGGCTGAGGCATGTAAAGATTAGCCCTTTCTCAGGAGGAAAGCGTTGGCTGGGGCGACTGGGAAGGTTTATGTTTGGTGGGATTTTGCTGATGGGGGATGCCATGGCCCCGCTCACCCTCAACAGCCTCCCTGCTTCAGGGAGCCCCAGCAGCTTCTCCCCCTCTGCTCTCTCCACGCTCATGCAGTGCTGTGGAATCAGCAGTCGGCATAAACCCGTGGCTGCTGCATTCTGCTCTATGAGGCTGGAGGTTTTTGAATTGTTTCAGTTCAAATGATGAAACCCAGTCATTTATTACAATTTTTCTGCAAAGCATCACTTCTGTGACCCTGAGCCACCCACCCAGACCAAGTTAACCATCACCTTGTGCAGCTGGGGCTGCCCTGCCTCAGTGAGCCCAGAACTGCAGCCTGGGAGGGGCAAGCCAGGGGCAGCTCCGCCAGTCCCGCGTGGCTGATGGCCATGCCCAGAGCCCGCTCCCGCTGCCAGCCTGCAGTGAGCGCGGCCCCAGGCCCAGCCAGGACAGCCCTGCTGTCCCTCGGGTTCTTCTGCCCGCCACTCCTCCCAGGCACCGCGAACATTCCCCGGCTGACTTCAGTCTCACAAGCTAGTAGGGTATTACCTGGTAGGAAAACACAAGCAGAGCCATTCTAATGCGACGCGAGACATGCGAAAACGCATTTCTAAGAGAAATACATTCGAAAACTGTGCCGCTCTCCTGAAGGCATTTTCCCCATTTCTCCGTTACATACTTAGCGATTAATGGAGCGATATTTTTAATTGTTAAAACTTCCCAGAGCCGCTCGTGACCCCGCACGTTCCCGCCTCCGCGGGCATCGCGCGGCCAACAGCGCCACCGGCCGGACGGCAGCGGGATGGGCCGGGCCGGGGACACCCGCGGGGCTCGGGGACACCCGCGGGACACAGGGACACTCGAGAGATCCGGGGACACCCGCGGGGCACGGGGACACCCGCGGGACACGGGGACACCCGAGAGATCCGGGGACACCCGCGGGGCACAGGGACACCCGCGGGGCACGGGGACACCCGCGGGACACAGGGACACCCGAGAGATCCGGGGACACCCGCGGGGCACAGGGACACCCGCGGGGCACGGGGACACCGCGGGGCACGGGGACACCCGCGGGACACAGGGACACCGCGGGGCACAGGGACACCGCGGGGCTCGGGGACACCGCGGGGCACAGGGACACCCGCGGGGCTTGGGGACACCGCGGAGCACGGGGACACCCGCGGGACACAGGGACACCCGAGAGATCCGGGGACACCCGCGGGGCACAGGGACACCCGCGGGGCACGGGGACACCGCGGGGCACGGGGACACCCGCGGGACACAGGGACACCGCGGGGCACAGGGACACCGCGGGGCTCGGGGACACCGCGGGGCACAGGGACACCCGCGGGGCTTGGGGACACCGCGGGGCACAGGGACACCCGCGGGACACAGGGACACCCGAGAGATCCGGGGACACCCGCGGGGCACAGGGACACCCGCGGGGCACGGGGACACCGCGGGGCACGGGGACACCCGCGGGACACAGGGACACCGCGGGGCACAGGGACACCGCGGGGCTCGGGGACACCGCGGGGCACAGGGACACCCGCGGGGCTTGGGGACACCGCGGAGCACGGGGACACCCGCGGGACACAGGGACACCCGAGAGATCCGGGGACACCCGCGGGGCACAGGGACACCCGCGGGGCACAGGGACACCCGAGGGATCCGGGGACACCCGCGGGCACGGGGACACCCGCGGGGCACAGGGACACCGCGGGGCTCGGGGACACCGCGGGGCACAGGGACACCCGCGGGGCACGGGGACACCGCGGGACACAGGGACACCCGCGGGGCTCGGGGACACCCGCGGGGCACAGGGACACTCAGGTGTGCCCGTGTGTACAGGCACACGCATAACGTATGTGGGCATCCAAATGTGTGTGTGTGTGTGCACGCGTGCACATGCTGGAGCACGGATAGTTTATGTACATGTACACTGTGTGTATGCACACATGTATGAATATATTTATACTCACATATATATACACATATAGAACTTACACGCGTTTATGTAGCCTTATATGTCTATATACCATACATAAATTTATACAGGGACACGCGCATCGTTATGTGCGTACACACACACACGTGTTTCTCCATATACATCCTGAGTGTATGTGTACATACATTGCTTCTCTCGCAGTTGGCGCTGTTTATTCCAGCTCCCCGGGAAGGGCAGGCTGGCAGCCGGCTCCTGCTCGCCCCCAGCAGCTGCGCACCCTGCGGCCACCGCGGGGAGCCGGCGCCTCGCAGCAGCCCCGGGCGCCCCGGGGAACGGGAAAGGGGAGGGACGGAGCGACGGAGGGAGGCAGGGACGGAGGGAGGCAGGGATGGAGGGAGGCAGGGATGGAGGGAGGCAGGGATGGAGGGAGGCAGGGATGGAGTGCCGGGCGGCTGCTGAGCCCGCGGGAAGCCGTGCTGCTGGGGAGCCCGATCCCGAGGGGATGTGTCCCACTCCCGCAGGGCAGCTCTGCCAAGAGTGGAGGTGTTTGAAGCTTTGTAATGCCCTCACTCAGCTGCTGCCCCAGCTGCCGTGTAATACCAAAGTGCTCTCCTCATTTAGTTGCCCTCTGGTGTCCCCATAAGTGAGCTGACATAGGTGACAGGTGGGAATGGAAACACGAGCCGTGATGATTAGCCCAGTGCTCATTTAGAAATGCTGAATGTGTCGGGGCAGTGTTGGTTTGTCCCTGCCCTGTGTGATGTGTCCCCTCACCCCTACTCCAGAGGCTGGAACACCCAAGCCGCTGCAAAGCCCGGCTCAGGCAGGGGGGTAAAGCCAGGTTTTGACAAGTCCAGCACCCCAGAAAGCTTCTGCTGCATCCTGCAAACCTATTTGGGCTCAAAGCAAGAATATCAGCCTGCTATGCCTGCCTGGATAGTGCCAAAGGCACGCAGGCAAGTCTCTAAAGGTCTTTGGAAAATTATCTTTCTGAGAGTGGTTGATATTTTTGAGCATGCAAAACAGGAAAAGGTGCAAAACTAAGAATTTGGGAGGGGGTGGGACCAGCATAATCACCTGGGCTGGAATCAAGTCGGACAACCTCCTGGAGGCCTCCTGCTAGAGCAAGGTAAGCCTTTAAAGTTCAGCTTCTCCTCACTTGTTGTGATAAAACACGTACCTTTAAGTACAAAGCACAGCAGAATATCAAGACTGGCCATTTGCAGTTGCTTTTCCTATAGCCAGCCTCCAACAATAGCAGGGTTCTGCTGTATGTCTTGTATCTCTTGTCTGGAAAGACTAAAGGCTCCCCTCTGAAGTGTCTCATCTATTTTAGACGCAGGAGATCCCTGTACCCAATATAAAACACTTACAGTCCAGACAGCCTTTCAAAGCACTTCAGAAAAATTTTAGATCATCTGCACGATGTTGAACTTTCATGGAGTAAACCATGAAAGTACTCCATGGTCTGGAGTAAGAGAAGGAGAATTTTTTCCTTACATTTTGCTTTTAGCATTGCCAAAGAACTTTCATGCCCTGATTTTTTGAGTCACTTGATTACTGGCACAAGATGAACCATATGATCCCAGCATATGACATGGCATTCTAAGGCAGAGGGCCGTGGCCCTGTGTGTCCCCAGCTGATGGCTCTGCACAGACACCGTGCCACTGTTGTGGCAGTGGGACTGATGGGGTAATTCTGCCCCTACTGCATCTCATGGGTGAAAGCAGAGCACGGCTCTGCCTCAGGGCTGCAGTTCATTACAGCATCTTGTGACAGCCCTCATTTTTTGTGCCTGTTACCTGAGTTCTTCCCAGCACCCACGGACTGCCCAGCCACATCCAGAGCACTGCCATCAGGCTCTGGAAGGGGCTGAGCTCCGGCCTGGCTCACAGCCAAACCCACCTGGTAAGCTCTAGTGAAAGAAATTGGCAGTGCTCCCCAACATTTTGCATGTGCACCCAGCCACACCACAGCCCAGCAACAGACAGAAGTGATCTGTCATGAGGACTGGTAACGGTTAGCTGTTCTCCACACAGGTTAAAGAGCCTCCAGGACTTGTAGTAATTGTTAAATATATTCCTTTTACCAGCAGCTCTGCTCCTGGGAATGCCCGGAGTCTCCCACTTGGCTGTCCCACTGCAGAGACAAGGGTGAGGTCAGGAGGAGCTGTGGGGCGGAAGGAGCTGTCAGGTGGAGCCTGGGTGCTGGCAGTGGGGAGATAGTGGGTGCCCTGCTCGCCTTGCCCTGTCAGGACAGGGTCACCCGAGGGAGCTGCCCACCCAGTGGGACAGGGAATGAAGAGCCTGGGGTGGGCTTCTCAGCCAGCCCCAGCCACGCCTCTGTCCGCAGGATGCTGGCGGCAGCCCCGATGCTCTGCTCAGGAGGAGCTCGACAGAGACTGCCTGACACCTTCAGCTTTACTGCAGCCATCTGTGCACGGACAGGCCCCATGAGCCCTCAGCAAAAGGCAGTGCCATGGCCAGTTACTGTGGCAGCAAGCACCCTGGCTGCAGTGGTCACCAGCCATTCTCACAGGCCGCAGAGTCTGCAGTGGAAAAAGAAATCCGAAAGCAGCAAATGAAAGCAGGTCTGAGCAATGGCTGCATGCCTGCAGGAGCACGCAGAGGACCGGACACGCTGGAGACGTCGTGCAGAGCTGGGCTGGTTTCGCTCTGATCAGATGAGGATGAGGTTGGTTTTTGCAATTTGTGGTAACAGCATTTTGCAAGCATGACAAAAATGTGTGGTAACCCCTGGGCGAACTGGGGCAGCCTCTGCACACAGACATTGCGATGTGAAGTTTGGCAGTCAGGCCAAGGGCTGTAACTGCCCCTCGCCTGTCCCTGTGCTCCCACACTCAGGGTGAGTGAGCCCTGCCACCCACACCAGCCCTTGGCCACCTCCTGCGGCTCCTGGGCTTCCTCTGGGACCTGCTCCTGGGGTCCAGCAGTGCTGCCACGGGGTGACCTGTACCATGAGTGCCCTGGTCCCTCCCTGCATGGCTGTGGCTCAGCTGTGGGCAGAGCCCTGCAGCCAGGCCAGCAAAGAACCCCAAGGCATGTGGGGCTGAGTGCTGGGAAGCAAAGGGTGCACTCACAAGCCAGGGACAAGCCCTGCTGGCAGTGCCCAAAGCCTTGCAGTGGGTGAGCAAAACAGTAGAAAAAAACAATTTGCTTTGACAGTGTGTCCTTATTGACTGTGAGCTGGATTGTAGTGATGAAATCACTACAGTGGGGTAGTGAAGTGTTCATTTGCCCCATTAGTTTTCTTTGCTTGGGAGAACCCGACACTGAGGTACCCTTCACCTCCCCTTTTATTAACTTCTAAAATACATGTTGCACCTGGACTAACTGAGGACACCCCAATGGCATGGAGAGTGGACATGTGTCCTGCCCTAGCTCCAGCTGCTGAGGGACTCATGCAAAAGAAAACTGAGTAGCCAATATTTTGAAGGAGTAAACAGGACAATGCTAGAGGCAAATCACCATGACCCAGAGCCAAGGCACGGCTTGATTGATTTAGTCTACTCCCTTAAACTATTTATTTTGCTAATCAGGAAAGATTTGCAGAAAATAGATATGGTCACAGTAACCTGCTATGGTGCTGACACAGGATGCTCACATTTGGTACATCTCTTACTTGGTATTGCATTTTGGCTGAGAATCAGAATGACACAAAAGGTCACACAGCACATAAAAACAGTGGCAAAACCTGGCTGACTCATAGCTCTGAAAACCATATCTAAGCCACGAACCAGCATCATGGAGACACTTTGTCAGACAAGAATTTTTTCTTCTCTCTTTGAAATGTCTGATGTTTAATCAATGAATTGGATGAAACAACCATAATTAATGCAGAATCCAGAACTGGACAGGCAGTAAATGTTATGGGAAGACTAGCCAGACACAGACACTGAACTGAATTTTAAAGGAAATACTATGTTTGGAAGATCCTTTTTACAATTGCACATACTTTTCTAAGTCTATGGTGAGATGATTAGATGCTCCTCTCTCAAGTGAGAAGCCACAAGCCCTGTGAAGTAAAAGGTACCTTGAAACCACCACCAGATCTATCAGCAAGCCCCTTGCCTGAAGGGGATCCACAGGCCCACAACACACACACCAAAAGCACCCTTTGGTGAGACACAGTCAAACCCCACTGGCCAAGGCAGCTGGACAGCTGAGCCATGAGCTGCAGCTCTCATGCAGTAATATTTTCTAGTAATTAGCTAAAGCACCTTTGAGACTTTACTCCTCAAAACAGCTTCAGCTTTCCCAGAGGAGCAAGGAGGCAAGAAAGGTCAATCACTGCCTAAGCAAGACTTGGACACCTCTGGGCGTCCTTTCCTTCTCTGTGACAAATAAGGATGACCAAAGCTGGGCAAGAAACCAGTGCTATTGCCCAGCAGACCTCAGAAGTAGCTGCTCCTGAACTTCTTTTTTGTTTGGTAGTTATCTCCATGTTATCTCCTTGAGAAGTCTCTAGGACACTTCAGGTGCCTCAGATAAGATTATGAGCAGTTACGAAGGGAATAAAGAGTTCATCTCTTGGTATCTTTTTGGACAAACAGTCCAAGGCAAACAAGATTTAGCAACATCTCTGGGATCACAGGGTTTAAGATCCCCATAACACATCCTGACACTATAAACTCAAAACAGTTTCCTGGCATGGCAATGTCTTATCTGCTCCGACCTCTCGCTCCCACTGGCCAAGCATGCCAGCCAACCATTTCATGGCAACCTACCCACAAATTGCTGTAGGGATAATGTGATTTCTTCACCTTTTGCCCTTTTTTTGAGATGTGAGCAGCCATCAGCTGGGAGTGCCAGGTGTACCTGGGGCTCTGTGGGCCCCAGAACAACCAACACAATCCCTGCCTGACCCTCTGTGACCCTCGTGCTTTGCAGAACCCAGTACAGCCGCTCACCAGCAGACGAGCAAAGGAGTCAAGTTCTCTGTCTGAGAGGAAACGTCTCCTGCAGAGGAGCTGCTATTCCCAGCATCCCCTTTTATTTGCCTTACTGACACTACAGCCCACGCCACACACCTGGTAACACCAAGGCAAAAATGAGAAGAAGGTAAAATTTCTGTGCCCACACAACAAGATCTTTATATAGCCAAGGGGATGAGGTTTTTCTCTCCCTTCCTATTTTCCACTTAGGGAGTAAACAGGAAAACCAACCTGGCCTGGTAGCTAACTTGGGAGCACACAGTGTTTTCCTGTGTGCCTCTCCGTGATGCTCCCTGCCCTCTCCTGTTGTGCCACAGTCAGCAGAACAACACTGGGTCCAACACCCCGTGTCCCCTCAGTTTCCCTTGGAGGGAGCAACAGCCTGCAGCCACTCCTGAGCAGGAATGGGGATGTGTGGGGCTGGTCTGTGTCTGTGCTGGTGGTGGGCAAAGCAAAGGCAGGAGCGTGGGCACTGCACCACAGCCGCTGGCAGGGGGGGCATTGTCACCTGCCTGTGCCACCGGGAACATTTTCCTGTGCTCTTCCCTTAGGGGAGTGTGCCCCAACATGCTGGGACCTCACTCTGCCATAGCACAGGGGGCTGGGCTAGAGCTCTGGAGGTCAGGCTGGGGAGCTGGAGGACACAGGCATAGCTCAATGTACACAGGAACAGACATCAGGAAACAGCAAGAGAGAAAAAAATAACCAGCAGTGCCAGCAACAAATGAATCCCTAACTGTGGCAAGTCCTCAGGCCCTAAAAGGTGCAGCAGGTCTCTGACCCACTCAGCAAGACAGCTCATGTGAAAGCAGTGAGCCCAGCAGAATGAACAATAGCAATATGATGGCTTAAGTCATGGTCACAAAGCTGGGACAACCAGGAGGGGGAAGTTTCTTCAAATAAAAGGAAAGTTGCATAACCACTGCCCAGATCCTTCAAGCTGGGCCTGATGTCCCCCTCCAAAATTAGGATGACTTCCCCTTGTATCAGTTTCCAGCTGAATGTGTGGCACAGAGCGAACTGGGAGTTGTGGACCCCATCCACAGGGTACACTGGGATGAAGGCTGTGTCCACCCTGCCACAACTCAGCAGCCTCCAGGAAGTTGCACGTGCTTGAGGGAGTGGAAAAGCAACTCGAAAACCATTGTCTGCAAGGCTCATCACAGCAGCCAGCTTTGAAGCTCCTGCACTGAGCTCACATGCTGGTGACCAGAGGGTCAAAGCTGGAGGATGCCTCCTGTGGGTGCTCTGCTGCCTGACATGAGGCAAGGCACTGTGCTTTACTTCTCCTCTTGGCCTCTCCTCTTGGGCCACCTGGGACAGCAGCAGGAAAGCTTCAAGAGGCTTTGTCAACAAAGCTACAGTGAGAGTTTAGGTCTGGCTATTTTCTATCCCCTTTCAAAAGGGACAGCGAAAAGCAAGGCAAACAGAACGGAGGCGCAGGCACGAGAGCTCACTGCGTACAAACAGGTGCTTGCCCAGTGCAAAGACGTCTGTGAGAGCACTGCTGCTACCCCTAAGCAGCTGGACACAGGCTCGATTACGGAATTAAAAGGCCACCCTGATCAGCATTGCTCATTCCCAGGCACCGTTCATGTGCGTGAATCACTGTCCTTCCCTTTGACTCGTTAATCACTCCAAAATCAATAAAGGCCACAAAAGTTTTTCACGTATCAGCCGTTAGCGTGACCTTGTGTCTATCTCTGCAGCGGGTATGCGATCGAAGCGTGTGAGATCAAAGCAGTCGGCCCTGAGTTTACGCAGCGCTCGGGCCGCCGGGGCCCGCTGACGTACAGCCGCTGAGCTCCTACCGCGGCTGGTGGGGCTCCCGAGAGCCTGAGCAGTTACAAAGCCCTTGTTGTCCTCTAGGGACACAGCAGGCAGGAGGAGACCGCTCCGAAAGGATGTTCTTTGGCATTTGTTTATTTCCTTACGGATAGGGACTACTTTCTTGTCCAGGAGCAAGTGTCTACAATGCCCTCAGGGATGAGCAGATGCACCTCCTTCCCCAGGCACTCACTCTGGTGGGATCACAGCCAGAGCTGCTGTGCCCCCCTTCCATGGCACCTGCCCTGCTGCCACCCTTCCCCTGAGCCTTCGGCACTCTCCTGCTGCAGAACAAACACTTCACACGGCAAAACTTGCTGGAGAACCACTACCAGGGGGACCAGAAGGACCAAAGTCACTCACCAGAGATGGGGCATGGTAAACTCAGCCTTCCACAACCCTTGGACCACAGGCTGAAGCCTCCTCCAGCTGATAAGGCAGCCACCAGAGCCAGAACACCTACATGTTTTCTGAGTGCATTTATTTCTTTTGGGACTAAGACAGCAAAAGCCAGGTAGTGCTGCTGGCCAATTACCATCACTATTGATCACTTCTGCATCCAGCTTTCTGGGTCAGGCCTGCTCTAATTTTCACAGAGGCAGGCAAAAGGCCAGTGAACCAGGAAACCACAGTGCTCAGAAATGCCTCTGGGGCACAGCGACAGGTCAACCAGGTCCACAAAACCCAAACGCCTTCCAAATGCCGTGTGCCAGATGCAGATACGCTGCTGTCCCACATGGCCCACTGATGAGTCCACACCAAACCCCTCATCAGCCCCTCACAGCCCTCCTAATTATCTCTGGCTAATGCTGCATCAGAGGCCACAGAAATATTTGCCAAAGGAAAGAAAGTGGTTTACTTTTCAGAAAAAAAAAATGGGTCTTTGAGCTAAGTGTGGATGTGGGAGGTAGGTTAGGACACTGCAATGTGAAGCTCCTGTAATAGCAGGAGGAACACAACTTGGACTTAAACAGTTTCAAGACTTCCCAAAACCTAAAATCAGAAATAACCATGCCTACTGGAGACAGCCCTTAATTACAGATAGTTTTGGTTTTAATTTAAAATCACCTCCCATTCACATTTCCCCAGCTTTGCGTGCAGAGACCATATCAAGTCCCAGCTATCCAAAGCCTCTCTCAAGAATGCCATGGTCCTGGCAAAGGCACAGGGGCCAGCTGGGCCTTGCAGGCTGGTTTCATCCACCATTCAGCCATGCTCCCTACAACACTGGGATCTACCTGCCTGGCACAAACCACCCTTCACCACACCAAAGGCACCCAGCAGGCACCCTCCCTTTGTGCCCTCCCTCTTAGGTGAGGTCTCTTCCCACTGTGCCCCTCCGCCTCCCTCCCTCTCTCCCTCCCCACCTGACCAGTGGGTGTTTTTACTAGAAACACGGCGGCGCTTGGCCCTGTCACACTGGAATAGCTGTGGCCAGGCTGTGGCCAGGTGCTGCTCTCATCACTCAGTCTGTACTGGCTGCTTCTCCCCGGTGACCTCCACCCCTCCTTGTTCCTCCAAGCAGTTACTGCTTTCCAGGGCAGCTATGGTGGTGTTCCTCACTCCGTGTCAGGCTGACACATCATGTGTCACACACAGGCACAGCCCTTTTGGCTTTGCCTGGAGCATCTCCCACAGTTTGGGGAAGACAGACGCAGACTGCTGATCCCAGCCTGCCATTCCCAGAGCAATCCCACTGTACATGCAATTCAGGTTTGCTGCACCTATGCAGCCTGTGGCAGATTTGGTACTCAATGGCACACACCTCTCCGGCTCAGCAAGCAAACAGCCCTGCCCCACTGCTTTGTCCTGCTCTCCTGCAGCAGCAGCTCCTCAAAGCCTTCAGCAGCCTGAAAGCAAATGCCCCTGTGGCACCCTGATGTGGTTCTGGGGGTTTTTGGTCCTTGATAGGCATCAGCTCACAGAAGTAAACATACCCAAGCTGCACTAGCAAAAATTCCCCAAAGATTATATAGGGGATTTTATTCAAGGGTGATTCTGGTTTAATCTTGCAGCTGGGCTCGCTATAAACCTTTGGACTGGAGCACATACAAGTAACTCCATCTGCCTGGCTGACTACTGTTATAAAAAATGTCACTTTGACATTTATAATAAAACGTGAAAATTGAATGCTGAAGGATGGCACAGGGCCAGCTCTGGGCAGCCATGGGGGAGGACAGGCTTCCCCTGCCTGTGCCAGTGCAGGTCACCCTGGGACAGGCAGCCCCTGCCCACCTCTGCTGGCACACAGGTGTGGTGGCACTGGAGGGGAGGGCACGTGGCTGAACACAGAGCAACGATTGCTCTGCCCACACTGACATGCTCCATTATGGCCACAACAGGCGCAAGCACAGCCCCTGGCACTGCAGCCAGACTCCTGCCCTGTCCCAGCAATAAGCACAGCACCTCAGCAACCCTAACCAAATGAGGAAAGGGGGCTTGTGTTTTCCTCCCTTATGCTGATTTTTGCTCTTTTCCTCTGCCTTTTGAAATTGCAGATGAGAAGAGTAAATATTGGAAGGTTATCCTTTGTATCTCATGATCAGATCACAAGCTAGCATGTGACTCGGGAGGGAAAAACAAGTCTTTCCAGCAGATGTCAAGGCAGCGAGCCGGCTCTACTGACTGCTGTACCTTGCTGTCTGCAGCCAAAGTCAATTCCTGGTGCATCCTTGAGGTACAGAACCTCATGATTCATCAGGATTTTATTCTAATTACAGAAAGCCCAGATGACTTTCATTTTGGGCTTGCCTATTTAGCAACTCTGAATGCAATGTGTATGTAAGGATAAATAGCAGCTTTCAGCCACTGTTTTGTAAACAGCCTCCAGCCCAGGAAGAGCAACAGCAGTTTGGAGCCACCCTGTAAGTCCTGTGCTGGGGGACTAAGCAAAAACCTCCCACTGAGCAAACGGACTGGTCAAACAGGAGCCCAGGTGTGACAGCCACAAAATGGCCTGTGATGTGCTCTGAAGGCCAGGGTGGGCATGAGGAAGCAGCTGCTCTAGGGGAGCAGGGAAGCATCTCAGCGTAAGGGATGGGCTCTGGTGGTACATAAGCTCGCTGCCCTCCCTCTGACAGCACGTGGGGTCTGCCCACTCCCAGAGCCTGGAGCTGGGTGCTGCTGGTGCCCCAGCACACACAGGACCAGGGGAACTGGGGGCCCTTCCCCACACCAGCACCAGGGTGATAAGTGCTGATAGCACATCTCATGGCAGTGGCCCCACCACAGCCCTGTCACATGATGGGTCAGCAGTTCGTGGGAAGTCAAAGGCTGAAAGCTTAAAAAAAACCAAGTTACTTTGGCCAACTCCTTCCCCACAGGAAATAAAAATAGGAGCTGAGCTTTAGCAATCTGGGTTTGACCAGACTTATCTCGCCTGAGGCCTCGGGTGAGTTTGTCTCGCCAAGCTCCTGACCAAGCATCCAGCCACAAAACCCAGCAGGGAAAGGACTAGGAGAAGGACAGGAAGGTAGAGACATGCAGGTGACAAGCAAAGGGGGTGGCTGTAGCACTCGTGGAGCCTCACATCAGGACAACTATGCGTGGAGAAGAAAGTCTCTCACAGACCTTCCCATCCCCATGAGGCTGATGCAAAGAGCCAGCACACCAGATACTCCCGTGGTCGCTGTCCTCGTGCCCCGGCTGAGCCAGAAGAGCTGCTCCCAGTGTATGGGACCGGGCAGAGGAACGAGGAAAGGCTTTTGCCCTTCCTTTGCCCAGGCTCCATGGACAATCAGAAGCTATTTTGAACCTGGCTCTTTCTTTTCCCCTGCAGAGGCGCTTGAATGGCTTTCCCCTCGCACAAGGAAGCGCAGGGAGCATGGACGTCATCTTTCATTGTGATGGGAAAGGTTATCGGGTACGAAACAAAAGTGAAATCATCCGCTGGCATTCCTGGGACCAAAATAGCTGCCTGCTTCCAGCACTGACGTTATCACAGAGGAAGGAAGGCTCCGGATACAGGCTGTCCCGCTCCAGGGCTCACGAACCGACCCTGCAGCGAGCCAGCACCAGGGCTGGCTGTGAGCAGAGGCAGAATGAGGCATTCTTGCCACGGCAGATTAAAGATAACTTAGTGCATGAAGTCCCAAAGTTGCCATCACTGCCAAGCAGCCACAGAGCCTCACTCGAGCAACACTCAGTGACAGCGCAGCAAAGCAGCTCATCTGTCTCATGTTAACGTTCAGGGCTAGAGCCCCCCTGGGGACAGCACGGAGTGGGGACAGTTGTGGCAGATGGACACCCCTAAGAGGGGACTCTGTGAGCTGCCAGCCCTGCTGCTGCCAGCCTGGGGGCTGTGGTGCCCTGCCTGTGGAACTGGGTCTGCACAGGGACATGGTCAGCAAAGGCAAGCCTTGGCTATTAGTTCACTAAAAGCATCTTTACTGTTCCACTTATCTGGGCTTTTTTGCTACTGTTTTTTCCTCTAGCACAGATAGATTAATTCCAAGAATCAGCAGAGCCACAAAGCCAAGTGTATCTGTCAGGCTTCTTTTGACAGAGGAATGTAGGTGTTTCTCAACTGAGACTTGTCACAAACAGTGGCTTTCTGAAAGCAGAGGTTGCTGTCAGCCCACAGGTCTCTGGCATGGGTCTGCCCAGGGTCACCCTGAGCGAGCCAGCATGTCCCTGTCTGACTGCAGTGCTGCCCCTGCCCCCATCCCCTCCTTGCCTCCTGCCTTTTTGCAGCCACTCCCATCAGGACGTCTGCAAGAGATGCCAGGAAAGCACCCAGGTCTGGGGGAACCCTGACACCACTGCTTACAAGAATCTCCTGTTCCTCATGCTGCAGGAAACACAACCAGCTGGGAAGTCCTTGCTTCAATTTCCCTTCTCAAGGCAGGACTGTGCAGGGTTGGCCCCAGGCTGGCCCATATCTAGCAGCACTCTGTGGAGGGGAGGATTGCAGGGAGACACCAACACCAGCTGCTGCTCTCAGTCCTGCTCACCATCTAAAGCTAAGCCAAAAGCCTGGGAAAGGGCTGCAGGGGCAGGCCAGGAGGGCAGTGGGTGCTTTGCAGATGGAGAAGGCAGGAGCACGCAAGAGATCCTGCAGAGCCCAGTGGAGATGGGAGTGGCTGACAGGTGGCATGCTGGAGGTATGGCATCTGCCAGGGTGTGGGGAGAGCAGGATTTGGGGAACCCAAATGTGCTGAGCAGCCTTCTGTGAAGCCGTTGGGACTTCCAGCCTGGAAGGGGAGCTCATGTACTGAGCATCTGGGCTAAGAGGTATAGCTCCTCCAAAGCTGCAGAACTTAAATACTTCTGTGTGAGAGCAACGTCAGGAGCAAGGGATGAGTCATGGCAGTGCTGAAGCTGAGAACCAAGGAACATGAAAACTAGGGGTAAATTTTACTTCCCTGAACACACAGTAGAACACTTACCAAAATTGTCCAAGGCGTTTTCCCAATCAGCTAAGCGCTCCACTGCCTGCCAAACCCAGATTCTTCTCAGAGATTTAAGACTCTTCCTCATTTGAATTGCAGTAATGAAGTAATACTTTGAGTGCCTCCAGCTGCCAGCAGCTGCCTTAGACTTAATTGCACCCAGGAGCCTTTCCCAGGAGCTGCAGAACTACCCAGCCCAGCCCAGCCCAGGCAGCAGGAGCAGCCCATGGATACTGCAGATGCTGGTTCATGCAGACCCAAGCAGGAAACACGAGCCAGTGCTGTCCATATGAACTCTGGCCGGGATGGCAGCGCCACCAGCGCAGGCTCCAGCGCGGCTTTCCTGGCTTTGTTGACGGGCAAAGCTTTATCACTGTTAAAACACCGTTTGTTGCTGTGACTTTTCCCCCCCTTCTTAAATGTCAACTTGAAAAGAAAAATTCGGGAAAGGTCACTTACCAGAGAGACTGGCACAGCTCCAGTCACTTGGATAAACACGTGTAGGGTCAGCTGCTGCAAGAGGGGATTTTAAACCTGTTATTTACCTGGTTGAACAAGCGGTGTGTTTCCGCAGAAGAGCGAGACTTTATGTACCTTGCAGGAGGCAATCAATCTCCTCACCACCCGTCCATTGCTGCTGGGATTGTTAACCATTTGGGACACCCAGGTAGAGAAGATGCTTAGCTCAGGATGTCAAATTTCCTATTTAAGGGGGCACGAGCACCCATGAAAGCCACAGGCTTACTCTGAAGGAACTGGGACACCGCTAGCCTGAGGCTATGGAGAACTACTCATCAGCAACCTCACTGGACCTCTTCCTCAGGTGGAACCCGTCTGGGCTGCTCTGCACCCCTGCATGGCATGGGGCTGGTCACCCTTGGTTCTTCAGGCCAGTTGAGCCATTAATTCTGGGCTGGAAGCCAAGTGCCAGAGACCCCGTTAGTGAGGAGCAGCATTATCCTGGATGCACGCAGAGCAGGTCTGGAGCAAGGTGCACTGTGTCCCATTCTTATGGCAGCCTGAGACCTAGTGCTCCCTTCCCTCCTGCTTTGCCAGGTGGTAAAAAAGGGTAGCAGCAACATCCCTGAAAACTACAGCTCCATCAGAAAAACCCCCAGCTACCCAAAGGCACAGGTGAGCAGGGGCTGCTTTTGCAATGCAGTCAGCAGGTGTGCTGATAAGGAGCAGTCCCTACAGGCACAGCCCCGCGATGCCCTTTATCTGCTGCCTCTGCACTTCATCTCAGCAGGTACTTTTGCCTCTCACCTGGTGAGTTTCTACCACACTGCTGAATGTGCTGACTGCAGCCAAGTCAAGGATTTGACTAAAATAATAAACCACTTGTCTTCCTGTCCCAGCCTTCCCTATGGCTTCTCAACAAGGGAAACTTCACAATTCTGTTGAACAAAATCTGTTGATTTTCACCCTTGTTTATAAGCAGTATGCTATTTATGACTTGCCCAAAGCACTCCATAGCTCAATAGTCCCCAAACCAGCACACGGACCAGAGCACTTCCCATGACTCCACCAGCCAGATGAGTCTGCTGCGAAGTGGGCTTCCAAACCACCACCAGCTGAACACACTTGGTTGATCAACGTCCTGCCTGAAAGGGGCACCATCTCCATCCCCTCAGCATCCTCTCAGTGCCCAGTATCCTTCCTGCACCACACATTTCTGCAAGGGCCTGGATGAGACCATCACCTCCACAAGCTGGGAAAGCTGGAGTCACTCCAGAGGACTGGCACCAACCCCGCAGCAGGCAGGGAATGGCTTTGTAAGTGCCTGCTTCATGGTCAACCCCTGTGGCCAGGCTCACTGAGCAACTTCCCGGCAGCAGCCCCAGTTTCAGCGCGGAGGAGAGTGCTCCTGCCAGACCTTCAGCAGCCCCAGCTCATTCTCCAGAGAGATCAAGCCATGCTGCATGCTGGGCCAGACCAAGGGATTTGGCACAAGAACTCTTCCCACAGCAAAACAGACACTCACTGTCTGTGATCAAGTTTAGCTCAGCTGACAGTGCTTACTCCCAAATAAAGGCTGAGCACACAGCCTTACTCGGGACAACTCCTAGGCTGCAGGCACCTGAGGGCTTAGGTTGACCTTGTAAGAAAATCTGTGCCAGCCAGGGACCCCACGCCAACCCCATCCCAAACACCCAGCGCTGCTGGAACATAACAACTCATTACTGTGAGCAGCACACAGCTCCGTGGCCTCCAGCGGCCACGCGAAGGGGACACGGCCGCAGCCGTGCAAGGTCAAAGGCGTGAGGGCTCTGCTCAGCGGGAAACCACCACCATGAGGCTTTCAGAAGTTCAGCTAGACAGAACTGTCAGCAGTGGGAAAAGGGCAGCTGCTGGTCCTGCCAGTAAAAGCAAAAAAAAGGAGAAATCAGCCCACCACGGCTTCCGATCGGATGTGACAGCGCTGTCTGAGGTCCTCAGCAAACCAAGTGTGTGTTGCAAGCGCAGCAGGAGACCCAGGAGCTCCCAAGAGAGGGGAAGTGGAGAGCTCCAGGGCTGTGGGGAGGAGAGGCACCCAAAGCACTCCTGAATCTGTGCTAACCCGCAGGCAGCTCTCCACCCTGCTCACACACACCTTGGGAGGCAGCCCAGGTCCTGGTTACATGTGTGCCACAGCCCTGTTAATGCTCGTGTCCCGTCCTGGCAGCCTGCCCTGAGCAAGGGGTGGGTTTTTCCAAGAAAACCAGAGACAGATTGTTCCGTATAGCTGGGGAAACTAAGTGCCTCTAGCATCCCTGTGCTGGCCAGGGAAGATGGCTGCAGGCAGCCTGTTCCCAAACAGAGCAGAGCGTTCCCACCAGGCCCCCCACGCCCTTGGAATAATTCAGTTTTTGTGGAATCCAGTCACTTAAAAATAAAAGCAAAAACAACACAGAAAACCCTTCCCCAGGCCTGCAGCAATATTTTGTCTGTAAATAATCTAGAGAGCAAGGTCACATTCCCAAGTGAGCACAGTGTGGGGAGGGTGGGCAGGGGGCAGAAAGGGATGCAGAACGGGGAATGCACAACCCCCAGCCCCGGGCACAGCCAGGCTGGGGACCAGGGGAGAGCAGGAAAAGGGGGTTGGGGGAGGAGGCAGAGCAGAAAAGGGCTCTAGGGGTAAGAGGCAAGATGATTTCAGCTCTCTTTCACCAGCTGTCCCTGAAGCAGGGACAAACACCACCTCCATCCTCCCACCCTTCAGCACATCTCACCACTGGCAGGATGGTGTGTGGCACAGAGCTGTGCAGGGCTCAGCCTGCCCTGCTGCTGCTTCATGGGGATGGTGGCAGCAGCTCACGTGGGCATGAGTTGCCCTGCTCACCGAGAGCACCCTGCACCAGTGGTGCATGGCTGCAATGATGGAACCACGTGCAGTCCCAGTGCTCCCTGCAGGGATGGCCCAGATGTGCCAGCCGTGACACCCCTGGCACTCAGTTTGTGCCCAAGGCACTGAAGTCCAGGCTTTTCTGGATTGCTGCTGGAGCAGGCTCTCGGTGGCAGCTCCAGCATGGCCACCACTGCTGCCCACAGCTGCTGGCCAGGCCACAGCACCCAGCAAAAGGGCGCCCTGCCAAGGGGCAGCTCCGCCGGGAGAACGGGGACGTGGCTCTCGCAGTTCAAAGCCCTTTGCCAGCCGTGCAGGAAGGGGAGCAGGGGCACTCTGGGAAGCCACCC
The DNA here is from genome assembly GCA_013398275.1 of Promerops cafer. NCBI lineage: Eukaryota > Metazoa > Chordata > Aves > Passeriformes > Nectariniidae > Promerops > Promerops cafer. The sequence goes on from VZSE01008037.1 coordinate 1,200,442, forward strand.
ACAGCCTGGATCGAGCACGGAGCAGATGGCAGAACAAACAGCGCCGGGATTTCTGTTTCACATAATCTTTTGCCCTGCTCACTCCCACGCTTCACCTTTTCCTCCCATGGAGCAGGACTTCACTTGGAAAAAGCAACCAGGAAACCTGGAAGGGTTTCAGAGTGGCAGGTGTTCTGCTCTGAACATCACCAAGGACAATACACAAGGCCCCAGATGATTCTTCTTCTCTTTAAAAACAGACACAGGCAAGATTTGTGCTGTTTTGTGCCTTTTCCAAGAGAGTTTATGAGTAATTATTTTTCCTTTTTCTAGATGAGAAGGGTGATGCTGCTGTGGCAGAGAGCTGCCTACAGGACTGGCAGTGAGAACACTTAAGGATGGCAAGTTCTTCATGCCACAGCTGTGAGTGACCTGTGCTGAGCAGCAGCCCTGGCAGAAGGGGTGCTCAGGCTGGGACTGCCAGTCAGGCACTGCAGGTCTATGTCCTTTGGGGCATGTGGGTGTTTGTGGGGGGAAAAAAAGAAAAGAAAAAAGGGGGAAAATATTCAAACCTTGCACATTTTACAGACTGTTCAGACCCAGAAAGCTCAGGAGTTTCTGTGGAGTTTTGGGATGGAAAGCACTTACTGACTGGCTGAGTGCAGGTCAAGGCTTCCACAGCAGGCAGTGGCGGTGCAAGAGCCCCACACCCCTGTCACAGGGACACTGTCACAGCCTGTCACAGCCCAGTGGTGCTCCTTTGCATGGGGCTGTGTGAGGATCCAGCACAGCCCGGGCAGAAATCCAGCCCCTCCTCGGCAGCACTGGCACCTGCCTGGACACACCAGCAATGCCACTGTAATTAGGTTCAACATTTAAATCTCTGCTGGATATCAGGAAACAAGCATTTGCCTTGCCTGTCAAGCACCATCAGCTCCCAGCTGCCACTGATCACGCCACGTTTTACAAGGTTGTTTTACACACGACCGGGGGAATTTGTTCTCACTCATGCATCAGAATCATTAGAGTCATCTAACCAGCACCCACCCAGTACAGCACCTCCATGGCCACTCCTTCATGGGCTTGTGCTTGGCACCAAGAGGCAGCCATGCCCAGGGGCAGCACAGCACTGGGTGCATCCCAGCAGGGCCATGCTTCCAGCAGGAAGGCTGCTGGGAGCTCTGGGAACACATCCTCTGTCTAAGGAGAGGGGAGAAAGCCCCAGGCTGGTGGGGGCACCAAGCAGCCATGTCCAGCCAGAGGAGCAGGAGGGTCCAGCCTGTGTGCCAGGAGGCTGGGTGACAAGAGAGCTTTTGGTGGCAGTTCCCAGAGAGAAAGGAGTTACCACTGTCTGTCCTGCACCGACTGCTCACCAGAGCCATATGGCTCTGCCTGTACTTTAGGAGTTCCCAATGAGCTCATCATAAAACTTCATAATGAATGTTTCAAAATCACTTACAACAGCCTGGGATTCTCCTGAAGACAGTAATAGCTACAAGGAAGAAGCCAACCAGCCATTAGCTAGCACACTACAAACAGTGCTCTCTCCCCAGCCTTTGATGAAGCCAAGTGGTTTTGCCCTTTAACTATTATGCATTGCAAATTAAAAGTGCCAGCAAGAACTCCTGGTTTTGGTGTCAGGCTGCAGAGCAGGCTGCCCAGAGCAGAGCTCCAGCTGCCATGTCCAGTCTCCACAAGGTGCAATGGAGCACAGAAATCTCCCCTGTGCTTAGACTGAACCAAGCCACCCTTCCCCACACAGCTTCTTAAGGGTATAAGCCACATTTGATAACAAAAAAAGACAGTACCAGATGCTGTAAGCAGGGTGTGGGGTTCCTGCTGTTACTCACCATGTGCTGAGCTGTTCAGAGACAAACAAAAGAGCAGGTTGGGTCAAATGAGAACTCCCTCAAGTGAACTGTAGTCACAGGTCAGAATCATTAAAGGGATTAAATCCAGAAAGCACTGACTTTCTGCAGTGTCTACAGTGGTTCTCTGCACACAGGCTTTCTCAATGCCCTGCACTGCAGTCTCTTACTGCAGACCTCCACAGATTCACTCATCCCTGGGGCCAGCGTGGCCCCAACTGAATTAAAGCATTCATTTTAACAGGTTTAATTCTTAGCTGCAAGAAATGTGCAACGCACACCAGCTTGGGTGAACATCCAGAAACCATGAGATTGCCAATGGGCAAGTATCAGTTCCAGGCTGTAGTGCTAGAAACTTACCACAGGCTGGGCAGAAAGACACAGCCTGTTTGAAAAGAGACTCTGAAAAGGAAAGCCAGGTCCTCTCTTCCACCTCTCATTTGAATTAAACAAATAGACCAAGCCCAGGCAGAGAAAAAATCCAACAAAATGATCTCGTTAGTTCAGCAGAGAGTTGATTTTTAGACTTCCTGCATTTGACTTCAAGTAAATCAGGATTTTATGTTTTTCTTTTTAACTCTGTTCTCATTTTAAAACTTCAGTTAGTGACAGGATAATTGTTAACAGTTTTAAGATAACATTTAAAAGTGTTCCTAATAATGGCAGCATTTAAGAAGGAATTACACTGACACTTTTTAAACTTGAAAGCAAGTAATTTCCCAGCTGTGCCTCCTCTCCCCACACAGCATTTTGTCCTGGCAAGGACAACCCAGCTCGAGTCTGGTGTGGAAAGCAGCCGGAGAAACAGAAGTGAAACCCAGAAGTTTGTTTTCATTATCTAAACAGAATGAGCACAAGAAGTGAAATTATGTGAATAAATGCTATGCGCTTGACCTTTGTCCTTTCCACTGATTCTCTGGGGGGATTTTTGGCCGTCCAATTGCTAAGTCATTTGTAACAGGGCTCTCCTGTTCTACCCAGGCTTGGGTACCACCCTGCAGTGCACATGGGCAGAAAAGGACACAGCACCAGCACCAATTCCTCCAGCGAGACATGCCAGACCAGATTTTTTGCATACCACAGCAAAGCAGCTCACCAACTGCCATATAACACCATCCTGCAACTCATGTTTTTTGAGCTCTAACAGTGCCTCATTTTTTCCAAGTCAAAAAAGAAACCCACTGGCCAGTTCAACGCACTTAATACTGATGAGTAAATTGCTTTTTCCTTTAATGAGCAGCTGGGCTGCTGCAATAGCACTGCAACCTTGGCCCGTGGTTACAATGGATGTCCCTTCAGAACAGAACTGTGTAGGGAGCAGGTGCAGCACCAGCAGATAACACTGACAGCTCCTGTGAGACCATTGTGAGCACCACTATAAACTGGGAACACTGCCTTCCCCATCCCTCAGCCCTCCAAAGGTCTTCATACACAGCGGAGCAGCCAAGACTCAAAACTGCTATGAGCAGCCGGGTGTAGGAAGAGCCCAGCCAGCACCTCCACTCCTCTCCTTGTCCCCCAAATGCAGGATCCTGCCAGCACTCAGTGCCTTGAAGCAACCCAGGATTCTGCAGGCAGAGGCACGCTGGGGCCCCCGCAGGACCTGCAGCAATTGCCATGTGCTAATTTTCAGACAGGATGAGCCTGCTGCATCCACCACAGGCCCAGAAATGCAACAGTGCTGGAGAGCCAAAAGCTGCTGTGAGAATTAGACACACCTACTCCCCTTCTCCATTTAAAGGAAGGAACCGCAGCATCTTGCTTCCCTTTTCTGAGGCAGAAAAGCAGATGAGCAGCAGTTTTCAATTGAGAAATACATTACTTCATTGAGACAAACTGTCAGGCTGAAACTGAAATAAATGTTTTTAAAAAAGTCAGAAGTCGTGCAAATATAAGTTAGTCTGAACTGCCCCGGAATCAATGGGGCTCCAGTGATTTAAGTCCTGCTCTTCAATCCTACATTCCCATGTCAGCAGAGAGCAGCTTGGGGAGCATGGCTCTGGCTAGGATGGGCAGTTACCCCTTTGTGCCAAGTTCCAGCAGCCTGGGCTGTGCCCCCTGCTCTCAGGGGACTGACCACAGGCTCCCAGCAGACCAGAGCAGCCTGGCTCCAGGCAGTACTGCCACTCACTGCAGAGCTGCACTGCAGCCTTCAGACTCAGCCTTGCAGCTTTCCTGGCTCTTAGAAAGCCCACTCCCAGCTTCTCCCAGGCCAAGAAAGACTGGCAGATGCTATTCAGGCTGCACGTTGGAAAAGGTCAGGTTTACACCAAAAGCTGATGTGACTTTGTTAAAGGACATTTCCAGGCTGGGTTTGTTGGGGGTTTTCACTTTTCCAGAGCACACTATAAAAGCCAGCATAAATATCCTCTCTGCTATTGTTTTTGTGGGGCCTGCCTGATCAGATTACACTGAAAATCAAGATACAGATACTTTATCTTTGTTCTGTTTGGCACAGGAGAGACATTTGACCTCTGTTTAGAGCATTTCTTGCCCTGTCGTTCCCAATGCTTTTCATCATATATCCTGCTAAGCATCCCACGTTTTAGAAACTTTCAGTTCCCGGGACCAGCCAGGTCACTTCCACTGTGGACAAAGTTTCAGGCACTGCAGCCTCCTGGATGACTGCAGGCAGATACCCAGAGCACTCAGCTGCCAGAGGCGGGTGTCATCCCTGCAGGAACTTGAGAGAGGAACTGAGCAGACTCCTGCACCATGGACTCCGAATCCTTTTGCTGAGAGGAGGCAAGCTGGAGTTTAGAGAACTGGAAGTCGGAGAACAAGCAGACGTTTATTCAGAGCCAGCAGCATGAGGGGGAGGACGACCAGCTCCTTCCTGCCTCTGCGGGACTTACCGTCCCTGAATGCCCCTTTTTGTCCCTGTCCCCACATCTGTGGCCAGCCAGCACAACGCGGCTCTGTCCAGCGCGAGGCCGCGGCCGCTGCACGCCTGCCTCACGGCCCAGTGGCCAGCAGAAGGAGAAGCAGGGTGGCCAATGCCAGCCACAGTGATGCTGACCTGGCTGCCAGGCTGAGCTTTCCCAAGAGGAAGTCAGCTGCCCACCAGGTGCTCTTCCCACCAAAGAGGACCCTCTCAAAGGGCAGAGCCATGGGCCCACAGGCAGCCAGGGAGGGAAGCTGAACAACCGACTTGCAGCATTTAACAGACATCAGAGCCCCCAGCTTGGAGACAGGGGCACGAGACCACCCTTTAAAAGAGTAAAGCCCAACACCCTCAAAGATTACAGCTGCTCAGTAGGACTAATCCAAGAAGGTTGAACTCCAGCAACACATTGCACAGCTGTCATCATAACATGTGTCAGGAACTCCAGTTTCAGTAAAAAAGCATGCATGTGAGAGAGGCAGCAGCAAGTCTTGGCAGAGAAGAAACAAGAGCTCTGTCACTCTCTACAAGCAGGAGCAGCTCTCGGAGGAGCCTGACTGCACCTACCTATGTTAGTAAAGTTGGAAAGCTTTGGCCTACAAAACCACCAGGTTGTTTCCAGTCATGATGGTGAAGATGGACCTTTTGGACAGGATTTTCCCCTCAGGCTGTGGTAGCTCTAGTTTGGACTGCAGGACTGCATCGGAGACTGGTATCAAACTACTGTGGTGCTGCACAAGTCCTCATCCCAGGTCAAAGCACCAGCAATACAGTGGATATAAACTGATGCATCCAGGTAACCACCAAAACATTCACTGTCTGAGCACCAGCACCCATCCGATCTAATAAACAGAAAGGTTTTTTAAAATAAAAATACTTAACATTTATTCACCTTTGAAGTCACTATAGTAAAATTGTACACGTTGTGAGTAACCCAGGAACATTATTAAAAAGCTATCAGAAACATAAGGCAATTTGTACAACCACTGAAAGAAATACACAGCATTTTGAAAACAGAGTGAAATATTACTCAAACAAGACAACGCTTGATACGCACTAGAGTGACAAGAACCAGTATTAAGTTTTACACAAAAATAAAGATGTCATGGCTACAAGTATTATACAGTGATAAATACTTCAAAAATATATTAAGATATATGGAAATTCTCACTTTGTAAGGGAAATCCAGAGAAATTCCAGCCTTCACTGGATTTCAATATACCAATTAAGGTTTAATATTTAAATTCTTTTCCTTTCAGTAGGAACCAGTACTGCAGCCATTACTGTCCTGTATCAATACTTACCTTCTTGTAGTGTAATGAATTCAGCCTTATGTTACATTAAGCCCTAATGCTTCTTGCATCACAGGCACCAATTGCTCTAAATCAACAAATGAGTTGCCTTTTGATTACAAGTGCTGTGCACCACGTTTGAAGCCATAAACCACGTTAGATCACAGTCAGTGTTCACCCACTTTACAGCATTAATGAACGCGGGTTCCAAGACTTGCCTCCACGTAAATAAGACGTCTTGAACAGAGGGTTTAGTAGCAAGCCCACCATAATGTTTTCCTAGCATAACATCAAGCACTCAGAACTTACAGTACATGAACCATGCTAAAGTTTAGGTTACATCTTCAAAAAAGAAAAGTCCAGAGGATGTTTGGAGACAACAGGTTTTGAACATGCACAAATAGTGCTCTAGTACACATTTGTTTGTGCTGTTACTGGGTAGTGAGTGAAGCAGTTTATAGCCAAGGGTTTGGTGAGGCAGTTTTCTGAGCCAGTTTAAAAATATAGACTTCTTCTTAGAGGGGCTGTTCTATAGAAAATAAAGTGAAATCTGGTAAATTGTCAGTTTTGAGAGTACTTTCCCAGGGCAAGATCCGTTCGTGTGCCTACCGCACCAGGAGAAAAGCCAATCCCGCCATGCCAATGCCCGCCGCGGCTGCCATGATGGCGTTGCCGATGGTGCTGCTCTGCTCGGCCACCTCGGAGCCGTGTCTGCCGAAGAAGCGACAGAAGCCATCCTGCAACGGCAACAGAAAGGACATTGAGCTGCTTAGCTTGCAGCTAACTGGATTTCTTAAACACGCCTTTGAGCGCAGTTTCATCCTCCCAGCTCAGCCTCTGTCAGCTGCAGAAGTCTCTATTTCAATCATGAAAGTCTAAACCCACTGCCTTGGGCACAGGCAATAACATTTTGTGAGAGGCTTTGCACAAGGCAACTGAAAGGAGTAGCTACAAGTGTTTGTATACTTTAGTCAACAGACAGCTGGACACTTCCTATTGAGATGCTCAGTGTGCTGTTACATATTTTTGCCCTTTTAGTCAAGTTTCTGATGGAAGTTGCCAGCATTGCTCCTCCTAATTTAAGTTTCAGAAAGCATCTAAAACACAGGATATGGAAATTTCCACTTTTAAGACAGGAAGCCAAAGCCAGTCCCATCTCGGTGGATGCGGGACTGATTACACACTCTCTTGGAAGGGCCGGGTGGACACTGCTCAGAGCTGACCTATGACAGAGCAAAGCTGGCAGCTGCTCTCCCAGATCATTGTGATAATCAGAAGTGGCAGCAATACAACTCCAGATGGTCGTGTTTGAACTCTGCTCCGCAGATGTCTATGTAAACAAGTTATACTCCTAATTTCTTCCGGAACTTTGTTCTTTACACTTTGATTTGTGCGAACAGGCAATATGATTTTTGCCAATTTTGCCAAGTGACAGTGTATGCTGCAGCCAACCACCACACTGTTCTGAATGGCCAGATGGACCAGTGACCACTGGAAAACCAAGTTCATTTTGGTCTCTGGAAAAGTCAACTAAACCAGTGGCTACTTCCCTTCCTTTCTATTTTTAGTGCTTATTTGTACTGACATAAAGTATTCCACTAGGACTAGAAATAGGAAACGAGCAGTTTTGTGGGATAGCTAACATTTTGTTCAGAAACACAGGCAGAGCTGCACCGACGCCTTAAAAGCTGTACCTCCAAGTGTGCATGCCAAGGGGCAAAATGCCCACACCCTCCTCCCCAGGCCCGACCTGACCGGCTTCGGGACAGACAGGAACAAGACCCGCAGGTCTGGAGGGTGGGTGCCTTAATACGCAGGTGTACTTAAGAGGCACAGGTTTGTACTCACACCTGGGAGAGGACCTGTACCAGCCTGCTCGCCGAAATCCACAGGCTGTGGACCCGAGGGGTAGGCAAACCTCGCACCCTCACCCAGCAGCATCAATCCTGCGGTATCAGGAGGCTGCATCCCAACGGGGCCATGCGCGGGCACCGGAGGGACCTGGGCTACGCCGCAGAACTGGGCGCCCGCAGGCACCCCAATGGCCCAGCGCGCACCCACCGCGTGTCGCGATGGTCAGCAGCCCCCGGGGACACACCGCCTGTCGCGATGGTCAGCAGCCCCC
>VZSE01008037.1:1209040-1264524 GCA_013398275.1 Promerops cafer
GGGGCCAAACGGGGCCGGGTGGGCACCTTCCCATCGGGAGGGGACCGCCCGCATCCCTGGAAAGGCATCTGCGGCAGATTGCTGCGGGCCTCGCCGGGCGGCCGAGGGAGACGCTCAGTTATCGGGTGCTGGCCCTCAAATACTTGTTTTAATTTATCTTGGGTTTTGTTTTTGTTCCACATTAGTGGCTCGCCCGAACCTGTATTCTTTGCATCAAAGGAGATGTAGGTTTTCCAAGATCATGGGGTGAGTGCAGTGTGTATTTACCAGCAAATGCAGTGGCCTTTGCTTTTTGATGAGCATAAAGCCAAAATATAGGATTAGGACCTTCATGGTGCAAAGGTCGGGCCCTTCACACTGCTGGTGTAAAGTAAAGCGGCTGAGAGCAACGCTGGCCACGGGTGTCACTTGCCCAGCACACGGAGCTGCCCCGCGGGACACCTCCCCTGCACCGCTGCTGTGCCCTGGCAGCTCCGAGCACCGCCAGCTGCTTCCCAGCCCGTGGAAACTCCCATGAATACGGGCTCAAGCCCGGTGGCAGGCCCGGCACAGGGTACACCCAGCCTGTGCGTCCCGCTCAGCGCCGTTGGCAGGCGAGCTGCTGACGGTGGCGAGGCGCAAAGCGTGGCTGTGCCCGCGCCGGCAGAGGCACTGCCGCAGCTGCCTGGCACCGCGGCTCGCTCCCACCGCTCGTCCCACAGCCGGCTCAAGGTGCCCAACGCGTCAGCACAGGACTGCTTGGCTTCACTCCATCTATCTTGAGATACAGCTGTCTCCGTTCTACATCCCCATTAGAAAATCTAAAAATAGGTGGTTGGAATCAATCCTGTTGCAATTTCTCAGATCGCTATCAAGAATTGGCCTGATCCCTTAGAGTCCCTCCTAAGGCAAACTTTAGTTATACATCTCCGTATTTGGCTTTTGTTTTGTTTTGTTTTGAAGCAGGGAAATACAGTCTGTTTATGTGCTAGAGCAGTGGCTGGAATGAGATCTTTACTTTCCACAAGAGCTTTACACACATGCTTTTAAAACTACTTTTCCTTATGATTGTTAATCCTGGAGCAGGAATTTCCTATTGCATTCCTCACAGCAGGAGTGCAAGAGGGAGAGGCTGCTCTTTCTCTACCAATATCCTTTTCCACCCTTCCTGTTTATATAGCATTTTTGTTTAACAGGACAGAGCCGTCTGACAGTGACAGCCCCAGCTACAGCTCCCTTCTCTCCACACGTTTATGGAATAGAGGTGTTTCTGACACAAATAGCTTGACATACCAACAGGGAAATCTCAAAACGCTGGGTTTTCCAAAGCCTCCCTGGACAGCCTTTACTGAGTAAAAACCACAATGAGTACTTCAGTGTCCTGTTCCTCTAAGTGTCATTTATCTGATGGGAAGTTGAGGCCCATCCTGGTTGATGTTGTCACCATTACCTCAGGAACAAAGAGGTGATTTTCACAGGTGGCAAGCCCATGCACCCGCACACACAAGTCCGAAGGCAGTGGCCCTGAAGGGCAAAACCCACAGCATTTCTCCATGCAAGAACAGAAGTGCAAGATGCAATGTCAGACTCATTCTCACTGGATCTGGTGACAGTTTGGGCACTGATGTCACTCAGAACAAGCTGGCTCAGCACTTTCCCCAGGCCTTCAGAAGAGGGGAAATGAAACATGCACCTAAATTAAGAAGGTGCTTTTTTCAGTGAGCAAAATGACCACTTCCACCAGTCACCTTCAGGCTGACCATAAAGCCTACACTGAAGTCGAGAGAACAGCTGGCCACAGCTCAGTTCTCTCCTGACAAGGCAGAAAGCTGAACTCTGCTGCACCTCCAGGCGATCTGCACATCTGGTTCACCCAAAAAGTCACAGCCTGGGCCCTCAACACAATTTCAGTGCCCAGCTTTTCACTGGCATCCTGCTGCAACACAAGGAGCTCCCACAAAACACACCCTGCATTTTCCAGTTCCTTCCTGGGAATGGCAATAAGGATCTGGAAAGAAAACATTACATTAGCTGTGATCCTTCTGAGTCGGAAAACAATTTGAATTCTTGCCTCCTGAATGCAGGGGGAACTGAGATGGCATTTCAAGTACTTTCATGGGCTGCTCACTCTCATTTGCTGTGGTTCACCTTGGGTATTTTCAGAAGATATTCCAGGAGCAATTTTCTGGTAGATCTGGATTTTACCTGAGATTTTTGCAGGAGAAATCATTTAAGAAACTGTGTGGTGCAAAAAGTGAATGTCAGAAAAAGCAAAAACCCAAATAGCTACCATTATAAATACCTAAGCAATGGGAAAAACTATTACATACATATTCTCAATATGTAAAATACAATTTATTGTATTTAGGCTGTTCATAAGTATCAACACAATGTATTATGTTTGAAACAAACATCTCGCCAATAAATACTACCTAAACATTAATATTAATCTTTTGATCAAATGTGTACAGTGTATTGACTCAATATTGCACAGTGAGTTCTATATGACATTTCCATAGTGCATTCATTTTGTTACAGGGATAGTTTGCCACAAATATTGCAAAGCATCAGAGTTGACTTTTCCAAGTGCAAATAGCTGACCTATTCCATTAGGGACGGAAGGCTGGTGTAAATGCCAGTGTCTTAGGTTAACTGGTTATGGATTCACAGAACCTAATGTTTTCATGGATGAGGAGACTTTGTTTCTAATATGATTTTTGTATAATAAAAAAATACCACTTGCAAATAGAATGAGGATGTTATCATTAAACTCCAGTGACCAGTGAGCTTGTAAACAGGTTCATTCCAGTAAGCTTGTTTTCTCTTGTTCCAATCTAAATATAAATCATATACATGACATATTCAGAGCTGTACCTCACCATCTGCATTTCAAAGGCCAGGCTGTGCAAGCCTCCAGCACTACTCCAGCTCTTTGCTCCCCATGTGCCTGTGCTCAGGTGAGACTCAGCACCTTTTGGTATGAGCAGAGCTGACACACTCTAGTCCCAATAGTTTTCAATGTATGAATGTAGATATACTCTCACTATGGTTCTATAATTAATTGTATCTCATCTTTATCTGATTAAATCTTGATTTTAGAGCATCACTTCTGTGTGGGGTGGTCCTGCCTGTCCTTATGACATTCTCATGCTCACACAGAGAGCTGGGTGCTACCAGCAATGTGGCCAGCTGTCCTGCTCTCCTGAAAACCAGTGACTCCTGGATCAGATGGGCTCACGTGCTCTGGTCAGCACAGTATCAAGCACTGGCAGGACAGTGGCTCACAGCAGATTTTCAATAGCTCACTGTTATTCACTCTCAAGTCCAACTGTGGCAAAACCATGTACATGGCAGTGGGAGATGCCTGTGAGAGTAAGGTCTGTGAGATTTGACCTGTTTTTGCATGACCTTACAACTGCTCTGACACTGCAAAAGGACCTTAAGATGGGCATATACTGCTTTAATATACATTTAAGCTACATTGCCTTGCCAAAGCTGTATGAATTGCTCAAAATGGAAATAAGAACCATGGTCATAGATTGACTATGACTGACTTGGAAAAGATTTGACCATCAGTATAATGGTGCTTAATGCTTAGCGTGTAGTATCCCTTAGTGCTTAGCATGTAGTATTTCTTTAAGTAAAAGAAAATTCACTCACCAAGTGATACAATTAAAAATTTCTAAGAAACTACTGGTTAAGTATTACCTCATGATTATGTAAATCATGTTTATATCCCTCCTCTTTGCTGTTTATCAGTTTGTATATATTTAGATTCTTTATATTCAGGTAACAGAGATGAAATACTTATTTCTATCTAAAAAGACAGTAGGAAAAAACAGGGATTGAGGGATTTCTTTTCTGTACAAAAAATACATTTTTATGACAGCAGCCAGTACCTTCACAGTAGGTCCTTTGCTCCTCTACTTACCACCAAGGTTCAGTCATCCATAACACCATCATAAAGTATCAGAATTGTTTCTCTTTACATTTTTCAACACTGAAATTCAATATGCTACTACGGAATGTTTCCAAAGCTTTTCACTATATCCCGATAAAATCAGGACTTTTTTTTTTTTTACTTTAAAAAGTAACTAAATTCATGCAAATAAATACATAATGTGCACTGAAATACTCAATTCTATGATACAGGCGGAGAGAAGTCCTTTATAAATAATGAAACTAATTCTAATAAAAGAATATAGTTTCAAAAAAAAAAAAATTATAACATTCACTTTACTACAAGTTGATGTTTGCTATGTGTTCAAGCAGACTACATTTTCTACCTAGTTGTGTTAATCTGTGGGTTGAGTGTCACTCTTTTGGACTGTAGTGAGTATTTGATTTTGAGGAATGGCTTCTTTATGCAGTGTTTGTAGTCCAGGGTTTCAGTCTTCATTTGATTCTGCGTATGGGATCTCAGGTTACGCCCAGATCTGTAGAAAGAGAGAGAGCTGAACACCCCTTTATGACACTGACTCTCCTATCAAACCTGGAATTAACATTGGTAAGGCGATAGCATTAGTGGTACAGAGTATCAGCAGCAATGATATCATGTAACCCAACAGCAAGCTCAAACTTAGCAGTTCTGCTAGCACCTGTGGGGATTTTTATTTGGCTTTGCTGCTCATGTTTTACACTGTTTTATATCCTCCTCAGTTCCTCTAGAGCAGTTTTCCTCTAAGAACCCTGCCTCCTCACCCCCTTTTATTCAGCAGTGGAAGAAAGGAGCACTCGGAGCAGGCTCTCCCAGCACTTACGCGGAGAGTGTGGTCCCAGGAGCCCGAGCAGAACGCCGTCCCGTCGGGAGAGACCCGCAAGGTGCTGACACGGTTCTCATGCCCGAACAGAATGGACACACGGGACCCCTTCAGCACGTCCCAGACATTGATGGTGTAATCGTTATAGCCTGCGAACAGCAGGCGACCTGCAGAGAGAATGGGATTTTACACAGCGAGGTCTCAACGTGCCGTGAGTGCAGCCGGGGCCCTCTGCGGGACACTGATCGCCCAGGAGCCACAAGCCCACCCTGTGACCACTGCTTCCCTCAGGCCGGCTCTGCTCCCGTGGCACAGCCCTGCCCGCTGCTCAGCCGGCCGGGCTAAATGCTGAAACACTTACAGCTAATTCGTTAAAAGCATCGTAAGTTTTAGTTGAATTACATAGAATGTGTTCAGTCATTAGAGATGGGGGATGATTTCAGATCGTGACAGACTGTAGAGCGCTTCAACAGCTATTGCAGGGTAACAGTACTTTACTCGGACCTTACACACAAGTTGAACACAAATGCTTGAATGATTAACAGACAATTTGGTAAGTGATTCACTGCCAACGGGACAAGCTGTGGTGCTTGTGACCATGACAGAGATGTTTGCCTCAGTTCCAGGAGGAGGGCAGGACACCACCCACTCACCCCCACCCAGGGTGACTGGGGAGCTCTGCATTTGTGCTGGGACAGGAGAGACCAGACTCGAGCTTATGTCTCAGGATCTGTAGTGAAAAGTGGTAATGCCTCGTTCTTCATACCCCTCTAATATACTTTTATTATTAATAATTTGTTATCCTTTTAGAAACTATTTATGTAACTGCACTTAATAGTTAGCTACAGTTCATGTTGCCTTTGAAATGTTTTTCATTATTATTGTGAAACTCTAGCCCAGCTGTAGTTAATGGCAAAATATTTCCTGCCTTCAGTAGGGCCAGGAAAATACTTTTCATCACTACAACGAAGCAATAGCCAGCTAGGTTATTTAAAGAGTAATTATTTTTACAGAGGCAAAAAAAAAGCTTCCATGCATTTGGTACTTATTTCTTTGGATAACTTTTAAGAATGAATGTTTTATCAAATTAAACTGAAAAATTCTACAGTTCCCCTCAAATCTCAACACTAAGATAACCTCCAAAGTTCAAGTCTCACCACTGAGAGAGAAGTCCACACTGGATGCTCCAAAAATGATGCTCTCTTTGGAATAAATTGCTACTTCTCTGTCTGCACGAAGGTCATATAAACGACACTAGGATTAAAACAAAACCAACACACATGCCTCAGTAAATGCTGGAAGCACTGGCTACAATATTTGGAAAAAATGGGAGTGGGAAGTGCAGCCTAACAGACATCACAGGCAGCGGCTGCTTGGCTTCTTTCCTTCTGTCTGCTTCTTTCTGCTTTCTTTCTTCCTTCTGCTTCTGGCTGCTCTAACTGGGATCCTTTAACAGGGATCTAAGCAACACAAGGCTGTTTTGTATACATTGCAGGAAGGACTTTCTTTTTCAAGCCACTTCTCTAAGCCTCCTGCCTGTCCTAGAAAGACATGAGCGGTGGGCTTTGGACCATGGTATCCACCGGAGTCCCCAGACCCTCCTGCTTCCCCTCTGTGGTCTCTTATCAGGGCATCCTGCTGATGGGGAGGTGCATGTGGAGACAGTCTCTTAAACAACAGTTTAGCCACAGCTGGAGCCTGGAAGATGGGATCACATCTCTAATCACTGTTGAGAACACGGACCATGTGGCACAGAGGAGCCTAGGTGGTAGTCCTGGCTCTGAGTAAGCCAGGATAGCAAACAGTCCCTGCCCTTCTGTGAGGCCTCTCTGTTTGAAAAAACGATGTGAAAATAATTCAAGTGAAATAATACATTTTAATGCAAATCTCTGGTTTTAATTTCTCATGGAAAATTCCAAATCACCTCTAACAACCTATACTTCCTGTTTTTATCATTTGCCAGCAAAATTTGGCTTGTTTGACATGGAAATCATGTATCAGACTTCACTGCCAGACTTCAGATTTCACTGCCATGCAGAAAGGTAGTCTGTTAGCCCTGAAATCAAAATGCACTTTTGAAACTGTGTGAACTGAAACCCCTCCTCAGTAAGTTAAGCTTAAGCAAACACTGGCAAGATGGGATTGCTAATATTAAAACTTTACTATTGAAAAATGGCTGGTATTCAAGTCTGCACATAAAGAAGGGGCTGTTTGATTTGCAGGGCAGTGGGGAGCTGCCAGGTATGTGCAGTCCAGGTCTCCCAGTGCTCCACACAGATGAATAATTTCATCAGACTGTCCTGACAGGGAGCTGGGGTCACTGCAGATGACAACATTGTCATCTGAGCATGCTTTTATCTATTACTTCCAGTCAGGATTATCTGTTCCTCAGAATCCCCAAGTATATAAACCAGGTCAAGGATATCACTCTGTAACACTGCAAAAACAAATATCTACATTTAAAGAATGAGGTAGATGAAAAGTGCCAAAACCTCTGTCAAAAGTACAAAGGTGGAATTTCCCACTCTCCTGCTTGAGTCAGGGGTGTCAAGAATGGTTCAAAAAGAAAAGAAAATCGAATAAACTAATAAGAACTGTGATACTGGGTTTAAAAGAGAGTGTTTTCACTGGAATTTAATGAGGGACATTTAATGATTCTCTGTATCACTCCCTCAGCATCTCAAGAGCTCACAATACTGGATCCAAGGGTGCAGAGAGCCACTGGGCTCACCACAGGTCTAGAGGTATTAACTTCTAATCACAGTTTTTCAAACATAAAGACAGGGTTCACTCTCTCCAAAGAGTCTTGGAATGCCTCCACATCCAATGAAGACAAAAGGAATGTTTCTGTCGAGTTTAGCTAGCATTGGAGCAGACTCAAAACATGCTCTGAGGGCACAGTACTTTAGATAAAGTCTTTGCTCTCAGGTGACTCAGTGTGATGTTTGAACAAACAGAAGAAATGAGGTGCCAGGTGCCTCCCCATCATCTGCTCTCATGCTACACTTAACTGCCAGCTCAGGCCCTGCAGGGCTGTGGTGGGGCAGAGGGTGGTCCCCCATGGGACACACAAGCAGCAGGGAGAGCCATCAGCCCTGAGCATCACTCAGGGGCAGAGGGCACCAGGAGATAAACGGCCTTGTGTATACATTGTGCTGATCAAATTTACCTGTCAGTGCATTCTGAGCCCCTCCTGGCAGATTGCTCACAGATAAGTGAGATCCATCAAGGGATGTGTGATCTAGGATGACCTGGATGCAGTGACTCACTGCAGTGAAGGGCTGGCAGTCATCAGGGCCCACAGAGATGTCTGTGGCCAAGGCCACCCTGGGGCTGCAGAGGCCAGCTACCCACATCTGCCCTGCTCTGCCCTGAGCCCATGTCCCCTCTGCTTTCTCGGACATGCTACTTCTGACACAAGCTGCAGCATTTCAGCTGGTTCCTCCCATGCTGTGACCAAGAGCTATGTGAAGCCAAATATCTTCCAGTAAGACAACTAATTTTAGTAATGAAACTTCAGACAGAGAGAATCTGAAATTAGTATTTGGACAGCACTTCTTGTAGAGAAGTTTGCAGAAGTGACCTACAGTGTTATGTGAATTTCCCTAGAAGACTAGATATGGTATTTAATATCTTATCTTAGAGGATTATTATTTCTGCAAATTTGGTGTCACAGGCCCAGTTTAGTCACTAAAAGTCTTCTGTGGATGTGACCTAGTCTTTTAGGAAAATGTGACTTGGGAAGCAACAGAATTTTCCTAAATTAGGTTGCTGAATTAACATACCGTGGCATCGTCTGAACCAGAGGCAAAAGCATCTCCACTTGGATAATATCTGTGCACAAATGAAAGAAGACCAGAACACATTACATTACTTGGATGAGGTCAGAGTTCAGAAATAGAATCAGCACATTGCTCAACACTGCAAACGTGTCCTCTCCCAGAAACACACTGACCTGACACTGTTGATATCTGAATCGTGGGTTTCAAATGACTGGACACACTGACCAGACCTCATGTCCCAAACCATGGCTTTCTTGTCACATCCCTAGTAAGAAAAAAAAATCATTGCAGTTGTGCAAAGGGTGACATTCACTCCTTATGTGCCTGATGTTTGTCATCAAGCCCACTACATTCAAAGGCTCTGAACATCACAGCTCCGAGAGGATTTAACCAGCCAAGCAGCCCCAGAAGTGGCTGCAGTGGTACCCTCAGCTGTGCAGTTGCAGGTGGGAGCAGAGTTCCTCATGAAGGCTGGAGCTGCCCTGCACTCACAGCCCTGCTCTGCCTGTGCTGCTGCCCTCCCTGTCTGCAGCCCCCCCACGCCACAGAGCTGCACAACCCACCTGTTCCCTGAGCACTTAACACGACCAATATAAAATACCAATACCCAGCATTTAAAGTTTTATAACTAGCTTTTTTCATACACTGGAAGAGAAAATTAAATCAGTGCATCCAGAGGGTTTCTTGCCCAGCCTCCTACCAGGGTTAACCTCTGTCAGGGCTCTCCACCCACATGCTTGATGGTGTGGTTGGGATGAGAAAAACATCAGCAGCACTTCATCTCATCCTCAGGCTAAAACCTGCCCTTCCAAGCTGTGCTTTGAAAGGATAATTTAACACTCAGTGCTCAGCACCCTGAATTCTTTGGGCAAGGGGCTTGGCCCATGTAGTCTACACTGTCCTTGGGGCAAGAACCATCTCATACATGCAGGACCACGCTCTCAGCTGCAATGTCACACTGCTGTCACAGTTGTAGTGACAGGAAAAAGAACATGGACTTTGCTTTGAAGAGTGATGGGAGATTTTAATAAACTTGCCCCTGCGGAGGAGCTGGCAGGCTGAGCTCCAGGGGCTCAGCCTCTCTGAGGCTGTGTGGGAAGAACAGGGCAGGCCAGGTGGCTGCTGCTTCTGCTGAGCCAGAGTGCCCTGCCCACCAGACCGTGCCACTCATTATTTATTTTAATCAAATACGATAGCTAATTAAACAGTCTCCTCACAATTCACATATTTCTCTCTCTCCTTTTTTAAATTCTGTTGTTAAAATGAAATCCTAGTGTTTTTAGTAAAGATGCCATTATTTAAAAGATGTAATGCTTCTTGGCACCAGCTTGTTGTTTCTGCACTGGGGAAACCAAACAGGATAGAGAATATTTTGGGTCCAGCATATTTCCCTCTCAAGCCCCACCGTAGCCCAAGCCCAGCCCTTCATATTGCTTCCATGTGCACTGTTCTCACTGACCCCTCTGGGAGTTTGGGAGCAAGACCAATCTGGCAAGCTGATGCTTTGACTCCTAAGGTTTTGAAGGAGAAACCAGCCACCACCTGTGGAGAGATGGGCCTCCTGAGTGACACCCAACTCAGCTGAGGAACCTTGCTCAGAGGGCACTGAGCATAACAGCCTGGGACACAGCCCTGAGCTTACCCAGGAGGGCTGGAATTTTCAGTTAAGGTGTTAAATGTAACAGCACCCAGCCTACATGCTGATCTACTGACATTGCTTACTCCAGCTCAAGGTTACTGTACCACGGAGGCACAGTATTCAGGGGATCTCTCTGTGCCTCCATACCTTCATACTGTTCTGCCTATAGCTGCACTGACACGATGTAGGACAGGCCTTCACTGCAGTGCTGTTTTGCATGTGATGAATTAGGCGGATGCCTGTAAGCACAGACATGCCCAAGCTGCTCTATCAACACAAGTATGACATATTCTCTTAGCAGTAGCAGAGCTGCTTGCGATTCCTTGCCCTATAATAAGCTGAGCTGTTCCCAGGGAGAATGAATCTATCCTTTCTGGGAAGCAAGCTCGGTGACAGGAAAACCCGAGAGAAGTAATGCACTTGGATGGAATTAGCTTTCAGTCACGCTTTGGAGCAGCTGTGCTGCCAGCAGGCAAACCGGGCCAGTGTGCTGGACTCTGCTCCTGATGTGCCAGCCAAATTTGATAGAAAGAGCCATAACAGAAGAGGTCCAGGCTTATTGTGTAGGGATAAGACCATGATTCCAAGCACCCCTAACCCATGGTTGGCACCCTCTGGCACAAGGGCCATTTCCATCATCAAATGCAGGATCAACCATGGGCCAGTGCTGGTGGGGCTCAGAAACCAGCAAAGTTATTGGTACCTTCAGCAAAGTTACCCGTAGCAACTGGCCTCTCAGCTCCTGCCAGCTCTCATCTGCATACTCACTTTCTAATGTGGGAAAGACTAAGATCACCTTGAAGAGGAGTTGAGCCCCATCCCACCCACCTTTATGCCTGGCCTGCCTCACTGCCAGGCTGTGTGCCAATGGCTCAGCTGCCTGGGAACAGTGGTCCCTCAGCAGCAGGACAAGATTTGAAAGATGCCCTGGGTACTTTCCCAGACCAGTCCAGTCCTGCAGCCACAGTGAGGTTTGTGTGCTCCTCTGCACCAGCACAGGGAGCAGAGTGTTTGATTGATGAAGGGGCTTTAAATGCCTCTGGTACCACTGGAAGGCACAGAGGACTCAGCAACAGCCGAAGACGTGGCCACACCTCATCTCCCTACTCCAACTTGCACGAGGGGCTAGCCAGTGTCCAAACTGCCCCCTGACTCTCGGGACACAATGGCACGCACGTTATTTGCAACGCCACTTCGATGCCCTGAGCACAACCTGACGCCTGTCACAGCCCATCTGGCTCCAGAGAGCTGGGCACAGGGAAGGAGCAAAGTGTGGGAAGTCCTCTGCTGATCCAGGCTCCCACCCACAGGGACTCACACCTCCACTGTGGTAGGAGCCCACTGCTCTAACTCTGAGCCTTCCCCTTCCCAGCAGAGGCGTTGTTTTGATCTCGAGCTGGATTGCTTTGATGTGGGTGGAACTTGCTAAGTAAGCAGAACTGCAGTCAGACTGGCTGGGTGGGTTTGACCCCACAGTCAGGGGTTTAATTTGCTCCAGCTTGGAAAATGTGCTTGCAATGAGTGGATTGCACTGGGGCATCCAACATATACTCCAGCACTCTCTCAATAATATCATGAGCCTCCTACTTTGCTGCCTTTTCACTTCATATTCCTCAGTTTTATATTATGAGAGGAAGCTCCTGCTTACCCCAGAAACAAACGTATTTCCTGTTTCAGAAGGGGCCAGGTCCAGGCACAGGACATCAGCTCCATGACCATGGAAACTCTGTAGAAGTTGCCCACTCTCAACATCCCATAGAGCACAAGTTCCATCTCCACTTGCTGTCAGGATCTATAGGATGTGGGAAGAAGAGTCACAATACAAGAATCAGCAGATGACCTTCAGGTCACAAAGAAACAACTGCATCCTACATATACACCAAAGGACAGCTTTAATTTAATGGAATATTAGGCAATAAATCAAAGCCATAAGCCCAATGTGAACCTAAGTACAGCTTATGGTTTTTATTTTTAAGGAAAAAAGGTAGAGTGAAAAGGAGAGCTGTATGGACACCACTATACTTACACAATGTTTCAATAATGGTCCCTTTTGTGCAGTGGGGTTTGCACAACTGACAAGAGTAAGGATCTGGTGGCATTTTCATATTCTCTAAAAAGGAGGCAGAGCAATACTGGTATTCCTGTCTGCCCCTGTATTTCACTCTATCCATATTTAGGCTACTGGAATTCAACCCAGGTAAATGGAAGAACTCTTGGAGTTAAGTATACCTGTTTAACTCTCCAATTTTTCTTTCCTTCTGCTTGAAATAGGTTACACCAAATTAATATGGCTTGAGACAAGGATTTTCTGAAAGGGAAGTAAGCCTGTCTAGACAGTTGTTTGATAAGTCCATCAGCTCTCACTTGTCCTAAACCATTTGTGTGTGAAAGGGCTTGAGCATACACTGACTGAACATAGCTCACAGATTCCCATCTGCTACAGTACTTGTAGAAAGCACATGTGATCAGAGCTTGTTATTGTGGCTAAATCCTGATGATGCTCAATTGTTCAAAATTTCCCCTTGGCACCCGAAACTGTTATGCAATCACAAATTCTGTAGGTTGAAAGAGTCCCTGTGCACTGGTGTGGAAGGAAGCAAGGGTGAACGTAGGAGGGCTCTCAGTTTTGTACACAGGTTTTTCTCATGGTTGGTGAGGAAACTCAAGTGATCCCAGTGGGTAGTTACAAGTTAAAAACAAAATTCTCTTCAAGAAGAAAATGATCACACAGTCACGAAACCATTCACAGAGTTGCATAAAGGTTAAACACTGAACACGTTTGACAGATGCTCCAAAAATTCTTCCCGTAAACAGAGCTCAGCAAAGCTGCAGAACAGACTGTTCTGAATCCTGCAGCACAGGGATGCTAATGCTCTCAGATGATAATAGCAGAAGAAAGTCCTGACTTGTGTTCCCAGCCAGCTTTTGTGCCTGGATCAATGAACTTCCCTGTTCTGGGGAATATTTGTACTTGGCTGAGGAATGAAGACTTTCAGCTCTGAGGATTTGCTCTTGTAACACTGTGTAAGGGAATATAAAGGGAATAGGAGTGGCTGAAGGTGTAAAGGTCTGTTGGCAACCCAGAGCTCCAGCTAACGCTTAAAGACAAATGTTATGGACTCAACTTCAGGGTTGCTCCTCGGCCCTGCCACACTTGGGAGCATGGCTGCCTGCCCTATGCAAAGCACTTGAGATCCCAATTAACTGTTGCTATTAATACAGATGGGGCATTGTCACGTGGGGAGCATTATCACACTGCAGAGCTGCAGATACCTAATTTAGGAAGTGAGGCTCCCTGGCTCTGCTCACTGAGGCATGGGAGGCTCTCTCAGGCAAGACTGGTTTGGGGCACTGATAACAAGGTGCATGGGTCACCCAGCCCTGCAGCTCAGGGCCCATGTGGGCCCTTTTTCAGCACCCACACAGCCTGGGAGTGACTCTAACCCACAGTGAGCCACCCCCAGATCTCCTCTCTTTCCACTGCACTGCCCAAAGCCCATGAGCACACCAAACCCTAAACTCCTACCCAGTCTTCCACACCTCTGTGGGAAAACTGAGCTGCAGGTGAAGACAGCAGTCAGGGCAGAGCTGCAGCCCTGGCAGCAGCTAGCAGTGGGAGCTGTGGGAACACTGGGCTGGGGGACACCTCTACCTCATGCTGGAGCTGCTCCAGGATAGCACCACATCCCTCTTGATGCAAACTGGGAGAGCAGAGCTGCTCTGCACACTGCTGGGGAAGCTCCTGCACAACACACTTGTTACACTGTGCACCCTCAGAGTTACTGAATAGTCTTAATTCTGAGGCCTTTATGTAAATGAAAAAAGATAAGAAACCTGGGATTCTCTAGGATCTGCTACATAACAGTGTCCTAAGAGAAGCTTGGCCAACCTGTTGCTTGTATCTGTTTGAATAATAATATGCAGTACCATAAATGATCAGTTATAAGCCTAGCAATCACAAGAAAACTTCTTTTTAAAGACTTCAGAAAAATTTCTGACTCACTAAATATAAAGCACCTTAACCCACTGTGATATGACTTAACAATAGTAATACATGACCTTCAATATCAATGCAGTTTGCTGTATTTAATATGGAAAAAATTCCCCAACTTTTCTTTCCTTTTTATTATGAAAAATAAATTGCTATTTTTCCTGTCATAGGATTTAATCTCAAAGCATTTAGGTATAAACAAGAAAAGAGAAAACTGGGTTTATATCTCATCAAAAACATTCCACTTAATTTAGACTGCTCTAATTCCACATGGCTCCCACACAGGAAGGTCAGGGCTAAGCAAGCCTGAGTGCTGGGTACCTCCACCACTTGTTTCCATGGCAATGGACTTAAATTAGCACCTCAGAGTCATTACAGAAACCAGAGAGCGACAAACAACAACATACTCTCGGCTTCACATGTCCTGAAATAGAAGCAACGAGAGCAGATATTTCCTTCAGAAGAGCTCTGAATATCTGGAAGAAGGGGACATGGTATTCCCTTTCCAGCAGCTCTATTGACATTGAGAGCTATAAAAATGCTCCATTCTGCCACTTATTTTGCTGCAGAGCTGCAATGAGAAGAGCTTTAATTAAATTCAGAAACCAGAGAGGACAAGGGGATTATCCTGGCTCCTTTCATCATCTTCTGTGTTCCTAAAGAAAGAGATCTTTGAGATATTCAATAGAGAGGAAGGCTGGCTTGGTCTCAGAAGATCTGCATTCAGTTCCTGGCTTTGTCATCACCTCCCATTGTGGGACTCTGTGCTCCACCCCACTGCCTGTGAGAACAGCATCACTCCCTTCCCTCGAGGGAACACAGCACTGCATGTACAGACAACGGGTATGGCCCTGTGGGGCCATCCTCAAGCTCAGTTGTATCACCTCCTACAAATAAAAAATACTTTGAGTGAAAGCAAAAGCAAATTTTGCCGGATGTCCGGGACAAAGCAGGTAAACAACACAGTCACCTTCAGCTGGCACAGCACCCAACCCAGTCCTGGCTGAACCAGGTTTTAACTATTTGCAATAGTCTGGTTTCCTAAAAGCACAAACTGGGGAGCAGAGAACATACAGGTACCAGCAAGGCCACTCTGCAGAAGCCACAGGCCTTTGCAGGGACAGCCTGGCCATGGGCTGCGACAAGCATTTCCTTACAGCAGCTTTTGCAGCACCTTCATTGCCCCGGTGAGGGTGTTCCAGCAGCCCCTGCGGGGGCAGGACACGGCCCTGGGTGCCCCAGGAGCAAGGAAGGACATGTGCACTGCACCCAAGTGCAGCTCGTGTTAGGTGATGGTGAGCAGTGGGTAGGGAACGCATTTACCTGCATGTCTGAGTTAGTGAAGCTGCAGGCAGACAAGTAGTTCGTGTGCATTGCAACAGATTTCTTCTTTGCAGCCATATTTTCATTTTTTTCAAATGTCAGAGGGTACACAGAGCACTTGTTGTCCAGGCCACTGAAGAGAGTAATAACAGCAGTAACAGAGAGAGGAAAACTGGTTAAAACTGCAACGACAAAAGGCGAGCGGTGATAAGAAGGACACCACCTGTCAGTGCTGTGCTGCCAAACCCTTACAAGTACCGACTTCCCTGTATTGTGCTGTGTGGGATCTCCCTGTGCAGGGAAGCCCCAGCTGCCTCACCAGCCTGGCTGCTTTACAGAACTTGAACAGCTGCGCCTCAGTATTTTTCACCCTTATCGAGTTTATAAATGGCACTGAATGAAACCTCACAAAAGTATAAACTGGGAGGTGACAGCAGCCACCTCAGGGTTAATGTTTCACATACAGCTAAACTGCCATTTTTCTGCTGTCATTGCGAAGATCACTATTTCAGCATCACTATACACCTACCTCAAATGTGACCTAGCTCCTATAGAAAAGGCAGCATAGCAAGTAGTGAGTGTGAAGACAAAACTTTTAGAAGATTTTGGAAAAAAGGCAGCAGAAGCACTGACCTCTGTAGCTGCTGTGCCCCTCCTGAACAGTTGTACCAGTTAAGCTGTGTCAGACCCAGGACTCATTTCTAAAGGGTAGGATTTACATCTGACCCTTTCCTAGAGCTGTGCTAGACCAGTCCTGCCCTGGCCCCTGGGATGCTGGCACACCACCAGCTGCTGGTTCTGTGCCTCACATTATGTGCACGGCGCTTAACTGACAGCACAACAGAAATACAGAATTAGGCGCAATGTATCAATGTATATGTGCACTCCCTGTCTCCGCTGCAAGTGTAAAGACAGAGCTTGCTTGCCCTTCTTTGGGTTCTAGGCAAAAACAGTTTCCAGGCTCCTTTCCACACACAATTACAGAGCCTGCTTCTCTGTCTCAGTCTGCTGTGTTCTAGATCTGCAAGCTGCACACTGAAGTCTCCCTTTGATCCTTTCTCTTGCCCCAAGCTTGCTTTGTCTGCCTGATCCACCCAGTCCCTTCTTACAAGATGTTTTGCCAACATTTCATCTCTTTGCTTTTTCCCCTATATAAACTTATTTTTTTCAAACCTGAGCCCTTAGAAAACTTGTAGAAGATTATCAAGGATGAGGTTATTTCTCGCCACCCCATATTAGCGAGATCTATTCACATACTGGTAATCATTAATGATGAACCTCTATGTCATAAAAAAATGAGTGTAAATTAAGAACACAATTAAAACCTCTTTACCTTAGAAAATATATCCAATATAGACAACCACACTAGAAAAGGGAAGTTGCATGCATGCAGAATTCCTAACCCATGATATAAATGCTGAAAGAGGATTATTTTCCATGCTTACACATCAAATGTTATTGCACTGAAGTCAGGGAGATAATATATACGAGCCATTATGGAAATAGAATCAGAGGCACTGAATGCAGACCTTCCACCCACAATCAGGGCATGCAAACTTCTATCTGTCAGCTTCTGAAGCCACCAGGACACTGCAACAAACCCAACTTCTCTGTGTAAGCTGCTGTGGAAACGGGGAACTTACCCACAAGCAATGGCACATCCAGAGGGGGCATACGCACACGCCATCACCCAGGTACACGGCATCGTCACCGCATGTTCCTGAAACACAGCACCCCTTTAGACCAGGACCTCACTGCTTCTCTAATCCGTGCAGGGAAAACAGTGGGAGTACTAAGTTCAGTATTTCTCTGGGACATCCTTAGGGTCAGTGCTCAGTACAGGTGTTTCCCCCAGCCCTAACTCACATGTAAGTCAACAACCCTGACTGCAGAAGGCAGCAGAGCAGCAGGAGGATGGCCAGTCCTTCTCTGACACTTTCCACCTTATTTACGAGCCCCAAACTGATCACAGAGCATGTTTTATTGGGTCATCCAGTGCTGTGAAAGGTCCCCACTGCTGCACATGTAAAAGTGAATTAAAAACAAGTAGTTTTTCCTCATCTGTGTGGTGCAGGGTGCCACGAGGGCAGCCCAGGCAGGGCTTGGACAAGCAGTGGCACCATTTCACAGTGAACACCACAGCTGAAGGATGCCCAGTGATCACACACAGCACCTGGTACAGGGGTGCCCAGGGAACGTTCCCCTGTTTTGCTGGCTGGGCTTTGCCTCCCCTGTGAACAAAGAGGCTGGATCACAGCCTCCCACTGGAGACCATGACAAACCCCAGGGACTTTGCTCAGAAACAGGTCAAGGGACGTGACTTGCCCCGGGCTCCTTTTTTTGGGGTGCTAGTGGAAGTCTGCATTTTATCCCATTATCCCACTGCCTCCAGTGACACCTGTGAGCCCTTCACCTCATCCCACTGTCATTTGCCCTAGGCACAGAATTTTGCTGAAGTTTCACTTACTTTGTTGGTAGTGAAGGAATCCCACACGATCACCTTCCCATCCTAAATGAAAGCACAGAGAAAGAGAAACTGAGGCCTTCCAGAGACACAGCTGCAAGCCTGCTTCTCAGCTTGGAGAAAACTCTGCTGCTCATTTCCTCTCCCCAGTCTGTTATGTCCTTTTGTCTCCATCTTAACAACAGCACAGTGGTCACAGTGAAGCACCAAGGAGACATTTCTCAGTAGTGCTGTTCTATCTACCACAAGAGAAGTGTACCTCCTCCTCACTGAGACAACTCATGTTTGATTAAAAGACCAATTTCTTTTTCAATTTTTTTCTCTTGCCTCTTAATGGCTTCATGAGTACTTCTTTCACGTGTGGCACATGCCATGGACAGGGCCATCTCCTCAGGAACCTGCCACCTCTAAGCCCTCACTTGCCTCACTTGACTCTTTATGGATATTGCACTGTTTATTCATCTTCCCTTTCCAGTCTGATCCTGGTTGTCCCTTTACTTCTCACTACACTTACTTAACCTTCAATTATCCATTATACAACCAGCTAAATAGCCATCATAGAACCTTGTACAGAGAGCAGCACAATCTCTTGGTGTACACCAGCTACACTCGTGCCAGCTACTCTGCCTTATGCACATAATATTGTTATCTTCCCTGTATCATGAAAGTGAAATGTTTATTACTGAGCAACAACTGCTTCTGTACCTGGACTCACACAGTTCTTAAAATAGAGTAAAAAATGCATTTCAACCTGTCTGTTCAGTTTTCTGATCTACACACTAACATTTTAACCACTTTAAAAATATGTGACATTAAATATTTAAATTATTCTCTTTGTTGAGATCACCATGAATGGTAAAAACTCACAGTAAGTGAAGGTGGCTTGCAATGCAGATTGCCTATTTTTATCCCTCAAGTGAGACCCCTGACAGATTTCATGTAGGTCAATGAACAGCTGTGAGATGCAACAAGCTCACTCACTGCCATACTGGGCTCAGGATGAACCAGGGGATCTAGAAAGTAATTATCTCATTACCTCCTCCAGCTTATGAGACTGGTCTTGAGCAGGTGTTAGGACTGTTTCTCAAAATGCCCAACTAAATGCAGTAATTTTGGCAGGATGTCTGAGGCTTTCAAGGTCATATCAATCATACAGACTGCAGAAGAAATTTCTGTGCATAGAAATCTCTAAAAGAATCAACATTTCTTCTCTTTTCCTGATTATTTTCTCTGAACACATAACCTGAAAATTTTGCTAAGTACTTAGTCTGTAAAGACCAAGGAAATAGACGTAGCTTCACATGAGTCTATTTCTTTATTGTAGGAGGGAATATGGGAAAATTGTGTATGACTGGACAAGAAATATTTAGGGTATTAGCTACGAGAGAGGTGTACCAATGATTCAAAGGTTAGATTTACACTCTCTGAACAAATACACTGCCAATGAACTTCTTTCAGGGCATCTTGAAAACATTTACAATAATCCCAGGTATCATCTGCTAGGAGTGGCACACAGCACAGCCAGAAGATCTGTATGGTGCTCAACAGCACCTTTGAAAAACATCTGCCCAACAGCATACCTGGGAAGAGCTCACAATTCTTCTCTTGTCTTTGCACCAGTCCATACAGAGAACTTTGTTTCCATGGCCCTTCAGGGTCCTCCTGGTCTTCATCACAAACTGTCCCAGCGCCTCCACACGCTCTGCCACCTGATGAACTGCAAACAGCTGCTGGTTAGAGAGCCCTTCATCAAAGCTCTGCCCTGGCAAATATCTGCTTATGAGTAATGCCCCTGGAGGGATTAATCCATGCAGTTTGAGTCCATGGCCCAAGCCAGTGAGCTCTGCTTCAGAGCTGGCAGGTGGCTAACACCAAGGTGGGCAGCATAGGAACACATTCACCAGACAGAGACAAGGATGAATTCACTCAGGCTTGAATTCCAGGGATGTAGCAGCTGAAGCTCTTGCAGACCATCCCACCCAAGTGTAACAGACTACTCCTTTGCCCTCTTTACTGGGAAATCCTCAGGCCTGAGGGTGGACAGACAGGTGTTGTGGATGTGAGACTCCCAGCTGCAGCTGGCTCTCAGCACTGTGGTGGTGCAGTGGGATACAGGTACTGGCCACTGGCACTGGTGACTGCTGTGCCATCCCTTCTGGTGGCCAGGAGCAGCAAGGGCCAGGACACAGCTCTGAGTGAGCAGGAAGCTGGACATTTGCCGTAAGAGCGCACTACCCAACCTTTCAACAACAACTATGGACATCAGGGACTTCATGGGATGTCCCTTCTACAAAAGAGAGAAACAGAGGGCAGGCAAGCAACTTTCCTGAGCAGCATCCTCTAGTAAAGAAGTCAGTTCTTTTGTATCTCACTTAGTAGCAGTACTTTCAGCTGATATTCTTAAAAACCTGACAAATTTACATTTCTTTTGTGCAAACTGACTTCAACATAAAATTCATGCAGCTGACACAACTAAAAGGTGTCTCATATAACCCTGATTCCTCAAGCTGGGGTCACCTGTAAATGTCTGGGAGAAAAGGTCATCTGAGGAAACCTATTTGCCCTGCTCCAGCATGTTCATCCAGTGTGGAGCTGAGCAGGGCCATGGTGTATCTCGCACCCAGGAGCAGCAGAGGGAGGGCGAGACTTACTTCAAGTCCCACAGCTGAGTAGAGATCCTGAGGCTGGAGACTCTGGAACCAGAATTAAAAATTACTCTGTCTGGAGGAGAGCTGATAGGATCCTGCACTTCTTGTGAACTGTGGATGGCCACAAGAAAACCTAAGATGATCCAGCTGCTGTTGGCTATGGGGACAATGCTCGACTCAAACTTTTGAAATAAATGGAGAAGCTCACATGCTTTAATGAGCTGGAAGAGGAAATCTTGAGCTTTCCACTGCCCTGCTAGAGACTGAGCTCCACATCCCCCATGGCAGGTGGTGCTTTGGAGCTGCCTTGCTACTTCACCCTCCATCACTTTTCTGGGGCTGCAAGAAAGCTCACAGGCTGGGAAGGGCTGTGACAGTGAGAGAGCAGGCATCCTGAACTTACAGATCATTTCCTGGCACAGGGTCAGTGAAGCAATTTCTGCCCAAGGCAGAGACTGATTTCTAGTGGATTACCTTTTCAAGAGTTGTCTTTCCAAGCCACCATCCCCATAGGCTGTGCCAGAATAATGCTCTCAGCTGAAATCTCTGCTCAACCAGTCTCCCCGAGCCAGGGGACAAGAGCTGTCCACCATTCCCCATGAGTTGTCCATAAGTCAGAAGCAAGTTTCTGAGAAAGTACCATACAAACCCACTGAGGAAAAGATACATTCCCCCTACTACTGCCCATAGAAACCTGCCAAATGATCCAATCGAAAGACATGAAAACACAGACAGGAGGTTATTATGGCAGCTGGAA
Organism: Promerops cafer; assembly: GCA_013398275.1. Taxonomy (NCBI): domain Eukaryota; kingdom Metazoa; phylum Chordata; class Aves; order Passeriformes; family Nectariniidae; genus Promerops; species Promerops cafer. The sequence continues at coordinate 1,230,384 of VZSE01008037.1, forward strand.
AGATGCTTGTGTCCAGAATATATCTGAAAAAACAAATGTTTCACAGACATTGGACAAACTGTTTCCATTATGTCAACGCAGCTGAGACTCTCTGAAATTGTCTGGTTTAGCCTCACTGATTCTCTGAGGACACCTATCTCCAACCACAGCCATAATAATCCTGCTCCTGCCTAGCCCAGGTTTGAGAGGCAGATATTATGCTTATTATGCATTCATTATGCTCTTAGGCATTCACCAATATTGTTCAACGATAGTAGAAAGTCATGCACTCAGACAAGCAGATCAGCTAAAGCCATAAACAGCTTGAATAGTTTTACAGAGGTCCAGACAAAACTGCCTATTTTTCTTAAAAATATTGTCTGGCCTGAACAGGAGGTGAGGAATTGATGCAGATGCTCTTGGGTCTTTGATCTTTTCTGTATTTGGTCTAATGGTCTCTCTGGCCTTAAAAATTCATGGTTTGCACAAACAGAACAAACTTTTGTCTACATCTAAAATTTTAAGCTCTTGAATTGACTCCTTAAAATTATAAGACTGCAAATCAAATGCATGTTTGGCAAGTCCTTTTTCTGTGCACATTTTTGAGAGCTGCTGTTCAGAACCAACTGAACAAAAAAGGGCAATCCTATTTCAGCCAGCTATTTGTTTTGGGAACCACAGAGGGAAAGTCATGATCTGAGCAAAAAAATGCAGAAGATACAATTTTAGATTAGGGAAAAAAAACCCCAACCAACCAGGCAAAAACTAGAAATGATGCCTTATTCTGAAACTTACAAACTCTGCAGAAATAGTACTTGGGAATAATTTAAGTGTAAAAAAGCTCTGATAAGAATCAATGATATAAAATGTCTTAGAGGAGTATTGTTCTCCAGCAGCATAGCACTTTTGTGCTGTAATGGCTTTGTAAACACAGCTTTCCAATGGGAATTTACAGATTTTACATATGACAAAGAATATCCCGTGACTATCAATGGCACACACACTTACAGTATCACTGCAATCATAGGTAAAACTTTGTGAGCACAAATGGGTTTAAGAATATGCTTAAGAGGTCTGTTAAAGACCCTGCCACTTCTGATACAGAAATGATACTATAGGAATATGGTGATTTATGTTAATTTTTCTGTAATGAGGACGTCTCTGTTTGTTTAACAATTCTGATTAACAGGACATTCATAGAACATTGTCTAATTTGGACAAGAAAATGCTCTATTTATTCCAGAATATATATATTTTTTTATTGTAATCCTTCTCAACCTGAAAAGTGTTTTTCAGTCTCTCATTCTTACAAAACACTAAGAACTAAGTCACTGGATACAAGCTCAGATTCCTTCTCAATGCTTAAGGCATCAGAACACATGAAAGAAAAGTTTTAATGACCCACTAATATTTCTAATAGAGTGAGGTACATGATTTCAGACGAAAACAATAAACTTACATGTTTTTCTAAAAACCACCACCAAAAGCAAAAAACCCCCAAACCCTGACATGTATCATTGTAATTATAAAATGAAATAATGATAATAAAAGGATTTTTTATATCTCACAACTTGTGAATACCTATTTAAGAAGCTCCATTAACGTAAGGTGAGCTTCTTTTTCCTGAAAGGGGCAGGGGATAGGGGGAGGGCCGGGCTGAGGTCTGTCCATCGCACTCCTGTTGGGTTATCCCAGGATCCTGAAGCTGCAGCTGATAACGGCGAGTTACACATTGACACCTCCAGCACTGACTCACCCGCACCTCTGAATCAGCACTGCATCCCTGCAACTTGTTTCCCTGGCGGAAGGGGGGAAGAGGAGCTGGTTTTGAAACAATGCTCCTTTTTAAGCCCTTCCACACCTCGTGTGAAATCCCGGCCTCATTAAAGCAAATTCCCATCAACTTCCACAAGGCTGGGGTTCATCCTGGCTCCTGACACTTCATCCAAACGCTGCGGGCGAATCCCGGGCTGTACCGAGGGTATTTCAGGGTCCCCGCCCCGCCCGGCTGCCAGCCCCGCCGGGCCGGGCCGGGCCGGNGCCCCACTCACGCTCCACGTCGTGCAGCTTGGCCCGCTCCTCCTCCAGCTTGCCCTTCAGGCTCTCGGCCTCGCTCTTCAGCGATGCCAGGGTCTCGTTCTCGTGCAGCCCCTCGGTTGCCATCTTTGCAAAGGAAGCGGGGAGAGCGGGGATGAGAGCGGGAGGGAGGAGGAGTTTGCCAGCCCGGCTCTCGGGGATGCTGCCGCGGCTCCTGCTGCCTCAGCAACGGCGCCGGAGCCGGCCCGGGCTCCCCCTCCCCTCCCCGCTGACGTCCAGGCCAGTCCTGAGCACGCACACCGTGGGGACCAGCATCCCTGCCGGTCCTGCGGGCTCCAGCATGCCCTGCCCCGACCCGCTGCAGCATCCCCGGTCCTGCCGCTGCAGCATCCCCGGTCCAGCCACTCCAGCACCCCCTGCCCAGCCTGCTCTGGCATCCCAGTGGTCTCCAGGCCGGCAGCTGGGACCAGCCTCACCTCCTGCCCTGCTCCTACACATATCCCGGGCCCTCTTCACTGCCCAAAGTCTTCATTTCCCCAGAAACACATGCCAATGGCTTTTTCTGCTGCATAGCTAAACTTGTTAGTACAAGTTGCACAATGTGGGGGGAAGAATGAAAAAAAAAAAAAAAAAAGCCATCGGTCACCCCAATAGCATTTTAAAATAGCAGATTGGGAAGACAGGTCTTGTCCAGGCTTACCAAGTCCCATCTTAGCTCCATCATTCCCTGATACTCCTATGGGGAAGGGGGTACTGGGAGAATCAGATGTGCAGGTCTCTGGCCCAGTTTCTGGGCCAGCAGGACAGATGCAGTGGTGAAAACTCTTCTCTCTACTATGCTTTGAATTCCTGATTTTTAAATTTGGTGTTATCAGGGTTCCTTTCCTTTTTGTTTCTCTCCTTTAGACAAGCTACCCTTTGCATCCCTTGTACATCCTACTCTCAGTTAGAGTCTGTGGCTGTCCCATCTCTTGAAACAGAGCAGTTTCCAAAATCCCAAAGAGGGAATAAATAGCCCTCCACTTTGGTGTGGTGTGAGCCCAGGGGCTCAGCTCTTTGGGTTTTGTTCATATGAATGTGTGCTGGGCGCAGGAAGTAGCTGATGCTTCCAGAGAAAGAGCCATGGCACATAGCTTTTTGTTCCCTGGGAGTTCCTTGAAAATGTCCCCTTTCTATTACAGAATTGTCCTTGATCTACAAGGAGAAACTCTGTGCAAATTGAGTTCCATGATCTCCCTTTAGCCAGAAAATAGACAATCCAGTGGCTATTGTTCAACCTGAGGATGTGCCGAGATTGGAGAGGGAGATAAGAAAATGCTTGTTTGCAGCTGTTGGTCAGGCACATCCTGGACGAAGTGTGGGTCTCAGAGAAAATAAAAGTCCCTTCCTGCACTGGGTTTAGAAGCAGTGCTGCTGTCCAACTGGGATGCACAGGCAGAGCTGCTGAGCTCTTCACCATCACTCCAGAGCTGAACTCGGGCCCCAGTCTGGTCATGTCCACAAGGTCCCTTTTAGTCAATGGCTCTGCAGGCAGAAGCCCGGTTACTTCACTTGAATCAAATGCAGTGGATCTATTTCCAGTCTTCTCACTGTCCACAGAAACTGGTGTGACCTAACCCAACCAGCCTGATGGCCATGTAGGCAACCCTGAACTCACGGGTCCAGTTATGTTCAGAATCACAAAAGAAAATGTAGGCAGTATAAGCTATGGGTTCACACACTGCTGCATAAAGGAACATCCTTCAAAGCCCCCGAGAGTAATCAGCGCTTTGGGAATGCCTTCTAGCACAGACTGTGCCAAGGAAATAAAAACTGAGTATTTTTAAAGTGATGCCAAAGGAACAGAGAGAAAAAACAACCAAGGCACCCAAAGATCTTTTAGCAGGAAAGTGACAGAAAGCTTCTTCCCGTGCATTATCTTCAGGTCTGAAAAAATTAAACCTACTTATATTAAACTCAATAATGTAGCTGTGTCCTGGGGGACTAGCAAAGGAAGATTCTGGAGAAGAAACTTCATTTTTGAAGTATTCTAATCTATAACAAATGCCTTATTTCTGACACCTGATAAGCGTGGAGAGGCCCAGAAGTTAAATCCAACAAAAGGCTAGGAAATTTCTTTGCCTTGATAGGAATGCATCAGCTCTCAGGAATTTGGCATAGATAACACCTATGTGTCAGACAGTCGGCATAGTTCTAATAGTGAAAAATCCAATTTATTTCGAGTTGCTTGCCTTAGTGATGTGAACAGTCTCACTGACTTGTGGAATGGGATTAAAAAGTCTACAAAGAACAGCACAGAAGGTGAGAGTCTTTGGAAACCGTACATGTTCAGGCTGATACATGATACTAATCCTGAGATGATGGTGTCAGCAGAGCCATGAGGTGACAGGGAAGCCTCTACTGAACAGACTGAGCTGCAGAAGTGTGCGATACATAATGTGTATTTCATTGGTTTGAAAAAAGATTTTTTAAAAAAGTATTTAGTTCATCTGACCAACTCCTGCTTAACTGCCCATGCCATCATTAGCTAACCATGCAAAAATACAGGTTAGAGTAAGGCCAATTGGGAGCTTTAAATAAAATGAACCAGGGCTGAATTAGTTTAGATGACAGCATAGTACTCCATCAACGAGTGCCACACATGGCAAATACACCAGATTGCAGTGATGAATGATGGGGATCCGTGGAAGAAAGTTGGTCCTGCTCTGGTAATAAGAACACTGGGGAAAATGAAGTGTATAACAAATTGTCGCCTACCTCAAAAGTCAGGCTTTTAAAATAAGTTTCCTTTCTCACTAATTCACCAGCTGATCTCTTTTCAAATTGTAAGCTAATTTTGTGGTGAAACTAAACCAGTAAACATTGAGTTTCTACTGATTATCACCAAACTCTAAAGCAGGCAAAACCCTAGAGGAAGAAGATGATTTTGTCTAAAAGGCAAACAATTGAAGTAGGATGATGTCAACACTGGGAATCAGCAATTTCTAATTCCGTTATCCCTCGACATATGTTGTTTTTGAGGAAATCACCAAGACTGGCTGATGAAAATGCATATGTGCATCTGCTGGAGTGAAATTAGGAGTTGCATGGGCACATCAGGGAGCTGCAGAAAGATCAGCCAGTTAGACAGCACAATATGCACATGCATCCACAAACACTACTGTGGCAAAGGATATATTGTGCATTTTGACATAAGCCAAAACATACCCACAGCTCTGAAAAAAACAATTTAAAAGTCAAGGATGGAATTTCCCTACTCATACATACTTCTAGTGCAAAGAGCTCTCTGTGTTCTGAATATTTGCTTTTAAATCTTTTAGAAAACATGAAGCAAGCTAAAGCCAGATCTACCAGAGAGCCCCAGACCCACCTGCAGAGCCAATGGGAAGCCTAACAGGCTGTTAGGTACTGAATTCTTCCTGAAGTCTGTTTGCTTCCACCTACCAGCTGCTCCAGCTGCTAAGAGTCTGACATCCATACTGCCAGTAACGGGGAGAAAGTTGCAGGAACTATAAATAACAAACAGCCAGTTTCCTGCAATTCCAGCATGCATTTATCAAGTCATGCAAAAATTTACTGAATAAATAGCCAAGAAGGCTGTTGGCCAAGAAGGACCTGAACAAGGCAGCAGTTTCAAAGTCAGGAGAAGCATATAAACTGGGAAGGGACTGCCTTTTGTCTTGCGGTCTTTACATCTAAACTTCCTCCTAAGCAAAATAATGGATGAGAATGTGCTGTGTCAGCCAGTAAACTGTACACATGTACCACCTACACCTCCAAATCGGTGCTCTCATCTGCCTGTACAACAGTGTTATGTAAACACAGCTTGCTAAGCCTTTTAGCATTTCTGCAGAGATCATTTCATCTGACACTCAAATACAACAAACTGTTGGCCCTGCTCAATCATGGTAGAGAAAACGTCTGGGGAGGAAACAGTGATGGATGTCTTCTCCAACTGATAATGCACAATGGTTTAGGAAGATAAAATAAAACTACTGCAAGCTGGACAGCAAAATTCTGAAGTTTACAAAAGGAGTTTTGGAGGCCAGCTCTTCAATAGCCACATAGGTTCATGACCTTAGCTGTGTATGTCACCTAAAAAATCCCACAGTGATGTCTCTGGACCAGTGCTCCCTACCAGGAGAGTGGGACATCACCTCACCACTAATTGCTGGGGCTTAGAAAGCCTCCAGCAGAAGACATTCCACTGCTCTGCAACTTCTTCCCACCTTATCCTCATTGTAGCACCTTCCAGCTCTCACCCAAGTACTGCACATAGCCCAGGAGACAACCTGGTCACGGCAGGAAATGTGAGCACCAAGGAGTTGTGACAGCCCTTCACTGGTGTCTGAGACAGACTAGGTGAATGTCACACTGTCTCTAGGGAGTGATTTTGTTGTGATGATTTAATCTTGTTGTTGTTGTTGTTAAGTTCTTTCAAAGGCAACTGGGAAACACTCAAGATCATAGCCCAAGCAGAGCACATGTATCTCAGAGAAGAGATGGGCAGATAACATTTGCACAGCAAGTGTGGTACCCCAGGGTAAAAAGCTCGGGGCCATTTTCCAATCAAGAATCATAAGAGGTATCCTTGAACCCTGGGGCCACCTCCCTTGTTTCCTTTGTGGAAGCACCAGCTGTCTGCAGAGGTGTTTGTTTGGCAGTCTATGGGCCTAGCAATGCTTATTTGCTGTCCAGAAAAATCCAGCTTCAGAGACCACTGGTACATTCCCGTTTTTTGCAGCGTGCCCGCACCGTGGCGGATGGAATCAGTAACCTACCATTTCCACACACAGCGAGCAGTAGCTGCGTTGTTCTGATTTCACAGAAACAGGCCTCAGGGGCTTCTCTTTGGAGCACTTGTCGCAGGGACCAAAAACAATTGCTAAAAAGGTCTGGTCCATCTTGGTGGATGAGGAGAGCTGCAAGAGAAGGAGGAGGAAAGCATGCATTCCAGTCCAGCACAAAGCTTCCCACCACTGCTGTGCCAGCTGAGGCAGCCTAGGCTGTATATAGACATCTGTAGGCTGGATAATCTCTCTCTGTGACTAATCTCTCGAGCTGGATGAACTGTCACTATATACAAGACAGTCACGTGCTCTGCAGAGTCTTTTTTTATGAAAAAAACATAAAGCAAAACATGTATTTACACACACCATTATAATATGTGCTGTGCATATGGTTCACTACATGTGGGAAAGTACTTTTATTTTGTATTTAGCCACTGCCAGCAGACAATAACCAGAAATCCACAGCAACAGCTGGACTTCTGAGCAACCTGCACTGATAAATAAATTTTCTTTTTCCACTGCGTTATAAAACAGTCATTATTATGCATTATTTTTAAAGCTGAAAAGATGCCCTAGGATTTGGTCAGCAGCAGCTACAAAATATTATGACCAAAATGCTGTTTTAGCAGAAAGTGATGCTTTAAGCACACTGACAGCTGGGTCATTACAAATCCACTTTTGTTCTCAAGCCAGGCATCTCTAAGATCAAAGCACTATCACCAACAGAATACTAAAAACTACTTGAGAGTCAAACAAATGAGAATAATATTGCAGTGTCATTTTTGTCTGTACATTTTTCATAGGGAAAATGGGACCTTTCATCTCTTCTGAAAATGAAAGTTTTTAACATTATTTAGACTCATACTTAAAAAACAAATTTGTGGTAAACAATGAGTAGTAGTTAATGCAAGAGAGATTTAAATGGAACAAAAGAAATTCAATGACCCATGACATTTTGGAATTTGTCTGGCTGGACATTATACAAAAATCAATCCAAACTTTACTCTGTGTACTTGTCTCCATTCTGCTGTTTATTCTTATATATTTCAGTGGACTATTTGAAAAGTAAGACAATAAACTCAGAAATCCTGCCCACTCTTAAGTCAATAAAAGTTTTGCTGTTGTCTCCAGGGGATGCATGACTTCATCCTAAAACATGTTGGAAGAAATCTGTCTTGGAAGGAACTGCAGCATAATAATTTAAAATTTGCATGGAGATTTCAGTCAGCAGTCAGTGAGGTTTATATTCCACTTGACGAAAAGCAGCAAATATGGCCTGAAGCTTTTGATGTATTTTTCGCAAATGTGAACCTGAGACCACAAGCTGCCACCCTTTCCAGGGAGCTTCTCTGTGCAGGTGTTGCTCAGTGCTGTAAAATGTCTGCAGTGCCCGGGCTCAGCTCTCCCAGATCCTTAAAACCAGACATCCACAACTGAGTAACCTGCTACTCCAAGGTTCTTACAATGAGTGGTTCCCTGAGGAACCACTGATCTTATTTGAGCAAAATGTCATCAAGCAGCTCCAGACACTTTTGACAAGGATCTATTAGGCTTGGAATAAATACTCTGGGCAGAATTAATCTTCGATAAAAGATGAGAATTCACTGGAGTAATGTACAGGAGGAATCATACCTGCTACCAGTATTTTACTTCAGATGAGATTATGACACATTACAAAATTCTGCTACAAGAGAAGCCATCAAAAGTTCTGAATAATTAAAAAGCAGTATTACTCCTGAGGCAGTATACAAATCCATCACTATGACAATTTTACAAAGATATTTAAAGCAAAAAGGTCTAAAACCATTCCAACTTCTACCACTGTAGCCTGGAATTTTAACCTTACTAGGGTTTTAAAGTTACACTAGAAATTTAAAAATGGTGAATCATTACGAAGTGTTATTACAGAGAAATTCTGTACAATGAATCTTGTTGTAAAATAAAAAAAAATTACCCACCTTTTCAGAGAGAAGAACCTGGAGATTCTCAGGATGACTGAGTAAGCCCTGTGCAGCTGCTAATGTAGAAAGACAACCTTCCTATTAATTCTACTTAAAGGTATTTAAAGCTCAGCCTCTCCAGTTGCATCACCTCAGATCAGTTACATACTCGGGATTACTGATGACAACAACTTTATTTTAACTGCCCTCTTTTAGAACATAGAATAAAGAACAGAAACTATTAGGCAAGCCAGACCTTACCTGCCTGTTCCATACAGCAGATTTTTTGATGGATTGTTTATAAACAAGTATTTGCTTGTTAACAAATACTAAAGTTGAAATATACTGGGGAGGTGACTGACAACTGATTTTTCCAACTATCAACTTGGTATTCTGACAAACAGCACTGCCAATATTATCTCATATTCTTAAAAAAATTTACATGTCTAACAAATTGATTAGTGTCCATGCTGGTTGTTCCTTGGTTATACTTTTATAATTCTCCTGTTCTAAGACAATAAATTTAAAGTCAATAGAATTAAAAATTGCTGATTTTCTTGCACTCTGAAAAAAAAAATTGGGAAATTTATAAAAATATGTCTGAAAAATTTAAGAAGTGCTGAAGGTCACATCTACTATTAAGACTCTATGGAAGGCACTGAATTAATTAATTAATTAGTTAATGCCATTAGATTTTGCATTTGGTAGTCAAGGGGATCTGAAGCAAAAAGAGGGAAAAAAGACAGAACTAAATCTCAGCCCAGTAGAGACTTGGGTAAAAGTAACCAGTCCTGATCATTTTTTATTAGAATATTATGGGAGCAAAGGACTGAAAGGGACCACCTGTGCTGCTGAGCTCTATTCCCAGAAATTGCAGGAGTCACATGTCTAAACACATCCAAAAATGCCAAAAGCATCTTACACATCTCTCCATAAGCCACTTCAGTGCTTTCCCACTGCAGTAAGGCTCACCATTCAACACTTCCCTTTTCAATGAAACACCTTTCTCCTTTAACATCATTCTAGGAAAGTTAACCTCAGTAATGCCTCTCTCATGTGTCTGCCTTCATTAAAGCTGCTCCTTCTAATCAGAAGAATAACAGAGAACAACAAGAATTTTCCACTTAAATTCTGGCTGAAGGCATTAATATCAGCAAAGCAAGATAAGCTTCTGAGAGCAGACGGTAAGCTGGATAATTTTAAACTTAGTTTTAAAAATATACCTTGTTGTTTTCATACACAGCATTAATAGCACACTCCACACAAAGCTCTCAAAGTAACAAAGCATCAAATTGTCAGAACAGTTTTCCTTGATCAACAACTTTTGTCACAACAGCACAGGCACCTTGACACTTCTCTGTGATGTGGGTGCAAGAGTGGGCTGTGATTTTCCTCACGTCAGCCCAGGTAACACACACACAGGAGCTGCAAAAAAAGGCTCTGCACAATTTGCAGCAACAAAAGTTGCTTCCATTAAACTATTTCCAGAAATTCATGAGGAGCCAAGGACAGCACACAATGCTGACAGGAAGATACACAATGTTACAACAAAGCAACGAAATTAAATAAATGTTTATGGTGCAGTACAAGACTGACAGCACTCACAAACGTTCACATAGTTCTGAGTAACTTCTTTCAAATGATTCCATACTGAAAACATATCTATGTCATCACACAAAGAACTACAAATTGATTTAAAACTACTTTATTTAATATGTTAAAATACTAGTCTACCTACATGTGTGATCTTTTGTACAGGTTTTATTGTTATTGAACAAAATGTTTCCTTCATATATTTTGACTCTACCTCTGTAGATATCATGAGGAATATGACACTGTACATGGTAAGCACCAAGAACACTAAATAGCAAGAATGATTCCCTCTTTATACTTACAGATTGTTTGTGAAATTAAACAAGTACTAACACTGTAGTAATAATAATTAAAAAATCAAAGAAATTGTTCCTTACGTTAACTCAATTCATATAATCCTTTAACTATTTCAGAGCTTTAGTACTGGATTTTAATAACTATGGCAAACAGAGTAGCTAGAAACCCAGCATTAGTTACCTATTTAAGGACAGTCACCCTTGTGGTGAGGTGAATGCTATTTCCCCTGTTCTTCTAACAGGGTCCAGAACTAAATAAAGTTACTGTTTTACTCCCTGACCACAGGGGGAAGGCTGAACAAAGCAGAAAGGAGACATTTCTGCATTTAAGGATCCTGCAACTGAAATTACATAAGTAAAGGTGAAATGTAAGGAATTAAGCTTGGTTTATCATTATCACCAGACCACAGTTGCTGCATCTGCTCCTGTTCAGTCTCTGGACTGGAGGAGGGAAACCAGCAAAATGAGAAAGGCAGAAAGGTGATGTGTGCATACTCAGTGTGTATTCTGAAGGACACCGCACTGCAGAGGGAACCAAACCAGGACATGACTCCTGTCTTTCAGAGAACCAAGCTTGTCATTCAAACCTGGATCATAGCATCAATTTCATATCCAACTTTTCTATTACAATAACTGATATTGAATCCAAACTTGGCACTGTAGAGAGCAAAACTGAAACCTGTCTCCAGGAAGAGCAGCTGAGTCCCTGCTCTGGCCAAAGAGCCGTGCAGAGTGCCTGAGCTGCACTGCAAGCACTCAGAGAGCCCAGCCAGCCTGCCAACAAAAACACTGCGGGCTTGCAACAGCCATGCTCCTAGACTGATCTCAGTTCCCCTGTCCACAGAAAGGTGAAAGCCAGTCTCAAAACAGATACAGTATATCAAGGCAAAGAATAGAACTGCCTTGGGGAGAAAAAAACCCCTCTCATTACAGGAAGTGAAGGCAAAGAAAATTGTAAAGCAGTAACATCTATCACATGCCAGTTTTCCTCTCTGACTGCTGCTGACAGGGCAGCAATGCAAACTTGTCCGATAAATGCTTTTCTTGTCAGGTGTGGACTAAAAACTGTATGGTAAGCTTTGTGTCCAGGTGATGATATATTCTTGTAGGACTGAAATGAAGGAAGAAGAGTAAGAAAAGGGAGAAGGAAATAAGAAATCAAAATTACTCCTACTCTTCAAGTCTTGACCAACGAACAAGTTTTTAACAGCTTAATTCACTGCACGCTGCCATACTATCCACCAGCTGGTGAAATGAACCATGAAGGTCTGCTGTCTTGATAGAGTCTCTGAGGAAATACCAATTCACTGGTTTTATTAAACCCTCGTGAGAAAGCCAAGTTTGAAGCTGCTGGGGACTTGTATCAGTTCCAAAGCGTGTGGAGAGGGGGTGAAAGGAAACGTCACTTGAAAGAGATGCTTGGTATCAAGCATCAGCTGTGGAACATCCTCACGGTTGTTTAGCACAGCCTGAAATCAGAACAGAAAGAGTATGAAAACCATGAATTAAGAATCAAAGCAAAGACAGAACATTGCTTTCTTCCCATTGCAAATCTTGCTTTTCCATGATGTTAAGCTGATTTGTTTGCATCACTTTCAAGTGTCTAGAAGACGAGCAACTTAGTAATAATGTGATGTAAAGGTCAAGTACAACTACAAAGCATCAAAACTCATGTGTATGAAGTATCCTGTAAGCTGAATATTAGGAATAGCAGTTGCAGCTCTTACCTGGACTTTCCGAACAAATGACGGAGTCACTCTTTTCTCAAAGTCATCTATCGGAGTGTATGAGTTCAGGATCTTAACTATCTGCTCAAATTACAAAAGACTATTTTAGTGTGTCATAAAAAGGGAGAAGACAAAAAGAAGAAAGCATTATCATGACATTCTTACTGATATTTAATTAAAGTTTCAATAAAACATTTTACAGTAAAGAGAGAATTTTGACTAGTCACCTACTGAGTTGTTACATATATGATGATTGCTAATTTCCAGAGGTGTCAGCAGATCAAGGAGATGTAGAAAAAGCTGAATTGATTAAGGGAAACAATAAAAAAAACCCTGTGATATACTAAAAAAAATACATTGTGGAACAAAAATGTGGGATACAACAAACCAGGGAAGCATTCACCACGGGAGCAGTTAAATGCTCAAAATAATCAGGAATAAGGAGTTAAAATTTCAATTTAACAAGTGACAATGCGGAATGCTGAGGAATGCTACTTTTATGACAGTCCAATGGCTTTCTGCAACAAATTATTTTAGATAGCTAAGATTCTGCAATCGGTGCTGCCAGAAGAAAATAGATGGTTCATCACCTGCACAGTAGAAAGAGATGTGCAGTGTTCACATATTTCCTTGGCATCATCATCTGTGATCTTTTTAACCTGAAGGAGCCAGGCTGCTTGAGACAGGGGCTCCAAAGTTTCTTTGGCATTGCTGCTTTGAAGATTCTTGTCCTTAAGCCATTCTTCCAAGTAGCTGATATTACATCTGGGTTAAACCATGAACAAAGAACAGAAATGTCAGGTTCCCCTTGACGAGCAAGTTACTTTGAAGACTGCTAAAGAAGAAAGACTCTTCTAATGTTGTGTTCAAATTAATATATTTCAAGTTAAAATCAATACCCACAGATCATAAAAATCAAACAATTAATAGCTTATTGAACTATAAATTAAATCCTTGTTATATTTCAATTTTAATTTTTTCTTCATTATCTATTTCTTAAAGCTTGGCTAATACAAAGTGAGTTATTAGTTTAGCTGTTGCTTCCAGAAAATTACTAATTACTACATATTGTCTACTGCACTGTATGGCATTAAAACATTTATTCACAACTGAGCATGTACAGGAAATGAGAACAATCTTTGCTGTTACAAAGCAGGGCCAGGCTTGTAACTGATGACCAGCTTTCTTCTAATAATGTTCCCAGATGGGCCAAAATTTTACTGATTTTCCTTCACCGGAGTCTGCAGACTGACTCATGGAAAACAAATGCACTGTTTCTTCCTCAAAACAGGGAGCATGTTTCCTTGATGCCTGCAACAAGGGAGATGATGCCCAATCTACACCCTCCAAGGCTCTGTCTCAGTGCCTGTCTCATCACAGAGTGTGAAACATGCAAGTCAGCTTTTGTCTCTCTGCCAGCCCTGGGACACTGCACCTGTTCACTATAGCAAGGAAGAATTAAAAATACTGTTGGTCACATCACGGATGAGCTAGCATGGAAAGAATCCTAACCATGTCTGACTTTAAGCTTCAGACTGTAATTTTCTCTGCCTTTTCCTCCACTAGTGTTTCCATGGAAAGAACAATTTATAGTTGTCGTGTTGAGAAAGCTCAGCCCAAAATACAGATATTTGCTTTTCCAAATGAAGTAAAAACAATTGGCTACTTCCAGCAGAATGGTCGCAGAATATCCAGTGACTTAGAGGTAAAGGACATTACATACAAGCATTAAAAATTCATTCTCAAGCTTGTTGAAACTTCACTGGCTTTACCTTATCTGCATTCCTTTTCTACAGGAGCACATGTCCTTGCGGAGGAAGAGGCTATTGAGGGTGACAGCTCCAATCAGAAAGAAAAGCTGCTTCACTGCCTGCTTTAGGAGCTCAGAGTCCAAGCCATTCTGACACATAGTGCTGTAAAAATAGCTGAGCTGCTGCAAGATAGAGGTCATGGTGTAGGTATCCGTGTCATCTATACTAGAAGAACGTTTACGGAACCCCGTAGGTTTCAAGCCAGAAATTCCTTGAAGACTTTCATATTCCAGCATGCCCGGTACTGAAATACGACAGAAAATAACTGATAAAATCAAAATTCCCAAGGCTCCTTTCAGTTACATGAGTTATTGAACAAAACCTGCTTTCAGGGTATTTTAGAAGTTAACTGATACAAGAAAAATAAGATACTGACAAAGGCTTCCAGAGCACACAATTTTTAAAAAGCCTTTTTTTTTTTTTTTTTTAATGTTTACCAGATTCACAGCATTATCACAGACTAGGAAGTTTTGAGGAAAAAGTCTGGGATTATACGATTCAGTGAAATTTGTATGTGTAGAAACACACATGCAGGAACACCTATGCATAAATATGAGGAGAAAGGAGTCTGTCCCACCCTCTGCCTCCCTGCATAAGCTGTCTTCATATGCTTCACAAGCTACATTTAGGTCCTGTGGGATTGCTTTTGTCTTACCAATCATGTGCTGAATGTTGTTCTCCATTACAATAATGAATTGGTGATATATTTGAATGGCCAAATCACTGAGGATTTGTCTGTATTCTGAGAGATCGAAATGCTTCAAACAGTTCTTATTCTGACGTGGAGTGTTATACTTCATGAATTCCTACAAGTGAGTTGTAAGTATAATTAGAAATCACATAATGTGGTGATTATAAATTGCTACTGCAATGTGTTGGAGTTACTCATTCCATCTCTGGCTGAACACAGTCTCAGAATGAGACTACAGCTAATTTCAATGGATGCTTCCTGTACTTAATTTTCCAGTTTATGCTGATGTTTGCTCTGCTCCTAAAGCCAAAGGAAAAGACAGGCATAGATGTCAATGGACTTTGGAGCAGCTCTCAGATCTTTTAAACAGAAAGCAGACTCTTCTTGTTAACCTCTCGTTTCCCCATCCCCCACCCCCCAAAAAAAAAACACCAAAAAAGAAGCCAACAATGTAGTAGTTGTTCCAACTAGGATGGCAAGTAAAAAAATTTACATCATATTGTTGCAAAGGGACATGATTATTGGACTTTCCATTACCGAAGTTCTGACTTCAAAAGTCTATTCGGAATCCTAACCTGCGTGAGGTGTTTAATATTCATTAGAATGCAGATTAAAAGTAAATTCTGGATTCAGGGCTTTCCTGACTGCTGCAGCCCCAATTACAGAGTGTTGGTAAGGAAGTTTAACAGGTTTGGGTTCTGTGTGACGCCGGTGTGGCCATGAGAGGGAGCGCCCCTAACCCCAGTTCAGGCCACCCAGGTCTGCAAAACCTCATTAAAAATACAGTCAGAGTTCCCAGATGAAAAGAACTAAAAGAAACTTGAATCTCAGGATGAGCTTTAGCTTAAACAAGCAAGTGAAATAAGGGAAAAACCTGAATAGTTTATTGATTTGCTTCTTTCCAGAGGTTTTCTTCTATTTTGGTAGCAGTATTTGAATGGCCCTAATTATAAAATAGTAAAGCTGTTTCATATATATACACGGCCAGATATCTGAAGTCCGGCTCAAATTAAACTCATGTGGAAAGATTCAAATTAAGTAGCAGTTTCCATGTCATGGCTTTAACCTGCTTTAGCATTTTGATGTTTCCTTAATTTCCCTTGATCCATTAATTCTATACTGTCTTATTATTTGTATGACACATAACACCACTGCAGAACAATGTGAATATATAAATACCTGTAAGGAACATTGGTGAATAGTTATTAATTAATGCTATTTTAAATTCCAATTAAAATCTGTCAAAAGTAATGGAATTATTTTATTAAATCAATCCTACCTCTTCCCCGCTGTACTGCTTCAAACAGTTAAGAAAATAATATGTATTGGAAAGCCAAAAGGACAACATCTCAAAGTCTTCTGAATGTTCCTGAAAATGGTAAGTAAAGCAGTCTTACTATGGTATTGTGTCATGAAGTTAATTCAGTAATTAAACTTAAGACCATTACAGCATCGGTCGACCAGAGCCTATCTATAGCAGAAGGAGCACAGAGCATCTGTAAGGTGCTGAACAAATCCTGCTCTGTTTTCAGGCTAACACACAGCAAAGATCCCTCTTGTGTCTGGTAAATACTGCTTAAGTATTCTTACGTGACAGGCTAAATAATAAGCCTGAACAAACAGTTTTACAATTCCTATGGATATGTAGTGTGCTGGAGGGCTTCCTGCAAGGAAGTGTGAACAACACCTGCATTCACTGAGCTACACATAAACACAGTTCTAACTGTCTGTCTCTTATTTTTATTAGCTGAGTAAACACAAGCTTCTCTAATGGATAAACTGTGCTATAAATTTGTTTGTGTACAAACTTAGAGGCATTCTCTGTACAACATGTTCAACTGTCCATTCCTGCCAGTGCTTCCTCCCTGTGTCTGGTGTTTCATTCCATTATAAATCCATAATAAAGCATTCACAGAGCTGAATTTGTTGCGTATACAGCATAGCAGTTTTTGTTTATAATTTAATTTTGTACACTGGCTGGCAATTTGATTTTAATCATTTGGGTTCTAGTGCTGCAGTCAGATGACATGTTGAATTACACCAGCAGCCAAGCAGTGCAAAAACCTCTTCAGAGTCCACTACCAGAATGCTGCCAGACATACCAGCTTTAATTTCTGTCCCTCTGACTTCTACCAGTGCTGAAAGCACAGGTGCACTTCACCTAATTAGCCACTCATTGTAAAATGTAAAATACTTTCAATGATTTTGTCAATAACATCTTCAGATAAAAATAATTTATGTTAATGCATTCTGTGGATTCCATGTTCAGCACAGCAGAACCTTACCTGGAGACTTTACAGGGATGCTACTACAAACCTCAGAAGAGTGTCACT
Source organism: Promerops cafer (assembly GCA_013398275.1). Lineage (NCBI taxonomy): Eukaryota > Metazoa > Chordata > Aves > Passeriformes > Nectariniidae > Promerops > Promerops cafer. Next base: position 1,247,581 of record VZSE01008037.1, read on the forward strand.
AGTGATTATCACTCCCTTCTAGGATTATCAGCAAATGGACGTGTTGGCATTCCCCAGGTACCACACATGCATCTTGTAAACCTTGTGTTAAAAATCAAACAGTACAGTACAGGACAATCAAACATAGCTCCTACCTTAACAACCCGTTTGATGCCATCAATGGTTACATTCATGAAAGACTTCAGCATGTCAGCATCGTTCAGGTAATCTGCATACCTCACACACATGAACAGGATGTGAGCTGGGAGGCCAGGTATCATATTAACCACAACTCCACGTGGCTTTAAGCCTGCACAGAGGAGAGTCATCTGGTTTATTATGTAAAAATCCAATTTTCAGTGTGTCATTCCGAAAAAGACAAGCACCATGCTGTTCCTTTCTGCAGTGACCAGTTACTTGATAACTGATTTACTGGTGAATCACTTGTTTCTGGAAACTTCTGTAACAGTATTGCTCACATATGAGTATAAATTATATTTTCCTGAGGGGTAGGAGAGTATTGTAGTGAATTCTAAGGTCCAGCATGGGCAGGCAGGACAGCTTCAAAAAGCAAAGTACATTTAACTACCCACTGGATGCCCCAACAAATTCCAGCATTGCTTAGGGCCACACATTTGTTCACAAAAATATAAACATTCAAAAGTAAGAAGGTGAGAAGAAAAGGTAGGTGTTGTTAATTTAATAATGGTACAAATGTACATGGAAAATTTGTCAAATTCACTATTAATTGTAAGCTAATGAGAAAAGCTGGTTTGGCAGCAAGACTGATACTGTAAAGTAGCTCAGATGAAGGAGAAAATCCTTCTACAAGAGAAACATGAAGCACAGTTCCTTTCAGTGAAGGGAAAATATGGAAAGGACAGACAGGAGAGCAACCATCACACACGGATATAAGCACAGTGACTTACAGACTTAGTAGATGACCAGGAAGAAAGTAAATTCAAGTCCCTGGTGTGCTCTTGAGATTTATAGCTTTAGAGGTGGATAAACAGTAAGAAAGATAACAGAGTCAGCATTATGTAGAGTCAGAGAAATTATTTTTACACAGATTTAAAGCACTTCTGTACTTGAAATGTCTGGTAGTGGAAAGAGAGCAAAACAGATTGTACTGGTGGTAAGAGAACAGGGAAAAAGGCAACTTTGAATGTAAGTGAAATATGGTGCTGTGTAGTTTTTTTACGGTATTCTGAATATTGTTGATGACTTATAAAATTCCAAGTTTTACTAAAATACCGAGGATCAGATTTTGAATGATCCTTTCTTCATCCTCTTTTTTGTACTCCATCATTCCAATGTACTCTTTGGGCACAGTGGGCGCATGGGCTTCAGCTGTCAAACACAAAAGCATTGTTACCTCCAGGTTAATGGTTAAGCCAAGGGTCATGTTAGAACAAACTATTGGAGAAAAGCAGTTTTCTCTGTAATAGAGTACAGGCCCTGTCCACACTACTGTTCTTATCTTATGGCTCCAAGCATTATGAGTTAAATAACGTTTATATTATTCATGAGTAGCTTCACTGGATTCAGTGGGATTACTTGCAGTAATAAGAAAAATAAACAGCAAAGTTACACCTCCACATTAGACAACTTTGCAGTGTTTTAGGGAGTATCCTGTTGTGCAGAATTACTTTGTCTGTAAGAGCTTTGGACAGACTAACTTGACATCAGGAACCATCTGCCACTTGAAGGCTCACGGAGGGGTTCCTTGTCAGATGCAGAACTAACACTGCTGGCTTGGGGGGAGACTGTGTGAGGGGGTGCATTAACTGCTGCTGGCAGGACCTTATCCCCCTGCCTTCATCTTCATCACACAGACCAGAGCCCCTGTGTGCCTATGATTTAGATGGGGAAAAAACAAACCAGGAAAGGACTTCTATGTAGTTTGTTTTGATGATTCTCCTGGCACATTTTTCTGAGGTGTTAAATTTCTAACTCCACCCCAAACTCCACCTTTTTAAAAATATATTTTTTCTTCAAACAGACACTGAGCATTCAGAGCTATTAAACAGAATAAATCACATAATAATATCTTACCTTTTTCAATAGTTTTGGTCAGAGTTTTGATCTGATCTTCTAATTTTTTTATTATTCTGTCTTTCATGTCTAGCTTTTCTTCAAGATCCTGTAATAATCAAAGTCAGTGAGTTTAGAGTAAACACAATCAAAAAACGTTTTCTACTGCTCCATGTTATTGACACAATTAAAGGGCACTATTATGTACTTTTACTTATATTTTCTGGAAGAAACACCTTTATATCTTTTTTCTCCCTCAATTAATTGAAGAAACATCCTATCCATACCACAAAATCGTAATTTCATTATTTTTATCCTGCATTTCAGGTACAGTTTCTTAATGACCATTTCACTTCCTCACCATGTTTTCCACAGCTAATCGAGTTGTCACTTGCTTTATCTTGCTTTGTAGTTCATCCTGGACTTCATCTTGCATCAAACCATTGCTCATCCCCTCAATTCCTTGGATTGTGTCCTTCAGACTCCCTTTTTCTTTTATGTCTACTTCATTCTGGGCCTCAGTAGTTCTAAAAATAGATAAGAAGTCTTGTTTCTTAATTTTTTGTGAAGGCACAGTCAGATCATACTTGTCCATTAGTTATTAACTGTACAAAACACTAAGGCAAATCTTAAGTGGAATGTAATACTTTTAAGAGTTTAAGTAACTCTGTCACCACAGCTTATAGTGACTACATTTCTTACATATATTAAAAAAAAATTTAAATTACCGTCTTTGTGTCCTATCCCGTTCTAGCTCATAATGCAGCCGATTTGACATCTCTTCCATTTTTTTTTCAGTAATAAATAGCAACAAAACCCAAAACAAAACAGAGACAACAAAACCAAAGGTATTTACTGTTCAGTACTAGTATTCAGTAAATCTTTCTTACACTCATAACTTTGTTTCATCTAATGAAATTGAATGTCCTGCCAGATAATGTATCAGAGAAATATGTGACTACTCCATACCACACAGAAAATTATGGGATGAAGAATTTTGATACTACTAACTTCTTGCAGTTGGCAGTAAAACTACTCATAAATTTTAAATCAGCTGCCAGGGAAGACACTGCAGTTAGAGACACTCCAAATCCTCAGCAGAGTATGCTTTCCTAAACTGAGAAGAGCTTTTCCCTCTGTCTCCCACTCTGAGTTTTGCAGCATTCTCCTAAGTCCATCTCATAGAGTATACCTTAAGTTCCAAATGATCTTTCCTTTTTATGGCTGTTTCCAAAGGACTTATTCCATTTCATGTATTCTTAGCAGAGCCCTATGGAACACATTTGGAGACTTCCAAACCATAAAAAAGGTAAAAAGCACACATATTTCCAGGTATCTTATTCTTTAAGAAGAGATATAAGCTATACAAGACATTTTTTTTCATTGCATTTCTTTCATTTTACTAATAAGAAATTAAGTAACAAGACAATGAAGTTGTCATGGAGTATTAATTCAGCTTTTAAAAGTTCAATTCCAGGGAACTCATCAAGTTCATCTCAAACAACTGAAAGATTGGGGACCATTGTGGTACTTTACCTTTCAACTTTACGCTCTGCTCTTGAAGACGGTTTTCAAGATCTAATTTTTGATTTTCAAGTTCAGCAACTTGCTGCTTAAGATCTGGGATTACCTTTTAGAGAAAAATGAGATTTGTGTATTTCAGCACCTTCCTTCTTTTCAAATCCCTGCAGCAGTTCCCAAGTCACCCCATGACCCTGAACTGCCAATAGTCCGAATCGGAGAGAGGCTCTGGGGAGGTACTGCTGCCTGGTACCTAACTTACCTTTCCTGGAGGCACCTGCTGCTGGCCACTCTTAAAGACTAGATACTGAGCTAACCAAACTGCTGGACTGTCCCACTACTACCATTGTCCTGTTCCAGTGTAAAGGAAATTACACTATGGCTTTAATTTCCCCAGTTCAATTAACAGTGAACAAAACCCCTCAACTTCCATAAAACAATTAAAAGATAATATCATAAATAACTTTTCCTTTTATTTTCAATTTTTGTAACTCTGTTTTGAAAACATTTCTTGGGTTATATTTCAGAAAAATGATATGGCATATGCTGTCTTCTGGAGCAACATGAGTTCCTTGTGTCAGTTTTGCACAGCACCAGGTGTCAGGCTCTCCAGCTGTGCCTGTAGCTGGTTTTGCAATGTGTAGCTGCCCTCTGGTGGGGAGAGCCTCAGAATTTTGAGGAGGCTTCTGAGAAAAATCTCAGATCAGGTTTATGCAAATGAAAAGGCAAAAAGTCTCTGTGAGGCTGCCCCAGCAAGCTGGACACTCAGACAACAAATTTGGTGTCTCCTTAGACACTACCCCAGCAGGCAGGGAAAGAGCATCATGGATGTGCCGTCTTACATGGCCCCATTTGTTTGAGCCTTGAGATTTCAAAGACATGACCACAATATTTTGTGAGGCACAAACACACCTGGGTTGTACTTCTACACCTGGACCTTACCAGATTTTCTGAAGTTAGCCTGCTAACTTCAAGCCGAATGCCATCATTTATGTCATTTTCCTCTCGGAATAATTTTTGTAGATGATTAATATCGTGGCTAAGATGTTCAACTTTAAAGTTCAAACCTTCAATCTCCTTCTCATATATTTCTTTCTGAGACTGGAAATGGCTTTCCAATACTCTGTTAAAACAGAAAGGAGAAAGAACATGGCAGATGTAGAACAACCTTGATTAAATGGGTCAAATTTAATACAAAGTGAAAACAAAGTACTGTGATTAACACAGAGATATTCCATTACATCACCTGTGCATTAAAGGAGTTGAACATTATGCATGATATCTCAGAGGAAACACATTTTCCTGACTGGTAGAAGTTTATTCAACTGATTTTAAACTGCTCAGTTCATCATATAATGCAGTGTTTGTTCATTTCCTTAACAGAAGTTCAATATTGCACTGTAAAATTTGTTACCCACTGATCTTTTGATTTTATCTTCTAGGTCACTGCTTGGAGTTACGGAAACACTGAAGAACTGAACTAACCTTGTGGCTTTTTTCAAGCCCTCGTAAGCAAACCACAGTTCTCCATCCTCATTTAAGTGTTCCAGATCCTCTGTAGAGAGTCTAGAGTGCAAGGCAGAACCATTAGTGTGCAGATGACCACAATGCAGTTCTCAAGGGTTTTTGAAGGTGCCTCAGAACAAAATTACCTGCTTCTTACGTCTTCAAAATCATAACTTTCAAGAAGCTGCTTTGTAACTTCTGACATCTTTTCTGGGAAAAAACCCACAAAGTTCATAAAATTCATTATTTTCTCTGCATGTTTCATTATAAAGATCAAACCATCCTCTTCCTAAATCTAACAAGGTTCTTTCCTGGGACTCAGTAAATATATCTGATTTACCACAGGAATACCATGAGGGACTAGGTTCTACTTTGGGACATGTAGGAGCATTAGGTTGAGGTACCACCAGTACTGGTTCTTTCCTAAACTTTCAGTGCAAAGTTACATCTTTCTGGTCTGAATCTGGGCAACTCCTAGAGTTCTATAGATGATTTATCATGTTGTGCTAGGTTACTACATTAAATGCTGCAAATACAGGTTTGCTCTATGACATGATAATAATCATTAAACAAAGTTCACAATAGTAGTGCTTCTTAAGTACATTTTTCCAAAGAGAACCCAACTCAGCAAGTTATTTAAGCATATTTGACATTATTGGAACTAGGACAAAGGACAGGATGAATGAAAACTACCTAATGTATTGTTTACACAATTTTGGGTCACTTGTTAAACTCTAAATGAAGTTTAAATTCTAGGTGAAGTTTAAATCATTAGTATTTAATTCTAAACACAAAGGAGAAATGTGTGAAATCAGAGTTTCCTCAAAGGGATACCCCGATCTCAGCATTCAGTGCCCACTTTGTGCGCTGTGTATGTAAATATGAATGGAATTAAACCACCATGGCAGGCAAAGAGAACTGAGTTCTGCCACAGCTGACATTGAGGAGACCAGTGGGACGTGGCCTGGCTCACGTGCAGCCAGCAACCCTCTGCCCTGCCTGGTGTGCAGCTTACCCCTCAGCTCTCGCTTCTGTGACTGGGCCTGCTTCTCAGCATCCAGTTTTTGGGTCTGAAGGAGTTCAATTTCCTTTTGCAACTCGGGTATTTTCTGAATCAAACAGAAATCAGATACTGAGACAAGGAGTGGATGACAAGGGCTGAGTATCAGTTAAATCATAATTATAATTGAGAGCGAGTTCATATGGTGAAGAGCTTAAAATGAGTTGTGTTTAAAGCATCTGGTTCTCAGGCATAAGAGCAGAACAGTAATGTGAGGTACTGAAAAAACCACGTTTGTGCCACGGAATTGACTCAGAGAACAAAAATGTGACTTTACATTAATTTAGGGTTTGGTTTATAAATTACATGTATGAAAAATCCCCTGAGAAACTAATACTTTCTCAGGAAAAAGGAAGGAAAAAAGATCTATATATTTAAATTTATAAATATTGTAAATATTAGTCAGAGGTTTTCTCCCAAATTTGCCCTAAACCAGGACACAAGCACAATTACTCTTGAAAACATGCACTTACTTCTGCGAGCAGTAACTTGCATTGTCTACTACATGAAAATAATGCAATACAGTGATGTATCAAATACAGCTTATTAACTACAGGCTCTTCTAAAATGGACTGGAAATAAAAAAATTAGTGAAGATAATCTATAAAGAAAACATGCACATTCTTCACTTGCTTTATCTAGCAAAGACTCCAAAATGAAATGCATTAGGCTTTACCTGTGTTTGTTTTGTAAGCTGTCCTACTTCCATTTTCAAGCCATCCTGAATGATAATTTCTTGCTGCATTTGTTGCTGTAGCTGAGTTTTTTCTTCTTTCAGAATCTTAATTTCTCCCTTGAGCAATTCAATCTCCTTTTCATAGTCCTGCTTCTGGTTTTGGAAATTTTTCTCAAGTATCCTAAAGAGCACAAGGAAAAGGTAATTTTATTCGTCTACATTCGTAAGTGAAAAGGTAGGATTTGTTTTAGTTTTAATTTGAAGGACATGCTTCGTTGAAGAACACTTAAATGAACCATAATTACTTGAAAATGCTATCCTACATCCTCAGAACCTACTCACATAATGGATGATAATGGAAGGAGAACATCCCTATATTTCCTTACAGATAATATAATGATACTGGGATGGAATTCAAAACTGAGTTTTTTCCACCTAAAGGCCCATTCTCTAACTCTGTGAGTTAGCCTTCCTGAGCAGCTTTCCACTACATTTATGGCCACAGTCAGCACTGAAGAAGGACACAGCAAAAGGAAGCCCTTTGTCCTTCTCAGTAAAACATTGCAGGAAACTTTCCATTTTCCACCAGTCCAATGACTGGCTTCCAGCAGCACATTGGTAATGAGCAAAGCAGAAAAACTAGCAGAAGAAGTCCTCTTAATATAGTCTGAAGTTATGGGCAGCTGAAATCAGACTGAGCTGGAGCACCACAGAGCCCTCAGGAACAGTGACTGCTCTCTTCACACTTCAGAGAACAGCGTTTCTCTGGTACTGAAGGTTCTCTGTCTTGTACTGGAAAAGAGTTATTGGGAAATAATCACTTGGTCCAAGAAAAGCATGCTGAAAGCAACAGCCATTTGTTGATTAATAACAGGATTTTTACTGCAAATTAAATACTTAAAGGGGGAAACAAAAAGTCCTTTCCTTTACATTTTTAACATTTACAGTGTCCTTTACAAACACTGCCTTTCCCTCACACTGAATCTTTCAGTTCTGTCCTTTCATATTCACTTCACAGGAGTTCTGACTGGTGTGGCATCAGCTGCTCTTCCACTCCTGACCAGATTCTGAGGACATCTCCACAGAAACCATTACGATCAGAGATGCCTCTCAATTCTCAGAGAAACATGAAAAGACAGGAAACTGCAAAAGCAAGAACAGTCTAATTTCCTGCATATGACTCACCCACAAACAAGAATGTGCTTTTCCTAAACTCTGCATGAGTGCTTCAGTAGCAGCACTAATGCCCAAGAACAGGGACAGATAGGAATCTGGCATATGAAGTTATGTCAGCATCACTTCACACTTGCAGAAGGAGAAAGGAAGGTAGGGAAAGAGAAAAAATGAATGCTGTTTCAAAGAAATAAAATTCAGATTACATACATTCGCTGGTTTTCTTCCTTTTGTACATCATTGAAGAGCTGCTGTGTGAGGTCATCCATTTTCTCTGTCAAAAAATATTTTCATATTTCAAAGACCTTCATGCAATTGTGTCCATTTATTAAAAAAGCATGACCACAATGAGAAGTTTTGTTTTAATAAGTAATCCTTAATATATTCTGAGGCTGAAGTTACTCTCTCAAGTGCCAAAAATTATCACAGTACATTTTACAAGTAATGGTATAGAAACAAAAAGATTCTGAAGCACCAAATTGTGCAATTATTCATCTAAAGTATACCTGATCTCATGTGCTGCCTGTGTCCTTTGAAATTAGATTCCTAAAAGTAGTGTATTAAAGGAAGCAAGGATGAAGCTACACTTTGAAGGAATACATGTGTATGAAAAACGAAACATAACAGGAGGAGAACTTCTGCTACTGAAAGAACAAATTTAATTTAACTATTAAATAAAAAGAATTTGCACACTTGTGCTACACATTCTAAGCAAGAGAAGGACCAACTTTCAATTTACTACAATTTCAGCATTTATATTGATTTTATTAGAACAAAAGTAATTTACTTTTGCTGAAAACCTGACTTTACCCCACTATAACTCCTTTGAAAATCCCTTTAGTTATTGTACCTTTCATTTCCTCAGTTTTTTCTTGGAGTTTTATTTCCAAGGTCTCCTTCTGTTCTCGTAATTCTTTATTCTGATTCTCAAGTTTTAAGATTTTCTGTACAGGCAAAAAGTAAGCAAAATATACAAATTACAAAGGAGGAAGAAATAGGTCACAGAAGATCTTACATTTTAAGAAGCATAAATGCATTCTCTTCCTTCCCTGCTGCCTCCCCCCAAAAGAGTATAGTTACTTAGAAACTCTCAAATCATGCATTTGATAAATCCAGTAACTGAAAACATTATTTAAAAATAAAAGCACACAGATGGCAATTATAATTTACCTGCTCACTGTCCTCCTTATATTTTTTCCCTTTCTCTTCATATGTTCTCTTCTGAGCAGTTAATTTTTCGAGTTCTGATTCAAGTTTCTGAATTGCATCCACATCATTCATGTGAGCTGAAGCCAGACAGGTCAATCGCTCCAGCAAACCATGATTTTCTCTACTCTACAATGAGCAGGACAGGATAAAAGAAAACAGAAAAATGCACTGAAACTGTCCCATAGAATTTTAAAGGGAGTACCTGACCTACTTCTGCTCACCATCCCATATCAGTCATGATTATTTCAACCCAGGACTGTTTCCATCAATTAGATTAAAACTACTATTTTAAAGATGATTTGGCTGGAATGGCTCTCAAAAATAAGCTGCAAAATAAACATAATGTTGAATTCCCCAAAGTTACAAAACACGTTGCACCAGAGGAATATCTCACACATCCTTCATCCTAGCACAAACAACCCCATCCAGAGACTGGATGAACTTAAGAAACAGTAAAAATACCAAAAAAAGTAATTACAGACTCTTTTAATTTGCATAATTAATCCAAAAATACAAGGAAACCCTAGATGATTCTTTCTACCCTGGGTGTAGAAAGTCTAGTAGTTTATTATAAGGGACTATACCCCTTACATATTCTCCTGCCTTCTCAATTAAGCATCTTTGACTAGAGCAGATATGATAAAAAACTTAGTACAAATCAGAAGCTGACTGCTTCCCCCACCTGTTCCTCTATCTTTTTCTGCAGGTGCTGGACTCTGTATGAAAGCTGGATATTCAACACAAAGCGCCGGATGCTCTGGAATCTGCGCCTGGCGAGCCACGCGCGGGCGTATTTCTGGAGGACCACAGCCTTCTGCTCCTCGCGCATCTTGGAAACAAAGTATTAACATCTGCCTGCAATGAGCTCAGTCCACGCCAATTATAACAGCCTGTGAGTCCTCACACACTGGTGAGGACAGTGCATCTCATGGAAATATCAAAATACTGAAATACCCAGACTGCAGACACACTTGGGCCACTGTAGCAGTGACAGTAAATGCATCCAGAATAAACAACAAAACAGAGCAGAAGATATAAGAACCAGACATGCAAAAGGTAAAGTATTAGGGACAACTGCCATTGTGTTCATCTTTTTTACACAGCACGAGTTGTTTCCAGTTACTGAAATAAGATTTTTGGTAGGCTGTACCTTCCGATACTTTTTTCTTGCTAGAAATCCTCTTGTGTAAGCTTGTATCGTTACAGCAGCCACGTGGATGAGCTGGCAAAGTCTACGGACCAGGTAACCTCGGCAGTATTTCTGAATAATTATAGCTGCCCATGTTTGCTTCAGATTTCTTGCAGTTATAGCTTGCCTTAATTCAAAAGACAATAAAATGTACTCAGGTCACATTGGATTTCTCATGCTCATTGCCTTGGTTGGTCAAATTACATACACACACAAAAAAAAGAGAAAATATCAAAACCAGGCATCCATTATCAAAAATAGAGCTTGCTCTTCAACCAAAGTGAAAGAGAGGGAGTTACCCACAACTTTAATATGCGTCCACGAGCATTTGTTCTGATGGTCTCTTTATGAAAACCTCCAAGCCTACACAGAGCCATCTTTCAGTCTGCTTTCTGAATGCCTGGAGCACTTTCTTTGCAATAATTTGTCCGTACTAATTCGTACACCCCTGACTTCTTCTCTGGCTCTGAAGCTCAGCAGAAAGCCCAGCTGGGTTATCTATTATCAGCTAAGGACTGTGCTCAGAGGCACACAGGCATCTTGGGAATCTGGCAGACAGCACTGGAAACCTGTTGGGGTACTTTTCTCATATCAGCTGAATAACTTGAACACGTTCAAGTTCACAACCACAACCGAGAGGACATGGAGATACAACCTGAATTGCTCTTTCGTGAAAGCTACACTTGGGGCACCAGCTGGAGCTCCTCCGTGCCCTCAGACAGGGCCGGGAGCAGGGCCGAGCCCAGCCAGCAGTACCTGACGGTGCGCTGCCCGCGGAAGTACTGCTGCACGGTGAGCGCCGCCGTCCTCGCGCGCAGGAACCGCCTCCGCTGCCGCCAGCCCCGCACGCGCTTCTGGATCACGACGCACGCGTGCCTCAGCTTGTCTGAGCGCAGCTTCTCCAAGTAAGCAACCTGGCCTGCTCTGAAAAAAATTTTGGTTCTCCCAAACTGATACTGGTTGTGATCCTGAAAAGAGAAAGCAGCAGGTACATTAGGTTTCTAGTTTATTCTTGTAGACCAGATATTCTCTTCCTTTTATAAATTGTCACTTCAGGCAAGCTCTGCTTCGAGACACCATCTTCCTAAGTAAGAACATCCTCTCTGCCTGCTATGTAGATGGGAGTACGTAGGGGGGAAAACCCACTTAGCAGGAAAGACACAGAGAACTACATCAAAAGTTGAACACTCGTGATCTAAAATTAAAGGGAGGCTCTGGACTTATCATCAAGGCCTTAAAAGCAACCTCTTCACCTCCTCCTACGAGCCATGGGCTCAGCAGTACCTTTTGATGCACGTTTCTAGCCTGGAACCAGTGAGCTGTGTGAGCAAAAACTCAGGGTGAGGCTGCTTTTACGTTCCAGCTCTCCCCCTTGGCCCATGCCAGAGCTACCTAGCAGGTGTGCCTGTGTTTGGTGTCACACATCCCTGAATCTGAGCTCAGTCCTGCCTTCACTGGGACCAGCCTCACTGCCACAGGCTCATCTAACAAACAGAAGCAACGTGCAAAATAGCAAATTTTTGCGCAGCTCTCCAATATGCTGCATTCCACCATCAAAATCCCTCTTGTGCTTGTAATACTTGACAAATGTATACCATTTACTGTTTACTGGTTTATAAATACAGGATATCTTCCATTTTGCAAGTGACAATATTAAGCACAGAGTGGTTAAATTCTCTGTCTATGGCCACATCATGACTGTCACAGCACAGGTCCCACAAGCCTGCGTACAGCTCAGTAAATCAGGAAAAACAGTAGTAATGTAAATACCTTTCCTGTCTGAGGAGAGATACTACCCTTGGCAAAAGAGATCTTTTATTACTACTAGATGCTGTAATACATCTATTGGTGTGTGCAGACAAACCAACCTGGATCAGCCTCTGCAAAACAATCTTGCAAATCTGTTTCTTGTCATTTATGGAGAGTTCCTGCTGTGTCATAAGAATGCTGTAACGGCTGAAAAACTCAATGTAAGTCCACCTGGAAAATTAGAAGTTAACAAATTAATTTCATTAACAGACAGCTAGGTATTTTTTGGCACAGGGAGGCTCACTGCTATCCCTACCTGGATGGGTAGCTCTGTGCACTAATCCGAATAGTTTCCAAAACACCACATGCTCGCAGCTGCTGAGCAACTCTTTTGGAATCAAACCTAAAAAAAAGCAATGTTATACTTTACATTTCTGCTGGGTTTGGCATGCTGTAATAATTAGAACCGTTCTACCAACTGGATCTGTATTTCTGCTCACAGGACACAAAGTTCCCTGCTTCTTATATTGTGTCTTACTCCATATCACATACTAAAAAGATAAATAAATAAAAAAATCTGGGTTTTCTGTTTCTTTCTCAAAACCAAAGGAAGACTGTATTTACTTCTCTCATTAAATTTCCTATTTCATTTCAGTATTAACAGTGACAGTTCATAGCAGCAAGTGGTAAAGAACAGTTTCACTCTCAACACAAAACATACACAGAAATAAACCCCCTCAGCAACTCATTAGGAAGAAACTCTCTAGGTATTCTTTAGCCCATTCATTATGGATAAACCAGGATTTGCTCATTAATACCTGGGTTCAAAATTACAAACACAAGGCATGGAAAGGCCCTTTCCTGTTCTGGACCAGAGCTGATATGCCCACAGAGCACACCACCAGTGGCAATTCAGTACTAGCCAAGAGACCCCTGTGGCTGGCACATGACTACAGTGTTCTTTCTTCATGGTGCACTCTTCTAGTCTAATTCTGACGTATTTTTACATTATCCAAGCTATTTCTGCCCTCACTGCAGAATCATGAGAGCTCTCTGCAGCAAGAGTGATACAGTATCATTAGTAACGTGTTTTGCATGGAAAGATTTTGTCTGGCTACAAGAAAATGAACTAACATACTTAAAAGATGTAATATAGAATCAAAGCTGGCCTCTTCCCTCCTACTCATATATGATAAAGGCTTTAATTTCATTTGTCAGTGCACTGCCTGCCAGCTGGAAGTTGTACAACTCACACCAGAGTGCTCCCACAGGTCTGCCCACAAGAGACCCACAGCTGCCTCAGAGTTAAATCCTCCTCACAGGTTAGTGGTTATCAATCTGGTAATAGGAATGATGAAAATTATCTGCTACATATGACTGTATTAAAACATTAAAATTACATAAAAATTGGGAAAAAATCTGGGGCTATGTTCAACACTGTTCAGACCAATATTTCTGCAGACAAAAGGAAATTTCAGAAAAAAAATGGTAGAGGTTTTTATTCTCTAAATACGAATTTGGGTTAATCCATACAGTGCAAGGGCAACACATCTATACAAAATATTCATCAACTTAAACCAAGGAAGGACAACCTTTATCCTAAAAATGTTCTGACAAAGACACATGCACTAGTATCTAACTTGAAAAATATTATGTTAAAGGATTTTTAAGGTAACAATAATAATACTTAAATATTCAGTTTTTGTAAGGAGACAGTATTTTTTTCAAATTCAGCTATCTGGAAAGGAAAACCATGTTTTGTATGGGAAGTTTCTCAGCAATAAGAATGTAGCTTGCTGACACACCACTGCAGTGATACAGAAAAGCCCAGCTGAGCACAACTAGCATACTTACTCGAAAGGCAATTTCTCATCGTTTGGCTTTATGCATCTCACATAATGAGGAGTGGTTGCATTGAGTGTCACCATAAGTAAAGACAAAGAATTCCGGAACTGGAAAATACCAGACATGAGAGTTTTGCCAATGAAACGTTTCCAGTGAAAAGTCAGATCTTAGCCTTTCAACTATTTGTTAGGTTTTGGCTGGACACTGGGAGATAGGGTTTAGATATTAAATACAGGAAATTGAAGACGGTGGCTGTACCCAACAGCCTCCTATATATAAAATAAACACACCTACTTATACCCAGACCTGGAGCACTGCTCTGTGGCTCTTGCTGTCCTGGAAACTGGGCAGCCCCCCATGAACAGTGACAGAATCCAGTCTCAGACTGCCCAGCATTTCCCAGAAAGTACAAACCCCACGGAATAGCAGGTTTGTGCAGTACCTTACTGCCCACAGTCGTCCGGAGCTGTTTGTTGGGTGATTTCAGAACAGGTCTGGCAGATTTGATGTTTATAGCTGAACTGAAAGGTGGAATGGACACTGGACTGTCTTGAAAAAAATTTGCACACAGATGAAACTAAAAGTGTGGTGAAAGAATCAGAGTTAAACACTGTGTAACTGCAGCATCATTTTAATCAAAATTATACTTACTATAACATAAAATGCAAACCCCTTAATACCTAGGCCAGGTGTTGCAGGATTTTGAACTGGGTATTTAAGCCACAAACAAACAACAACTGAAAAAAGAGTTGCAATGATTCTGAGTCTATGGTGAAGCACTTACACATTTCACACACAAAACTCAACATCTGTGAAAGCAGCCTGCAAAAGCTATTTCCATATAAGCAAATACAGACATAAACACAGAGAGAGCTAAAAATAAGAGCACTTAAGGCTGTGTTTTCACAATATGCAATTTAAATTAAGAATATATTTTCAGGTCAGAGGAAGTTAGCTTCTTAAGAGTAATCCTGAAGTCTCAAGGCTATAGACTTCAAAGGGACAAGCAGATGGGAAGTGGCAGGCACACATAAGACACCTGATGTTTTCCTTGCCCTGGCATTCTCTTAATCCTTTTTGAAGAATAAACAAAGGCAGTTGTTAATGATAAACCACCTATCAAAGCTGCATGTAATGACTACAGGAAAAAAAAAAGTTTTTCAGTTACAAGGATTACAAAATGCTCTTGAAGGGAGATATTAAAAGAAAACCCTAACGTAACTAGCAAAGTAAATGCACACATATGAAGGAAGATGAACACTGTGTTTCTTCATCTTGTATGTTATTTGATGGCAAAAATACACACTTCTATAATATCAATAAAAATTAAGACTAAATTAGTTTATCCAACCTATTAAAAATCTGTATATTAGAATAAACATTTTAAAATCAGATCTGAATTAATTCCAGTAAAATCAGGTATTCAGAAGATTAATCACTACTGTTTGTCACAAACCTTGCTCTCTTTCAAGATTTCAATCAATACTTCGTGAACTGTATCTCTGTTTTTTTCCAGAAATCCTTCACATTTATATTCTACCTGTGCAAACAGGTGAAATCATTAACTTTTCAGCAACACATAAACAAACAGTTGGCAAAACAATAATTTTTACTCTCCCAGCTGTGGTAGCCAAGAGCTCTTTATTAATCTCAAACATGATGGCTAAAACTCTGCTTTTCCCAATTCCATTTTCTCAAGATTACATACATTTACCCTGCAAATTTAGAAGCAGGACAAACTGCCAGAATCCAAATCCCTCTGCCTTCACTAGGAATTTCTTTCCTCCTTTCTTCATTATTCTATGATTTCAAATCAAGGCACCAAAAAGGAATACTACATCTGAAATGTAAATAGCTCAGACTAAAATGTGTATGAGCTACAACTGTATCTGTTCTATTTATATATTGTATTATTTTTCTGCTTTTTTATCTTGTTGATTTATTTTTATGCTCTCAAATTCATTATCTTAAGCACTTCTTACATTTAAATGGCATGTTACAGGCAGTATTACCAATAAATAAATAGCAGTACGTATTGGGGATCAATTTTACAGAAGTTCCAAGCAGGTGTGGTTAATATTTCCTATTTCCTACGTTTGGTTTTTTCCTGAATGAGCTACTGCTAGAAACACGGGGAACAATGCTGGGTTGTTTACACTCTACCTTATCAGCAAAGTGCTGAATGATGAAAGAAGTGTTTGACATCCTTGGCTTTTCAAAGAGTGCGTTTTTATTGACAAAATTATTATACAGCTTTTGAAGCCAGTTTTCATCTTTTCCATGAGGCAACTGTAAGAACGAGAAGGGCAATCTCTTCAGCACACTGGGCAGTTGGGAGCAGCAGGGCTGCTGACTGTCAGAGAACACTGCATAAAACCCCTCCAGAGAATTACAGGGCCTGATAACAGCCAGTTTCTGTCTTCAGACACACCTGGCTCCCTGCAGCAAATCATTTTTGGAAAGAAGGCTGTATTAACCCACAAGGTTTTGCCCCAAAAGTAGTGAGTTGTGGACTAACTTAATTTAAAAAATATTGGTGCAAGAGCCCCCTGGAGCCTGAGCAGTCCAAATTCCCTCTTGGAGCAAGACTACCAGCAGCAAACTGCTGCTCGACCTCCAGCCCAGGGAGTGTGAAAGGATGAGGATCCCACTGCACTCCTGCTCCAGTCCTGCCCCCACAGCCATGGACTCCAGCTGCTGCCTTACTTCCAGCTAAGTTCAGACATCCAGTTTTAGGTTCTTAGTACTATAAGAGGAAAATAGAATAAATAATTCACAGTCAAGATTGTCAGAGGGCAAACATTAATGTTCCTTTTCTGAAGAAAATGCTCTATTTCCCATTGAAAAGGGCAAAGTATGGATTACACACCCCACTTGTAAAAATCTATAGAGTTTTGGGGGTTTTTAAAATATTTTTATATATTTGTATATATTTTTATATATTTTATATATTTTTTCTTATTTATTATTTATTATATATTTTATATATTATATATATATATA
>VZSE01008037.1:1274317-1372788 GCA_013398275.1 Promerops cafer
GAGCGGCCCTGCCCCGCTCCCCGCCCGGCCCGGCCAGCGCAGCGCCCGGCAGAGCGGGAGCGCCGTGCGGAGCAGGATCCCGGCTCTGCGCGGCCAGCGGAGCCGGGGAGCGCTCCAGTGACCGTCCCGGCACAGCCGGCACCGCGGATACACCTCTAGGGAGCGGGAACGATGGACACTGCAGCTGCCAGAGGGGCCCCAGGCAGCAGTCCCGACCCAGCGGAGAAAACCAACAGAAACATTAATCACCTCCCTACAAAGCACTGTAAGGAATGTCTATGACAAGCTCAGAATAAGATAAAAAATTAGCAACTCTGAGTGCATTTAGAAGGTTTAAAGCGCTAACAGGTGCTACAGTTAAATATCCTTTAAGAGGAAGAAGACTGGAATAACCACAGTGCCGTGTTTTAGCAGGTGGATACATGCCAAGACCCACCAGCCCCTCCCCACCTGACACGAGGAGCTTTCATGGCACACAAAGGAATGTTTTAGTGCAGTTACTCAAATTTTATTTCAGGAACAGTTAATACTAGATGACAAAACACCCTAACCAGAAATGGGTTATGTTGAACAAAGTATTTTCCCATAAGCACAGCAGTTTATGGCACAGTGCTGCTATCTGGGTGTATATTTACACATCCTCAGGTTTTAACCAACTCCCTCGGCAGTCAACACCAGGCCTGCCATGGAGGCAGAGGGAACTCTGTGACCATCTGGGGTCTATGCCAGCACACAGCTCGTGAGCCACCAACCAACCAAAAAAACCTGAAACAAACTGTACAGTTGTACTTTTATTTGGACATTTTCCAGTGATAGCTATTAGGCTACAGTTTTTATGGTGCATACATTTACTAAGTACAACATCAGACACTACAACAGATCAGAGCTCAGGTAATTCTGACAATGTTTTGTTTTTCATCTATGTACTGTAGTGGCATCAAGTGAAAACCTATGTTTAAAGGCTTTTACTCAGCATCTTAAAAAACCCAAGTGTTTACTCATAGTTTTAGTATGGTATTTGAAATGTGTTCAGTTTAAATCACAAACTATATATAGACCTTCAAATTGCAATTGCTGGTGTTTCCAAGTTGGGACCAAATGTTGCTGGATATCAATCCACTTTCAATGAAGCTGACACTACTTTTTCCTGTAATAGATTAAATCTCATTTAACTGACTTAAGCACTTTTATATGTTCCATCCCAGTTTGAAGAGTGAGAAGCAATTTTTCAAAATTTGGATAGAAGACTGTGTCCTAAACATCAGAATAAAATGATCACTGGAATAAAAATACACCAAACTGAATGAGGTAATTATTGTGCAAAATCTGTAGAATAACTGTATATATTTCTAAGGGGTCATTGACAAGTATTTTTCCAGCATCTGATAAAATCTATCATCTCAATAGATAATAAATTAAAATATAAAAGATATGTCCACATTAAAAGAGCATAACAATGATTCAAAGGAAAAAAAAAAGGTTTTAAAATAATTCTGCATTATATTCCATGGTTAAAGAGATTTTAGTCCTAAGGTGAAAGTTACATTATACACTCACACTAAAATTTTACTTCTGAAAAGTGCATGTAAAATACTGCCATGTAAAATATTAGATGAATTACCAACTACACATCTATTCCAACTCAAAAATATTTTCCTTTAAAACATGTCAAGCAGCATATACTTTTAATGTGATATAAAAGTAATACCAGTCAAACCACTGAGTTTAAGGATGATACCTATAAATTACTAAACACTACTTTTCTTTTAGGGTAAACAATACAATAAGGCTTTTTACAGGTAAACAAACTTAAAAAATAAACAAAAATACATTTAGGCATACATTTTAAACACTAACGCTTAAGTAGTGGATACATTTCCTGATCTACAGTATGAACATACTGTAATGCCAATTGTTTGTTTCTCAATAGGAGAAAAAAAATTGGTAGGTCAGCATGTTCTCGTGTGTTTTCTTTCCTAGCCCTGTTACTGGATGTGAAGGCTTTGCCATGACATTCTCACAAGTACAGTACCCTGACAATCTGAAAACAACCTTACACCTTATTTGGAGCCACTTCACAGCAGCCAGAGTTTCAGAAATCAAGTAACATTTGGAAAAGGAGTGTTTGGTATACGATGCAGAGGAAAACCTAAATCATTTAGCAAAGATCATTCAGAACCTTTTTACAATGCAGTATAAATTCTTGGAAGTACTGGCATGATCCCTCAAATGTAATATGGGCCATGTGAATATAAGACGACAGGAGCATCTTAAAATGATACTGACAAAGTTTATGTTGTCTTTATTTCCAATTTTAGCAACCATACAAACAGCATGTCTGCCTCTCAAGTAAAACAAAACTGAAATGTTTCAGTCTGCTTAACAGCAAATCTTTTCTCTGTGAATTTGCAGGCAAACAGAGGAGCACCAAACAGTCTAATAGTGTACCTCTAGGTTATTTATCAATATTGTAAAATAAATTAATGTTAACACTAAGACGCAGAGTATTATAATACATTAAAAATATTGCACAATGCAACTGAGCAATGTGTGTGGCTTTCTTTTTACATGTATATTTGAGCCATACACCACAGAACTGGAACCTTAAGCAAGGCTTCCGTGCTTATGCCTCACATTGGGAAATGTGAGTTTTATATAGCAGATCCAAGATGTGTGAGACAGAAAAATCTTTCCAGTAAAATGTGCAACATTCAAAATAACTCAGTTTCTCATTATGCACTCTGATTTCCAACCATTAAATCAGCATGAATCATAGTCAAGTGACAGCATCATAGTCAAAACCTACTTAACTTTCTTGTTAGTCAACCTTTCTAAGAATGAGAGCCTTGGGCTACTGCAGAAATTTTCTATCAAAGTTTTTCCTCTCATATTCCAGTGTGAAAGAAGACTTTTTTCTGGGTTTTTTTGTTTTTTTTTTTTTTTTTAAGTGGCAAAAAACCAAGAGATTATACTTAAAATACACATTGTCATCTCTGGGGTCTACAAACAAAGAACAACATTAGACAGACTCTATAACCTAAATAAATACTAAACTCATTACTGACTTCTGATCGTTTGCTTCAAGATTCTGTATTTTTAGCTAACTACTTTTAAAAAGAACTAAACGTATAATTCCCAGTGTGCTACTTGTGCTTAGTTACCATTTTTCTCTACAGGTGTTACTTGATACCATGTGCAAAAATCCAGTTAAAATAACAGACTGCAACAGACTGTAAATAAGGTTGACAACAAAAAATGATGTATCTTATTTCTAGTGCTTAGTATGATACTGTCATACATTTAAAACAACAGAATATGCAGCAGCGATTTAGTTTGCTTGGTAAACCACAGTTCTAACAAATGAACACCTAAGTTAGAGCATATAGTGAGCTATAAGACTTATCACTACAATTTATGTCAAACTGACATAAATGAGGAAGTGGTTTAAGAATAACTTTATATATTGCCAGTTTGTGTTTTTCCATTCAGTTTTTACAAATTAAATGTAACAGGCTCCCATGTGACTGTGTACTCTAAAAATGCCTTACTTTCAAGTCTTCCACGTCCAGGACTGTGACTGTCCCTATTGGTCCCTGCCTATGAGAAGATTACATATGGATTTTAATTTACACTATTTAAATATGTTACTAAAGATCTAAAAATGTCTCTAGACAGCTGAAGACACAATTTTTGTCCAAGCCTGATTTCCGTACTCTGGAAATGTGTGAATCAGAGATGTCCTCGTAACCGCAATGACTGAGCCCAAACTCACATCTTTCTATGAGCGTTCAGCTGTGGTGCTGCTGTGCAGTTTCCCAGCTACCTTAACTACACATCTGGGCTCAGGCAGGCTTCTGTTGAGAAAACGTGGGTTTAGTGGCTCACTATGCTTTAACAGGTGCAGATATCAGGCAACTGGTTCTCCACCTAACACTGACGGGACATCCTTGGGATCAGACACGTGATATGAAGCCCAGGCCCAAGCTGGCTGGGATCTGAATGGTTTCCAAAGCCAGAGAGGACGGATTAAATGGAAAAGTAACAGGGAAGATGTGTTTAGCATCCATGAGCAACTGAGGAGAGTCCTTCCTGTCTCGCAGACGCACCTGCCGAGATAAGAAAGTGATGACATCAGCATCCAGCCAGCTGACTGATAACAATCACCTCTCAAAGATGATCTGTGCAAACACACACTGCTAACCTGAGCTGACACACTTACACACCTGAGACATTATACTCTAGTTACTCTGGTCAGCTTCAGTTCTGCACACCTGCCCCTTACAGTGCAATCTGGGAATACTTAGATTCCCTGCAAAAGGAAGATTTGGCCCAGAATCTGGTAACCATCCTCTGAGTAAGTAGAATTACAGCTTTATCTCAGTTCTACCTTCCCAATCTCCCTTATCTTGCTATACTTTAATTCAATTTCTAATTGACCAGAAAGTTCATGTTTGTTTCTTTAATTTTGCTCTACTGGCTGCTTCTCTTTGGAGTGTTCAAAACTTTTCATTTTCACCAATATATACAAAAAATAGAAGGGGTAAATTAAAAACTTTGGTATGGATATAGGCCTCAGTTTTCAAAGCACAGAACTTGATATGCAGACACAGGTCTGAGTAAATTTGCACATCTAAATCTTAGTGCCTGAAAAGTTGTCACACAAGTGAGCTTACACACACAAAAATGAGTAAGCACAAAAACCTCTCACCTGAAAACCTCATGCACACTGACAGGGATACTAATGCTTTCATGTAAGTCTGGAGGCAGGAACTTCTGATTGCTTAAATTTTAAGGCTGACATCACCTTTTCAATGCTGTTAAACTACAATAGCTAAAACGCATCGTTTAATTCATTTTTCTGAAAGTATTTCAGGATGCAAACAATTTTGGCTGATCAGAGGTTTTCCTAGAAATAGTCAAATGGTTTTTGATGAAAAGATAGACATACCTGTATTGTACGTATAAATGACACCAAGACTCTCTCTTCAAACTCATTAACTGGAGTATACAAATTCAGAACTTTTACAATCTGTGAAGAAGAACAATCAGGTTCATGTTACTGATCAATCAACAGATGCATCCATGATTACTAATAATATAATTTTAGAATTAGCTATTAAAGAAAATGATTTAAAAGTATCTGTTATTTTTTTTGCTGTATTGATTAATGCAGAATTCCATCACCCTGCTCAATGCTATGTTAAATGACTGCCTCCTTCAGAACATATGCTCTTTGGAGGTAGAAACCCTAAATTTCTATTTCTATTTCATCACATATGTGATGAAAATACCAAATGATGGAAAAATCACATCAGAAGTAACTGATTGTTTTCCTAGCCCACCCCATCAAAACATGATGTATTTCTCACCCTAATTTTTACCCTGTAGACATGACCTCCTGTAGTCTTACAGCTTTTCTGCTTGTCAAGACAGTGAGCTATTTATTTAAAGAGATGGCTAAAGCCACCAAAGGAAATAATTATATAACAAAGACTTTAAATAACAGTATCGGTGAAACTTGTAGAACCTATTAAAAATGCTCTTTTTTTTACCACTGCCTTTATTAAAAAACCAAAACACTTTGTTAAAAAGTTAAAACACAGCACACAGAATTCTAACTTCTTATTCAGTAGAAAACGAAGTGATTTTCCAGTAATGTGAATTAATAAACCAAAATGGCTTTATCAATGCAACTGCTAGTGCTGACACAACTGTGAAAGAAACAGGGTAATTTCTTCCTTTCCCTGGTGAGAATTGTTCAGTAAGCATCAAAGATGCTTGGGTCCATTTATTCCTGTACAAGTTCTATGCAAATGTAGCGTGGTTTGAAAAAGAAGTGCAACGTATCTGTACAAAATCTGAGCTGTCATAAATAGGAGTCTGTTTACTGAGATCCACTCGGTTCAGCCTTTGAGTTTAATGGGTACAGTAACTTCACACTCCTGTTTGCAGACTCACAGACAACAGCTCTCTTTGAATTGTCCATCAACTTGGCTGGGTACCAACTGTGATGGCAGAAAGATCAATTCCTACTATCCTAGGCAGAGCTGTCTGGAGTGCAGAGATGTCTTTGAATGAAGACTTTTCTCTAAGGATTTCCAAAACCTGAGAGACTCTGTACAGCACTGCGCCCTGCACAATCTATTGAGCTTTCTCTCATTTGTTCAAAACTTATCTCAAACATCAGACTCAAAAGGGTTTGGTCCTTTTTTCACCCCTCCAACTTCATCTGTTTTAGCAAAACAAAGTAAGAAACCTCCAATTCATGCATGACAGCAGTGCTGGCAGGGATAGCAAACACCAACAGAGCAGAGAGCTGCTCAGGAGGGACAGCAAGACACAATGAGGATTTGCTCACCTGGGCAGTAGTCAGTGCATTGCACATTGAACAAATGGCTTCTGCATCTTCATCCGTTTTCTTTTTTACTTGCAACAACTGTGCAGCCTGGATGAGGGGTTCCAGGGTTTCCTTAGCCCCACTATTCATCAAATTTTTATCACGTAGCCATTCTTCCAGTTGACTCACATTGTATCTGTACAAAGAGGTAAGATCATCAAGAACATTAATGCCTGATTATGGACACATGGAAAGCATGTGTGATTTCTCTTTGCCAGTGCTGCTGCTTTGCCCTTATGTGTTTTTCCGCCTTGTTATTTTGTCTTCACGCTGTTTTCTTCCAATTAAGGCAGGGATTTTGACTTTCATAACAGTTAGAAACCATGGTCAAAGATTTCCACTAACTAATCTTTCCCATTTGTTTCTGTTCCTATTAATTGCGTGAAGGTGATAAGAAGAAAGGCAAATGAGATTTTGTCCATGTTAAAGTACAGTGAGGCTTTGGGATGCAACTTGAGGGACTGGAATGCCCTGGCTAAATTTTCTGACATATGCCAGTAAAATCCATTGGACAAGTGATGTGAAATGCAGGAGATGATTCAGATGGCTTTACCTCAGGATGCAGCAAACTAGTGTAGACAAAGAGGCATCCACTGCACCACCAGTATACAAAAAAAGCAACAGGTATTTTTGCTATTCTTCTCTAAAAGCTGAGGAAGCAATTACCAACATTTCACCCACTGTTCTCATTCCCACTTGATAATGAAACACTTTTTGGTTTGCTTCTACCACATTTCCTTGAATGTCAGGTAGGATTTGGCCGAAGTCAACTAAGCTGTTTTTAACTGAATTTCACCAAATCAGTTCAACATCATCTGCACCTGTTTGCATGTGGAAAAATAAATATTCCAGTTATCAGCAGCCCCATCCAAATGAGATTCAGCAGAGTTCAGTAAGATTTCCAGCACTGCACTCAAGAGAACTGTAAGAAGCTCTCCCACCTTATCTGCATTCCTTTGCTCCAGGAGCACATGTCCTTGCGCAGGAGAAGGTTATTGAGCGTTACGGCCCCGATGATGTAGAACATCTGCTTGACCACCTGTTTGATCAGCTCTGGGTCCATGCCATGCTGACACATCACCGAGTGGAAGGAGTTCAGCTGCCTGATGATGGAGTCCAAGGTGTAGGTGCCTTCATCAGCAATGCTGGATGTTCTCTTCCGCAGCCCTGTCGGTTTCACCCCTGAGACACCTTGGATGGTCTCGTGCTCCAGCATTCCTGAAACTGCATTTGATTGACACCATTATTGTAATGGCTGAAAACTGCTGATACACAAACATTGTGCAAGACAGCAAAGCAGAGAGAGCAGGCTGGGCTTCCTGCTAGCCACAGTTTACCATGATTTCCAGAAATTGTGTGTCCCACTATGTGCTGCAAAATCTAAGTTCACAGGGTTTTTACAAAGATTCCAGCATGTGTGTTTAAAAGGACAGTCTGAATCTAGCTCAGGAAAGTACTTATTTCCTCCTAGGGTCATATGAGCAGCAGAGTCAGCAAACTGAGAGCTGTTCCATTCTTCTAAATGTTGTGACTGGAAAGCATCATGAAAATTTCTGTGGGAGTACTGCCTGAACAGAAAATGAAAAGTATTCTTAATCAAAAAAAAAAAAAAAATCCCTCTCTGAATGTTAGCTTTATCACTAGCTTGTGATTTAATTCCTCACTGCTGTCCATAACAACAACCAAACACTTTTTTCCATATTAATTTCAATTAAGAGTTCTCATGTAATTAAAGTCTAATTTATCCATGGGATATTTCCCAACAGACAGGGCAACAAATATCAGATTGTCCTGACAGGTTCTTCCTGCAAATGCCTGATTTATGCCAAGCATGAATAAGGCATACCAATTTATTCTGGCACTGCCAGAAGAACCAGTCACAGTTTAGTTTTTCCCTAATCCAACCTGTCCAGAACAGTCCTTGTCATCTATGAACAGAATACCACACAAACTATTAATGAAACTCTACTGTTTAGGAAGAAATACAAGATACATCTACTACCCCCATCACGATTTTCATTTTGGTACTATGTTGTGAAGCTTCAGGAATTCAACTTTGCCTTACCAATCATTGGTTGCAGAATATTTTCCAACACTCGGACAAGTTGTTGGTAGATCTGAATAGCCAAGTCACTCAGTACTTGTCTGTATTCAGCTAAATCAAAATTAGTGAGGCAGTGTTCATTCTGACGAGGTGTATTATGCTTCATAAACCCCTGCATTCATAAAATAACAGAAATTAATGCTTCAGCAGAGCACAAAAATATTACACAAACCTAGTATTTGCATTTTCTTTCATGCAACTGTCAAATAATACCTTAAGTCACAGCCCCTCAAAATTTTAGTTTGGAACTTTGTCTGATTGAGGCTAATGCTAGGACTTGCTTTTCAAGTGTCATGCCCACAGCATCTGCTTCCTTAACTCAAAATTTCAGGTGTGTGACACAGGAACAAACTCTGCCAGCTTTCTGGCTGGCAAGACTCCCTCCCACTCCAGCATGGGCATTTTCACCTGGCCAGCTATGACCAAGCCCAGTTAAGCTTCAAAGAGGAATTGGGCATATCAGAGCCTCCAAACATCAACTGGTCTGCCATACTATGGCTAAAAGGCCTTTTTGACAGGGAGTGCAGTGAATCCTTGCTAAAAAGCATAACAGTAGCTGCCAGATTCTCCTGCTTAATCTGAGCTGGCCCTTTTGGGAGCCCAGTGTCATCTAGACTCTGGGTCCCAGCCTGCAACAAAGGGAAGCGGGTTCAAATCTTACATCCCTGTGCTGTCCCCTGGCGCCGTCACCATCATTCCAAAAGGGGTAACTATTTTAAGAGACTATGACTGGATCTTTTATACAGGATTTGTTAAAGAGCAGTGCTGACAACAGTACTGGAGAGCAAGAGAAACCAGAGTAAGAGCAATGCTTACCTCTTCTCCACTGTACTGCTTCAAACAGTGCAAAAACCGGCAGGTGTTCGACAGCCAGAAGGACACTGTTTCAAAGTCATCTCCTCTTTTCTGAAGATAAAAACAAACAATTCAGTAAAGACTGAAATAAATAAGAGAAATAAAATAATAGAATGCAAGATACACAACTAAACGCTTAAAATACACTTTGTAGTAGATCCTCATTCTGATGTTTTGCAAAACTTTGTGTATTACAGTTACATATTAGGAAAGCAAGCGTTTTGGCAAAGTGCCATTTAACACCCTCCCTTTTTTCCTTAGTATTTTTCACGAATATGATTTCCTCCACAGAGATGATCTGTGTTTTACAGACCCATCCTAATTGCTCTGGGCAGAAATCAAGGGGCAATGTGACTATTCCCAAAATACCCAATGACTCTTGTGAAGAGCCAGCAGGAGGAACAGGGGACAATTCAGTTTTGATGAATGCCACTTACATCATAACCATTTTGGCAGCCTGATATGGAAAATGAAACAAAACAACAAACCTTTCTCACCAAAGAACACAGGATCAAGTATATGCTAAGTAGTTCTAGAGCTCCATAGTGTGCATTTCTTTCACTTAAAAATGGTCAAAAATTCCTATGGATATCAAAGCTCCTGCAGGATTGTTTACTAAGTATTTTTTCAAAACTTGTAGTTTGATTGAAGGCTTGGCTTTTGACACATCTCTCTCATTTAAAAAATACAAAACCATGTAAACATAAAACATGTCTTAATAACTCCTTCAAGATACTCCTGGCCTGAACTCTCCCAGCCAACTCCTTGCAAAGACTTTGGGCAGTAACATATTATCATCATTGTAATCTGTAGGTGAAGCAAATGAGGAATCTGTTAACCAAAACTGCAAATGAAACTGTTTATTTAAGCACTCTGGAGAAGATTAACGAAGACTCACTCTGCAAATGTACTACATCCAAAACTTTATAAGCTGAGCTTCAGAGGAGGGAGACAATTCAAAACAAAAAGAAGGTAGTTCTTTTCCCATTAGCTCAATGCATCTCTGCTACTATAGGGATAAAATGCCAGCAATGTAATTTGTAATTTTTTTAACACAACTCTTGGGACTTTAGTGGCAGTTCACTGATCACGAATCCAGAGCCAATTAATTGAAAGCCTTTTCCTCATTCTCCTAACATAAAACCAAAAGTGAACTTCAAATTGACATTTTTTTATAAACTAAGCAGACTAACTAACCTTTAACACTTTTTTGATGCCATTGATAGTGGAAGTCAACAACGACCGCACTTTCTGGTCATCATTAAGGTAATCTGCATGGCGCACACACATGAACAAAATATATGCTGGTAGTCCTGGAATCAGGTTGACAGCTACCCCACGTGGTTTCAGCTCTTGGGAAAAACAAACACACATTGTCTTGTTAAGTGTCAGGTCATTGGAAGACGTTGTATGAGGTAATTGCAACCTCCCCAGTTAATAGCATATACATGTATATATATCTATACCTGGCCAGTGAAAACTCAGAGCAAAACTAAGAGCCACTTTCTTGGTAAAAGAACAGAATAAGAAAATGTAGGACTGCTAAAAATATGCAGGCATGTTAATATGTACTATACTCATCAGGAAGGATAATTATGTTACAGTACACATTTAGGAACTGTAGATAAACTGAACACTGTCAAAACCAAAATAAGCTATTCATTTCCTAATGCAAACTCCGTGTTATCATTCATTTTTCAGAGTGTACGAAAGCAGAGAAGGCCACAAATGAGAAAGATGCTTACCTAAAATAAGATTCTTGACAAGTTTTTGTTCATCCTCCTTCTTATATTCCAACATCCCTTGGAAGTCCTTTTCTTTCCGTGGAATGTTAACTGGACGAATAGGTTCATCAATGATTTGTCCAGGTGATATGTTCTCCATCTGGCCCACTTCAGAGAGAGAAGGAAAAGAAATATTACATTTTCCAGTGAAACCAATACATACCTGAGCCATTTCTGTAACATTCCTGAGCAAAGTCCTGGCTCCAGCAGGTCAGGGAAGAGAATATTAAGAGCAAAACTGAGAAAACTCATTGGTTGAGAAAAAGGTGGTTTAGTAAGTGAAGGAAAAGGGGCTGGGGGGGCGGGAAGCAAAGCAGAGGCAATCACTCATGATAAAACCTCACCCCGAGGGAACTGATGTCCAGCCAGTCTCAAACAAAAAACCCTCCTGTGGTTCCTGACATTAGGAGGTGAAGCATATGGAATATTCCTTTGGCCAGTCTGGGTCAGCTGTCCTGGCTGTGTGCCCATGTGCCCTCCCACCTCAGCTTACTGAGGGGACAGAGTGGGGAAAAAAGGAAACCTTGACACTGTCCAGCTCTGTTCAGCAGTAGTGAGTGTGTTCCCAGCAGTGTTACAGACTCAAATCCAGAACACAGCATCACGCAGGCTGCTATGATGGAAGTTAACTCCACCCCAGTCAGACCTGCTGCATCTTTCCAGGGTTAATTAGGCAATAAACACAGACCAAGCTATATTTTCAGGAGCATTTTCCCACTCTGTATTATGTACGAACATTACTGTAATCTTGTCCAGAGAAGTAACTGAACAGTATTGTAAGACTTTTTAAAAAAAACACTTAGTTGGAATAACTAACCTTCATATTCAAAAGAAAACTGGGTAACTCCTTTTTGCCTAGCTCATATTTAGTACTGCTTTTCTCTTGACAAAACCAGATACTGTATTTGAGTTCACAAACAGTGCAGGAAACTTTCCTTTATGTTTGAATACTTTCTGCCTTTAGAGAAACATCAATCTCCTTTTCTCATCTTCTAAAGGTTCATAAAGGAACACACAGAGGTCTGAGCATACATCCTGTTTCTGCAATAAACAGAGGCTAAAGCTACTGGAGACCTCACAACTGCTGAAACAGATGGGTATGATGACAGTCAGTTCACAAAGTAAACCAAAATCTTTCTCTCAAAATACAAAAGTACCTTCAAGTTCACCAATCTTCTTAGCAAATACTTTCAGCTGCTTCTTTAGCTTGCGAACAGTTTTGTCCTGCTTTTCCAGCTGCTCCATTAAATCCTGTGAATTAAAGTAAGGGAAAGATTAAGACATGGGAACAATCCTGTACCGTGTGACAGAGACAAAAACAGTGCTGTTAGAGTTATGAGGAAGTGAGGAAAGCTGAACAGAAGTGCCATCCTCTGGCCGAGGGTTGCAAGCTGGTACACTGCCTATAACACAAGCCAAATACTGCAAATATTGTTAACTTATATGCAGCATGACAGAGGCAAAGCTCATAGGCAGGTAGATTCTGCAGACACTCAGCACAAGGTCAGTTCGTACAGCAGAAGATATTTTGCTGCAAACACATCTCCCTAATCCTTCCTCCCTGCTCTTCCAGATGCCTCACAGAAATTTTTCTTTATTATTAAACAGCTAGCCTGTTATCTCTGCATCATTTATTCCTGTCTTTAAGGCTGAATACTTTTAGACTCCTTATTCAGACCTCTCCATGTTATGAGAAGATGGGAGATTCCTAGAAAGACCATAACTTGCATTCAAATTTACCAAATCAAATATCCAAACAGCATTTCTTGTGTTGCTCTGCCATTTCCCTTGCTGTCATCACATTTCCTTATACTGAAACTGGTTTCTTACATGTTTTTATTCTGTACCTGAATAACATCTAGCACCTAGAGGTCCTATTCTTTTAATAAACCATATTTGTCCTTCAAAGGAACACTCCCCAGAAATCTATCTTTGAAGAGTTCTGTGACAGATCTGTTGTAGTACATTCATAAAATAATCGTGTAATTAAAAAAGGGAAAGTCTTCCTAAAGAAAGCAGAACCTCAAGCTCAGATAACCTGAAAGCCATTCCAGGTTAAGTGTTGGAAAGCAGCTTAGAAGAAAAGTCTCCTAAGCATGAGGATTGTTCTTGGCACTGGTAAAAACATAAGGGAACTCCCTGCATCAAAAGCATCACCTGGGAAACTACAACTCTCCTGAAGTACCGAAAAATTTTAGTGCAGCATGGGCACAAACCTTAATCACATAGTAAAACAGTTTACAAGCTGATACAATACACTTAAGCAGTAAGATATTGGGCCTGTTAACAACAGAATCAAGGCCATGCTTCACATCCAAAGCACTGTTCAATTTTATAACAGAAATCCTATCAATAACACTACATACTTGTCGTCAGATAAAACAATTTCTCCTGAAATTAACAAAAAGATACATGTAAGTTCAGCAGACTGTTTCTAATGTATCAGGGAAAGGATATGATTTTAGAACAACCTCTATGTGAGGACGAATAAAGTTCTTTCTATGGTTCCTCTAAATAAATTTAACAGATTTCACATCTCATTAAGATCTGGAAACTCATAAATTATATTCTTTCAAGCTCACATATGGTGCTGTCTTTAACTACTATGAAATATTATCTCCAATGTCATTCTTCATGTTTTGTATTTCTGAAAAATATTAAAATAAGAATAAATTCAGGCTATGACTGGATTGCTGGCATTATTCACCTTGGTAAGGACCTGTATGAACAGTCCTCTACTTTTCTGAACTGAATCTAAATGTATCAAAGCTTCAAACCAAAGAGTAGTTTTGAAAATTGAACATCTTTTGCATCATGTACCTCTTTTCCAGGGCAGTATTAAGTAGTATTCAAAAAGAAACTGCTTTGCTCACTGCGCAAGGCTCGTATTAGTAACAAAACTTGGCATCCAAAAGAAAGATTACACAAAGGACACTAAGACTAACAAAAAAAGCAGTGAAGGAAGTAATTGGCATGGTGAAGCTATCTGCAGGGGGATTTCCTCTGAAAGGGAGAAAAGGAGACAGCCTGCTTTTCAATTAGTGCTTCAGAAACAGCGACCGAGACAACAGAGAAACACGTGAACTACATACAATCATCCGCTTGTAAAGGGAAATCCGGTACAACTGATACTTCTTGGGATCATCTGCATACAACTCCTCATAAAACTGCAAAAATAGGGACAGGATTGGTTCTCTCCCTCCCTCTGAGACACTGACACTTCAGTGAGCACTGTACAGATTAAGTCAGAAAACAACAAGATCAAGAATCTCCTCCTTTTAGGTAGTCTAGGCCTTAGTTGTGTTCACACCAGCAGCTCTCAGAGAGAAGCTGATGTAGATGAGTTGCAGAACAGTCAGATCTTTTAAAAATGGGCTGTACTCAGACTGTGAAAGCATGGAATGCAACCTTTGTGAGAACAGGGACAAGACATTTTCTTATGCCAATCAAGATGGGATTGCAGTGAACACTAAAATTCTAACATGGCATCTGGAAATTGTTTCCACTCCAGGGCTAAGAGTGGAACTGAAACATACTCCTGGCTTGGAGTGGACTTGCAATACTCAAAACATCTGAAGTGAAATACTAAGGAATGAGTCTATATTTACCAAGTAAAATTACATTCAGTGTATTTGAAAACAAAGAGAACTCCTCTGGGATATAATTACATGACTGTGTGTTGTCTTGGGAACACAATGTGATGAGTAGGTCTGTGGGGGAAAAAATGGCTAAATATCATAACATATGACCAAGCAGCAGGAGGCAGCTGCTGAGACAAACATTCACCATCTACCTTTGCCAGTGAGATACTGCAGCTGCTGAGGCAAACTCACACTTTTAGCCAGTTCTCCAACACGTATCAGCTGAATTATCTGACACTTTGCTCAAAATCTTTGGGATTAAGACAAGACCCCAACAGTGATAACTGCTGTCATGTACATTAGCAGGAAACACTACACCTTGGCTTGTTTGGAGGAAGCAGTGACACTCACAGCTAGGATTTTTCTGGCTGAAGTAGCATGTTTCCCTGTACCAATAACAAGCCAAACATATGCCAACAGAGGTCTCTTTGGAAGATTTCCCTAGAAATTAAGTAGCTCACACAGGATGAGCATAGTCCTTTGTGGAAGAAGGTAGGGAGTTTTGCCCAATCCGTCCTTCACACAAAAATGTTGTGCAGTACACATGCAATACCAACTATTAGCTAAGTGACTCCTAACCAAGTTTCTTTTTATGGAACTATTTCTTTTTTCAAAGCAAACTGAATAGCTGGAGCTCGTAAAACAGTGGATTATCTGTGTAGCTTTAGGCAGGGAAGAGAGAAATGGGAAAATAAATGACATCAAATACTTAAAGAATTACATCAGAGTTTTTCAATGAAATAAACAAGCTAATATATTTCAGGGGAAACACCACTCCTTGGCATTATTAGTTTTTATGACTTCCCTGGATATCAACATTCTATTTAGCCATGACTAAACTCACCAGCTGGAAGCTGGGATACACAAGCTTCCTCCATGCCCCAAACTTCAAACCAATTTCCTGAAACATTATTACTTCAGGAGCAATCACAAGCCTCTCTCTCCCATTAGCTTACACTCAAGAAAACCACCGCCCTTGTGCAATTTTTTTGCAGGAAGCTGCCATGTGAAAAATGATAAGAACCTAGAGGTGTGGCAGGTCTGTAAGTCCCCATGCCTGCTCCTGCAGCACCATTCCTCTTACCAAGTTCTCATTAGTCAGCCGGGTGATCTCGTGCTGCAGACTGGCTTCGATGCGGGCCTCTGGGGGCAGCTGCAGGTTCTGGGCCAGCAGCTGCTGCTGCCGATTGTTCTCCTCCTTCAGACTCTGGATCTCACCTCGCAGTGACTCCAGCTCATTCTCGTGGCTCTTCTTCTGCGACTGAAGCTGCGACTCCAGCAGCCTAAGGAGGTTGAGCAACAGTTTGTGTGAACACACTCAGAAAGTCACATCCCCAGTTCTCAGAGGAGTGTAAAGCTTTAGCTGCTGCTCAGGAACAATTAGCCATGGCTTGCAAAGGAAAATGAAAAAGGCAGAGTACTCTTTAAACCCTTCAAGTATGCCTTCTAATTAAATTAAGCTTTCATGATCAAAAAGTGAAGAGAGAAGCTAGTTGTGACACTGCTTTGCGTTTCCTTTGACTGAACACATACTGCACAGGATGCCACTGTGGCAATAAATGTGAAGCTAAGTCTGCTCAGACTGACTGAAGGGGCTTTAAAGAGGTTTTACCTCTAAACAAATCAATCTTAGATGAAGACAACACTATGTTCACTTAAGTTAGCACCTTGCAATACTAACAATGGAAAGTATTTTTAGAGTTAACTTTTTCAGTCAGAAACCATTTAATTGCAAATACACATAAATAATATTGATTTTTGCATTAAACCGAACATTTTTCAGAGGGTTGTCCTTAATGCACAAAAGGTCAACAACAGAATCAGAATCAGGACTGAAATCCAGGAGCTTTATCCTCACCACTAACTCGTTCTTTCCCCTGGGGCACATCACATCTCAAATTCTTGTCATTGTGAAGTGGGGATAACACGTACCAGCCTCATGCCAGGCAGTGCTGGGGGACCTACTGCTGCTTGCAAGGCACTGTCCAAGGGCTCTGACTCATAATTTTGTACATACACAGGAAATGACAATACTAGTGACTACCAGTGTTCAATTAGACAAGAGTTCAGGGTTTAAATATGCATAAGGCAGGAACATTTATTAGTAACTAGACTGATGAAGCACGCAAGGGCAAATAGTCATTTACCTCCAGTGCTCTGCCACTTAATGTAAAACTTCTTGTCTCTACAGCGCCAGGACAAGAGGCAAGAGGCACAGAGCAACCAACTCCCATCCTGCTCTGCAGAACATTTGCTCTAAGTTAGATCTTCACAGGTTCACACAATAAGGTTAGGGGTAGAATGTGTTAGCACCAGAAAAGGAAAGACTTCAGTTAGTAGCAGTCATTGCAAAATACCAACTTCTGTAGTTACTGCTACCAAATGCATACACTGAGGAACATCAGCAGTGCTGGTGTCCTGAGTTAGTTGTCAGGGCAGGACTAGGAAGCATTTTGGAAGTCGGGGACACTGACGAGCACACAGAGCCAGAGCTGCACTTCCTGACACGGTGACTCTCGCCTGCCCCATGACCAGCACAGTCCTTGCAGAGACCACAGTGGTCCCACTGAGGCTTCAACAGCACCGTGAGGAACTAAAGATTACTCCTCTTTCTTGGTTATTTTGTGACTTACATTTTGAATCTGGCATGGAGAGACATGGGAGAAGAATGTTTAATTTACTGAACTTGAGACACAAGGAGAGTAAGACCCATTTCAATTAGAAATTTAAGAGTACACTGAAGCTACTTAAACAATAGTTTAATAATTACTGAAATGATTATACTTCTTTAGGCCGAAAAACTGCAAGGAACATCAATTTTGAAACCTGGTGTAAAGGCATACAAGTAGTACATGGCTACAAATACTTTCCAGATGTGGAGCTTCTGGTATTTTACAGTCTACTTTTGTGCAAGTATTCTTATGAATTATGTATTGCCTGTTGTGCCATCTTAAACTTTTTAAATGATAAAACCTGACAAGTAGAAAGCTTCAGGGACTAGGTTTGAGTAAACTCCTTAATTTTTATAATTGTGTTGAATTTTTTTCAAATTGTTAAAGCAATAGAAGTACTGTAGCTAAAGCAAACCCATAGCAAGGGGCACAGTTAGCTAGAAAAGAAGATGCAAATGAAGGAGAAAAACCAAAACATTCTGAGAAGTCTGGTAACCTGTTGGCTTGTTTTAACCCTTCATAAGCCAGCCAAAGTTCTCCGTCCTCATTCAGCATATGATAGTCCTGGGGAGATTGCCTTTCAAGAAAGGCATTTAAAAAAATACAAGAGATACATGTGATGGTGATGAGGTGACATGGTAAGGACATTACACACTACATTACAGTTACTACAACACAGAAACAAAAAACGCTCTAAAACAACTTAGCCAATTACTCTTCTTGTTTATGTGTTTTTCTTCTTCATGATGCAATTCAGCTCTCAGGGACAGCCCAGCTGCTTGCAGCATTCTGTGCTGTTACAATAAAGGCATTGCCACAGACTAATGTGAGCACTGCAGCTCAGAGGGTGACAAACCAGCCTGGGGAAGGGCACCCATGCTGGGCCATGCACCAATTACAGGCTAAGAAGATGGAAATTCAGAAAGCTTGATTTTACACTTCCCCATTATTTCCAAATCCTTTCAAATACTGCACACAACAATTTTACTAATGAAATCAAATTACAACCCCAGCTATGAGTGTTCTCTAGACATACATGGATGGAACTGACTGAACACGATATACACTGTGTCACAACAGACCCCAAGTGACCACAAAATAAAGAAAGAGAACTTGTACCTGTTTGTTTCCTTCAGTCCAATATATGCTTGTGCTATTTCTCCTTTGTCTTTCATCTTCTGTACATCCTCCAAGAGGATTGTAGCATCTGTCATTGTATGCTGGAAAAAGAATGATAATTTCCAGTAAATTTAACAACATAACTGCTCCTTGAATCCATGTTTTCTTCATGTGGAACACTAATCCTTGAGTAGCCACATTAAGTAAGTGTGGGTAGCTGAGCAAGAGGTTGGTCCATAATTTCTATGTCCATTTGGTTTATCTTTTAAAATAAATGCATACAAAATGGTCAAATACTGGTCTGTCTAGTAAGGGGGTACATATGATAATCTCTTTCCATTTGTTCATCACATAAGAGGAACAAAAATTTCACAGATTGTTGAATTTGCATTTTATTCAAATTATCAGGAACAGCTGCTAATACTAAAACTGAAGCAGCATAGTTTTGCCAGCTTAATTCTGTTAATACTTTTTAAACACAGCATTACATGGAGTTTTTCAAAGCTCAAAAATAAGAACTATTTCTCACTCGTGTGTTTTAAATACTCTGTGAAAGCAGGAAAGAATTGACAAGGGCTTGAGATTTTCTAATTTAGACAGCATCATAGTACCATTTTGTTTCAGTTTTGAATGTTTATTATGGCACTTTTGCTTATTCTTCAGTAAAACTTGAAATACTTAATAGATGTTTACAGTCACCTTGGGCCAGTCTGATCTGAGTCATTGCCATGGAGTACCACAGGACTTTAATGAACATAAGAGGTGGAATTCTGACTTTCTGACTTTCAAAACAAGCAGATGCTGTTTTAATGAGCAAAATTTTGGGAAGTATTTACAATAACAGCTTTGTGGACATAAATTCTAGAGCCTAGATCTCTATGTCTTGTATGATTTGTTTTATCCACTATGAAAAACATTAGAATATGTAAGCTCCTCGAATAATTATTCCCAACATCTTTATGAGATCTTTGAGGTTTTTCTACTATTAATTTACTACAGAGTAAAACTGCTGTATCTCACCTGCCAATTTATCAAGCTTTAGCAGTCTGAACATCTACCATTTAGAGTCAGTTCAGTTTCTTATGTTCTTATATGTATTCAACTACATTTTCTAATCAAACATTCAGCAATTCCCATCCAGTATCTAGAGAAGACAATGTGACTCCACAATGTTTGTCGCTTGCTGAGGACAGCAAACACTCTAAAGTAAGGAACTTCTTCATACCATAGACACTTAATTTGTTGTGAAATGTAAGGGCTTTGCAAGTTAACACAGGTCTGGTTCCCAAATCACAGTGCTCCCTGGATCACTGTCCTTACCCCTCAAACATACTCAGCAAGAAACATGATGGAGCTGACTAGACCAATTCCTAAATCCTTCCTTTCATATTCAGGTTGTCATAAGCCAACAGTTCAAAACTGTTAAATCTGCTTGTTTTGAATTAACTTGTTTCCCTGTGCAGAGCATGAAGATGGGGATGCAAAGGACACAGAATTATGGGAAAAGTTTTTCAATAATATCAAGGTAAAATGCAAGAACATGTAGGTTACTTAAGAGGCAGGGAAATGACAGCTCAATATCGTTGAGGGTTATTTTAGCATTTAGGAAGTTCTGGTTTGTAACTATACAAGAAAATGTGTACCTTATCCTCCTGGAAATCAAATTGGTAGGCAAGAAAGAAGAGAAACAAAACATTAAAAAAAAATCTGTCTGTTCTGCAGCTGTCCAACCTAAAAAGCAGAAGCTATCTGCAAACTGGCTGCTGGCCATCCCACAGGTCACCTTGCTATTTTCCTTATACTCACAGCTGCTGTAAAATCAACATTTGCCTCCCACCACTGCTGAGAATGTTATTTAAAGATTTACTAAGTATTTCTTACAATGTTCTGAATACTACAGAAAAACGTGTTCAGTTTTCTTTACAGTCAATCATTTAAAATAAGACTTGCACATCTTCATGCACCACAGACTTCCAGTTTACTTAGGACAAATAGAGACATAACTTTGCAGCAGCAAAGGAAAGATGACTTGCTGAAGTTATGAAACACAAGATAGCTCAGTTCAGTGGAAATTACTAGTTCCTTGATTTACATGATATCTTTTCAGGTTGAATGATTCTTATTTGCAAAGCTATTACTTCCCTAACTGTCATCAGAGCTTTTTAGAAGATGTGCATTTCAGTGGTTGCAATCTACTCTCCTTTCTATAAAAGCACACAGTAGCTATCAAGCAATAATATGGAATTTACATATCTTCAGAGGTCATCTTTATGGAATATTACTGACTTGCAATCATATAGAAGTAGAACAAACTGTTCCTTTTACTGAACTATTAATTGAAAGGAATTCCTGAGAATTCAATTTTCCAGTCCAAGTACACACTAGAGAAACGATACAGCTCCCAATGAGAATTATTTGTGCACTGCAAAAGGAACCCCAGACTGGCTGATTAATACAAGCTCCTAATTCAGACTGCTGTGATTTGTGCACTAATAATGGACCAATGGATTACTTAGAAAGGTTTTCAAACCTAGACTACTTTCTTCTGCCGTTTCAGGCACACTGTTAATAAATAAAGCATGTTAATGATGCAATGTAACTCCCCTACAGAGTGCACCTGCTGAGTGTGGTTTACCTTGGGCTGAATTGCCTCTTTCTGGCTAACGAGCTGCGACCTCAGGATGAGAACTTCCTCTTTGCGTACTTCAAGCTCTTCACTGACCGAGGTCAGCTGGTCCAGGAGGACTCTGTATGCTGGGGCACCAGGAGCAGTCACCTCTGGAGCTCGTGTCTCCGTGAGGGCCTTCTGCAGCTCATTCAACTCGTTCTTCAGTTTTTTGTTCTCAGATTCAAGTTCTTGACGCTGCAAGAAACAGGGACAGTTCTGTCACCCAGCAGCACTGCAACAAGTCTGTAACCCACAGGTACAAAACTATGGGTAGAAATGGTAAAAATGATGTGAAACTGCAAGAAATCCATCCATCTCCCCTGTATCCCTGGCTTCTTTACTGTGGTCAATAGTGTCTGGGAGGATTTCACTAACAGGACTAACCTTTTGTCTGAAAGGCAAAACCAGAGCACACACACATGAATCAGACAGATTTGATGGGAAACAGAATTGCCAGTCTTTTTCTCCTCTTATTCTCTCCTTAGCAAAAAAAAAAAAGGTTCACAAAAAATAGCCGTCAGCAGGCTAAGAATTCTGCATCACTGTTAAGAAACATTTTTTGTTATATTTATTTTTAAACATATTATTTATGTTTTAGTGGTGTAAGATATGCAGTAATTTAAATAATGTTTTGGAAAAAGAGACTTACATTTATCACTGTATTTTTGCTCAAATTAGCTTGCAAGCTGTATTAAGTGTTTTAAAGGAGGAACTCCCCCTGGCTTAGGGGATCTTTTTGTTTTGCATCCCCAGTCATACATTCTACACCTCAAAAAGAGCAGTCCTACAATGAAATGACTGCTGGGGAATATTTGTTCTAGTTTTTCCAGCTACTATTTGGAAACAGGAGGGCTGATGTAATTTTCTATGCCAGCACATATAATTGGTGGCAGGAGTCTTACTAGAAAAAACCCAGAAACCTCTGTTTTAGAATTACCTTGAGTGACTCATACTCCAACTCTGCCCCTCTTATGGGAGGCCTTTCTTCCTCCTGTGAAAGAATACAAACAAGTGTGAAAACTAAAAATCCTTCATTGGGGTAGGAAAACAAAAGGGAACTAAAATTATTTTCCTATAAAACTGTAAAACACTCATTCTGGTACTGATAACTGCTGTAGCTTGAATATTGGCACTGTGTCCTTTACTTCTGACTTTATGACATATAATTGCTTATTATTAATAAAATACTGTCACTGGCAATGAAACAGAGCAGGATGAACCCCAGCATGCTAAAGAAATTCACTGGTAGAAATGTAGTAAGAAACAATTGCCAAAACTGGTTTCATAATTTTCTAAGAACTTAAGGAGACCAGATCAGGAGAATTTAAACTACAATCAGCTAACGTGTCTAAGGCATGTGCTTTGGCTATGCATCCTGGTAGAAACACTTCTTCTTCTGCCTAAAATGAACAATTACCCATTCTACCCATCATTTCAGTAGATTTCCTTATGGCTATTCCTTAATAAAAAGAGCCTTTCAGCCTTTTTTTAAGTGAAGTCCCAAGCACTTTTTGCCCCTGTTGTCTTCCATCAGAGCCTCTCAAGGACCTTGGCATACTAAATAACCAGTCCCTAGAGCTAAGCACCAGTACGAAACTTGTCATTAAATAAAGCAAGTGCTAGAGGAAGATAAAGATTTAGTGAAAGCCAGTCAGCATTCACAGAGCTACTGTTTCACAAGAAGGGACACTGGTGTCAGCATCTGATCAGGTGCAGGGAGTCCACCTTAGCTTTGGCACGGAGAGCCTGCTCTTCCTTTCTGTCCAGTTCATCCTGCAGGGACTGCTTTTCTTGCTCCAGCTCTGAAACCCGTTTCTGCAGCTTGAGGAACAGAGACATGTCCAGCGCTGCTTTTTTCTCGCTAGGCTCCTGCTTTAGAAACAACAGAGGAAAGTCAAGAAGTATTCCCCTTCCACAGCACCAGGAAGCATGGCAGTGAGTAAAGATGGGAAACAGACTGGGGAAAGAGAGGAACACAATTGTTACTTATTCTGAGCATTGACTATCTAAAATATTTCATCAGCTATCAAACACTATTTTAAAAAAGGATTTACTAGTAGAAAATGTTTCTAAGCCTAAAGCCTAGCAAAAGAAAGCACTAAACACTACCTAGCAGACAGGAGGTCTATAACTAAGCATACCTTATATTCTTACTTGTTTGAAGGGGGGAAAGTAGAAAAAAGAAAAAGTTTGTGGTTAGACTCACCTGGAAACAACTGTAAATAAGGGCTTTTTTGTTTGTTGGTTTAGTTTTCAATGATTTCTCTAGTAAGTTCTTCAGCTAAAGAGAAATCTCTCTGGCAATTTGGAGGTTAATTTAGTGGGATGTGACACAAAAAATTGGTAACAGAAAATATATTTTATGCCTTTTTCCTTTTATTGTGCTAATTATACAGCCTGTTCTGAGCCTAATTCACCAGCTTCCTCACTGTTTTCTGGGCAAGGGCCAGTGTTTGCAATCTGAAGGTACATTAGAAATTGTCCATCAGCATTTTTGTACTTCATGTACTGAGAAGATCAAAGTATTTACTATGAACTGTACCATAAAATTTTAAAGCCTAGAAAAGGGACTAGGAAATTAGTATTAATGACTGTAGCAGACAAGCAAGCACAGCCATTTCCACTTCATCTCCCTTTACTGTTGAGAGGAAGAGTCATAAACCACACCAACAGCTCAGGCAAAAGGAAACAGACTTTTGAATTTTCTGGCTTTACTCATTTGCCTTGAGGTGGGCCCGATTTTTTAATGTGGTTTTGTATAATTAATCTATATTGTTAGTCTAGAGTCAGAACTGGAGAATGTTGAGGGGTTAAACAAATACAGTGCTGCATTCACACTCTTGTGTGAGTTCATTTCTTCGTTTTTATTCTAAAACCCAAACCTGGCTCTAGAACAGCAATTCAGTAACTCTATTAGCCAAAGGAAAAAATGGCATTTGGCTCATATGTGACATCCTATCACATGTAGTTGCACTGTCCTGATTACCCCTGCATGTAGGAGCATCATCCTGAAACCATTATGCAAGGTGAAGAACATCAGTGGGAAGGCAAATTACGAAAGAGCGCGCAGAGAGGCTGTGCCAGCCCCAGTGCGTCAGGACATTTGCATCCAGAGGAGAAAATAATTCTCTGCGGAGGCTCTCCAGAGCAGCAATGACAGCCTGTCAAAAGCTACTCTGGAGATCCCTAACCCAGGCAGAGGGCAAGCAGGGTGTGCTGTGCCCTGGCTCACAGTCAAGGAGATGGTCAGAACACAGAGGAAACTTCGACTCTGGAAAGTGCCAAGCACGGTCAGACCTCCACCCTGAGGGCTCTGTGTTTGCAGTCCCACTGTGATGGGATGGGCTGAAAGGGGGAGTTATCTTGGAAACTTATCAATGGCTTGGAGTTGCAGCACAAATTATTTATGGTTATTATTCATTAGCTGAATCAAGTCATCTTTCTGAACATTTTTTGAACATCTTCCTGATCATTTTTCAAACATCCTGGG
This sequence comes from Promerops cafer, assembly GCA_013398275.1. NCBI lineage: Eukaryota > Metazoa > Chordata > Aves > Passeriformes > Nectariniidae > Promerops > Promerops cafer. The sequence continues at coordinate 1,299,048 of VZSE01008037.1, forward strand.
ATTTGTATTGCTGCATATGCAAAGGAAATTCCCATTCTGAGAGTTTGATTCCTGTCTATGAAATAGAGAAAAACTTAACCCACATGAGTTTCTCACCCCCAACGGGAAACCCATTCCATGTAGCCGCTAAGAATGCAGCTTGCCATTTTAAATCATTGCCTATACAGTAGGCAGGCTCCTCAGGAAGTCTCTCTGGTTTTCTGAATTCCCACTTTGTCCTGAATAAGTGATTGTGCTTACCAACACTGAAAACCAAATGTTTAACAGGTGCAAATCAGTTGGATCACCAAGTGATCACTCTATGCTTACTGTAATACAAGAAAAATTCAAAGCATACTTTGACAGTCTTTTTACACAGGATCATAACTAACTAAGGAATAAGTGTTCTCTAAAAGGAAATGGAGAAAGTTGGATTAAAGCATTAGATATCTCAGTATAAGGAAATGGTGTTCAGAAGTACTTATGAAAGAAAAGAGCAAGGAATGAGTTCAATCATGTATCAGTGAAAAGCTGTGGGGGATTTTTAACGTTACCTCCATCCTTAGTGGTAAGTCTTCTGCTTCTGTGATCTCAGAGCTGAAAGTATATTCAGATTCATTGCTGCTGTGAGTTGAGTCCGTTCTTTTGTGCCCAGGCTTGGGGATGCTCTGAAGTGCAAATGGAACAAATCAATACCAGTATATGGCTTTCCCTGTGACTGTCTCTTCACAGCCTTTAATTTAGCTTATAATATTTGGTGTTATGTCACAGTTATCAAAATTAATAAGAAAATATTATTGATTCTGGTCTCTCCAAAGACCTAAAAGCCTATGAGATATAGTTAGCACTCAACTCTATGGAGACAGGTCAGATCTTACACCACCAAGGATTGCTGCAGAAAGCAGAGCCAAGCTAGGATGCAGCACTTTGTAGGAAAGAAACACTCAGTTTACAGGAAGCATGGGCAGCAACTTTTTAACTTCCTACACATTCTATTGGGGAATACTTTATATTCCTGCCACATAGAACATTCCTTCGACTACTCAAATTTAGCACTGGATGAAGATGGTGCAAACAACCCCAGCAGATGTGAATAACTTGAGGGAAAAATAAGGGTGGACAGCACAAGTAATACCACCAGGAAAGTCACAGCAGAAATTTAGCCTTCTTCACAGATGTGACAGATTTTTTTTTTTTTTAAATCAACAACAAATTCTAAATGTATTTGTTTTGGCTGAACTAATCAAAACACACAGTACTTAAAAGGACAAATTCTCTTTTCAAGTACAGGTCACCAACACATACAGCTGACACCACTTACTAACTTATCCCACTAGACTCTGCCTAAACACAGTTGCAAACAGCTTTTGATTCCCCAGCTGTGGAGCCACTTACCACCATGAGGTTCATTTCATCCTTGAGATCATCGTAGCGCTCCTCCAGGCGGCTGAACTCATTCAGCAGGTTCTGGTACCGTAACCGTTCATCGTTCAGGTCCAGCTCCAGCTGCTTTGTCTCCTCCACCAGCTTCTTCTCCATGGACTCTGCCACAGACAGCACGGATCAAAGTGAGAATTCCAGCCCTACCCACCATGCAGTGCACCCATCCAGGAGGCACAGGCCTGTGTCTGCACCAGAGGAACAGCCTGCCATTTGAAGCTGGTGTTTGTGCTTCTCTAGGCAAACATTAAGCCAAAAATATGAAGGGCCAAAGCATTATTGTGGCAACCACAGAAGTGCTCACTCAGACAAGTTATTTATTCTGCTAATACCTTCTGTGAGTGACTCCAGGAGGGAGGAAGAAGGGGCACTAGCCCATTGCTGTGCTACGTAAAAGCAAAATGTGAGGTGCTTTACACGTCCAAGCATCCTGACCCTCCTCATCACGGCTCCCTTCATCACAGCCCTCATATCTAGAGTTAAGCTTTACTGGCTGCTGCCTACACAGTCACAGCAGCCAGAAAAGTTGTAGTAGATAAACTGTATTAAATATCAGAGCTGCCTTTTAAAAATTGAAGTGCTTTGGAAGAGTCACCACCCCTAAAAAAGGCCAGAACCCTTAGGATTTCATGGAAATTCAAAGGGTAAATAATTCTGATGTTTTCAAGTTCTTAAAAAAAAGAAATGAATGCACAAAAAGGAATGTAAACTAAGGCAAATTAGCCCAATCTATGCAGTAGAGTGTTGCTTTACAAGTTAACATGAAGTAGAAAACATGAATGAGGAGGAGAGAGCTAACCTGTTATTTCCCTGGCCTGGTCATGGATGCGGCGGTTCAGCTCCTCCTTTTCTGTTTTCAGTAATGAGTTCTGCTCTTTCAGCTCTGACACCAACTACAGAGATAATAAAATATTTGACTCAGAATACAGTCCCATCATTCATCAGTAGCTCTAACAGCAATGGCATCTTTGTTGTAACAGTTCAAATACTTAAACTGTTCTCCACAGAGTAGAACTGGTGAACTAAGTTATATCTTCATTTCCAAATTACATTTCTTAAATATGTACCACTGCAAACTCCCCTGTATGTTCTGAACCCCATTTCTGATCAGATGCTAAAACTGCCCTGAAGCACTCCACAGTGCCGTGTATTTTTCAGTAAAGTCCCAAAGATGTAAACCACTCATTGAAACAGAAATATTCATAAACTAGTAACACATTTGGTAGTTCTATGGTGAATTCCATTCCACTGGGTAACACCAAAATTTAACATCTTGCCTCTGCCCTAAAGCTGTGTCACTTAACCTGTGTTCAGGTTTGCCAGGTACTCATTTGTCTCTGATTATGGCTTCTATGCATTCACTTTGCTTTATCTATTAATATTTTTCCTTTATGCTTACCTGATACTGAAATTTGTCACTGCAGCATCACATAATGATGGATTGGCTCTTCCAATACTCAAAACTTGCATCATTAGCAGCAAGTACTCCTGACAGAAATCAACTTATTTCATATGTTTGTGGTTAGCAAAGAAAAGGGCTTAGCTGAAACCTGTTGAACCAGACTGTGCACATGTGTTGAACAGGCTGGCTGTCTACATTAGGCAGGATACAGCAGCACCTTTGAATATTGATTATGGGACAGATTTCTGCTATCTATGTGATTACTTTCTCTAGATAGGTAAAATGAATGAATTCACTACCTCTAAGTCAGAAAACTTAAGGATTTGGCTTTGCAAATGCTTTCAATATCAAAATCTGAATAGATTGGATACATATATTTACATAGAATATAAGGATTTAGCATACTTCTCTACCACAGGTGTAGCCATTTAGGTACCAAGCCTATTTAGGATTGTACAGCTATAAAAATACACTAGAAATACCAGCCACACCAGTGAAACAATTAAGCCTGGGCAAAACCTGAGTGGACACCAGGCCCCTGTAAATCCTCTCATGCATGTGAGACCCCATACATGCCTGCTCAGTTTCATGTTTGTATTTGTCTGCCCGTTCCTCAATGCTCTTCTTCTCGGACTGAGTCTGGTGCAGCTCCTTGCGGAGCTTGGCAATCTCCTCCTGGAGGCTGATGACACGGTTGGTGGCGTTCTTGGCCTCCTCCTCACTCATCCGAAGCCTCTCCACATCGCTCCGCAGCTTCTCCGTCTCCGTACTGTACGTGATCTCCAGGCTGTTCATCTTCTCCAGCAGAGATTTGTACTCTTTGTTCTTTGCAAAACACAACACGGACAGAGCAGCTGTTAGAGAAGTTCTGGTTTGAGGAAGCCTCTGCCTTCCCTACAGAATACACCCAGACATGGGAGCACGGGAGCAGCTTCCCCATTTCAAAAAGATTTTGGTCTGGTTTTGCAGAATTGCTTATTGAGGTGACAGAACAGTCCAGTCTCTAAGCCTGCACATCCTAAACTAAAATCAGATGGAGAGCCCACATACATCAGACACGATCACCCCACCTTCCCCTAAAACAGAGCAGCTGACGTGCTTCCAACGCAACACTGGCGTTAAGCGAGTGGGTGTTTTTTCTCAGTTCTGCTGAGAGGAACAAGTGGATGTTTGACTGCCCCAGTTCTACTGTGGCCTCCCCTTCTCTCCTATCACTTCTCTTCATCAGAAAAGAGAACTGAGCCCTTACAATGAAAATTCAGTGCATTCTGTGAATGCCCACAGTGCTGAGGAAGGTAACCAAGACTTTGACACGTTTTCCCTGAGGCCAGGGAGCTTCTACCTGCTCATCGATTTTTCGCTGCAGCTGCATGATCTTGTTCTCCAAGCCAATGTGAAGCTTCTTGTAGCGCTCCACAGAGCGGGCCTCTATCTTCAGCTTCTTGAGCTCCCTCTTGGCCATCATGCGCCGGTAGCAGCACTGCAGGTACACGACGGCCCTCAGGGTGCGGCCGTAGCGCCGCCGCGCCAGCCAGCCCCTCACGTGCTTCTGGATCACCACAGACTTGTGCTCCCGCAGCATCTGCAGTTGGGACAACACACGGCAGGGGGATTAGAGCTCCAAACTGCACCCCTGCAGGTCAACAGAGCCCCGAAATGATGTACACAGAGACACCTCCGCCTGCAAAGAGAAACTTCTGCGGAAGAGCAGCAAGAAACGCAACGCATTTAAATTAAAAATAAAGTAAGGGGAAAAGAAGACTGGAACAAGGACAACAACAAGGAGTAAAATGAAAAGGAACCAGAGGGGAAAACATGACAAAAAGAACTGGAGGCACATGGAAGCACCAGGCATTCCTTTGTGTTGAGGTCAGAGCCCAACTAATTGCAAAAGTATATGGTACCTGTTGGCAAGATTACAAATACAATCTTCTTTTTTTTTTAACCGCATCTTTATCTTGAGACACTTTTGAATCTTTGACATATGCTAGATAGAGTTCATCAATACAAAGTTTAAAATTACCACATTTGATATGCAATGCAGTCAGTACTGCATTTCCCAGAGGAAATTGTAGCAGCTGCTAAGAAGTCAGAAGCTTTTCATTTGTTTGTGTTATTTTGTTTTGGGGTTTTTTTGTTGCCTTGTTTGACATATCTTAGGCTTGTCAGCATGGAAAAATTTTCATCTATTCTAATAAGAAATTTATAGTGCAGTAATTCCGATTTCTTTTATGGCAGAAATTTCAACCATAGCTTTGAGGTGTAAAAAAAAATACCCATGTTATTTAAAAAAAAAAAAAGTATAACATAAGCCATTCATGAATGCCAGCAACCTTCATCTGTGTGTTAGCCAGAGAGTTCAGCTAAGAAGAGTCTACCACTTGCTTTTGGATCCTTCTACCATTAATTCAATCAGAGACCTCCCAGGTCTGGAACCCCTGAATTCAAGCAGATTACAGCTATGCATGGAGAGCCCAAATCCACAAGGCTTCCAGTATTCTGAGAGCTTTATAGTTCCCTTAATAAAGCTTGTGCGAATAAAACTGTTTATTCTAAAGAAAAAAATTATTTAGGATTTCATGTTAATGCTTAGAATTGATAGTTTAAATATCATAGGCAGTTCACATTCTTACACTGATTTACCACAAAGCTGATAAGACAAACTGGTCAGGTAACAGTAATTTTATTTTCTTTTAGACTGCTTAGCAAATGAACTGAAATGTGTTAGAAGCATTACAGTTCCAGATCAATGAATTTAAAATTCACTGGCAAAGTGGCAAGACTATAATACATACAAACTTTCCTCCCTTAGCATTTATTTCTGAATTAAAAATGAGACTGGAAATACCAGCACTCAGTTACTCAGCACAGCAAGGTAAGGAAGCAGCTCTCTGAAAAGCACAGCAAGGTCAAAAGTCAAAGTCCTTTTGACTGCATGCCATGCAGCTGGCATTCCTGCCTCCTCGTTACACGTTTGCTGGAACATTCCTTCAGGTTCCCAGCAGATGCCTGAACGCTGGAATACAACTAGCTTTCAACAATTTTCACCTCAAGTTTGAAAGCAACAAGTCCTGTAAAATACCTCCATCGTGCAGGGATGGTCCTCATCTGCCAGTGAATTCTCACATCCATGCAATAGAGTGAGGAAACAAGGCGCTCCAAAGTACAGTGAGAGGATCAGCAAAGTTACTTCATCTACCAGCTATATCCCAGGAAAGCTTGTGTCAAAGCTAGGGAGGAACCAGACTCCCTGTCCAGCTGAGAAGCCCGTCGCAATGTCACAGGCAGGAGCTTTCCCCAGGATGTGTGAAACAGATGATTCAACCATATTAAATTCCCTGTACTGCCCACGTGACTCAACACATGCCCTCTCTTCCTACAACAACAAGAGGTACCTTTCACAACCCTAAGGAACAACACGTGCAGCACACATTACTGCAGCCAGGGCTCAGCCCAGCTGTCCTGTCACAGGGCAACCTTTTGGTTCCACTCGTCCGCAATCATCGCCAGCTCCACACAACCGTGTTTACCTTCCCACGGCACACAGAGCTGGTGCCTCCCTCTCCGGCCATCCCACACCTCAGCCCGGGTAAAACCCCACCTCAGGAGGGCAAGACAAGCACAGCACGCCGCAGGGGCACTCGTCAGGCTGTCATGTTTTACTGCAGTGTACAATTCACAGCTCGAGGGGGATCCTCCTGACAGGCAGGTCTGACCACCCCTCCCAGGGACTCCTCCTGAAACCTGACATCTCTATTAGGAGGGAAGGTAACAGGTTTATTAAACTGTGCTACAAGACAGATGGGCTGTGTGTTACTCATGCGACTAACAAGGCACAGAGAAACAGCTCCCATCTTCCTGAAGATTTTAGGCCACCTACTGCTGTGACCCAGGTGTCACTTCATTACGTGTCAGACCACTGTTAAAAACAAATCTTGTTTAACATCACAAATATAGTTTGTAATAACAAGAATACTAAGAATTCCAATAAAAAGACAAGTGGATATCCACACAAAAAACCAGCCAAGTCAAGCACAAAGGTCTTACTAAGAAATTCTTACCAAGGTCTTTTTTTTCCAACTTTGTGGCTAGTTTATGTTAGAATGCTACACATAAGACTGTGTAGCAGCTTTAATACAAATGAAAAATGTACAGAAACTTCAAATATAAAAGAAAGATACGGTACATAAGGATCAGATGGCTTTTGGCTGCATGCCCTTCACATCTACATTCTTGGGAAAACAAATCCCTCGACTACTTTTTCAATGAAATACAGACTGACCTTTGAGCCTGGTTAAAACAGTTCTTGTAGATAAAAGTGCTATGAAATGTGTTGGCACTTTGCAATTTGAATCATAATTCTGTTTCCAGCCCTGTAACCACTGAAAATCAAATTCTAATTTCTCAATTGAATATTTTATTATCAAGCATATTCAGGAAAATATTATCAATATCATTAGGACAGCGTTATATCAATTTATCCCCACACTAAAACCAACATACATTCAAAAAATAAAACAAAAACACTCCACCCATGGATAACTTTCAACATCCAATTTTTGTGGGAATCTCTTTGCTAACATAATTCCATAAGCCATTTCAGAATCACTGAAACTAGGGATGGGAAAGGACCAGTAGTGAGTGCATCACATGTATACTGATATAAGCAATACTGATTTGGACTAACAGAGACAGAGCAAGGCCATTTTCAGTATTTAAGTGCCTTGACATTCTGTGTAACAAGTGAAACAGTCAGAAATGCTGTAGATCTCTGTTGGATTCTCCACTGGCTGCACTGAAAGTCTAAGTACATCTGTATTAGATGACAATGGGAATATGTCTAAAATGACAAGTTGATGGCAGTACTAGATATTTCTAATTTCCAGGTGTTGTCCCTTAATCCATGCTCCGGTATTTTGTTTGTGCATCACACCTAACAGCACGCACACAGAACATTTCAGATTCCCAAGATGACACCTCAGAGAAGCTTTGTCCTGAAAGTGTGTGGAAATAAAGGTAGAGTGAAAAAGCACACCATGATTTCTTACCATTTGGTACTTGTTTCTGACCATGTAACCTCTTAGGAGAGCCTGAAGAGCAATAGTGGCATCTCGCATGCTCTGGTATCTCCTGCGGACCACGTACATGCGCTGGAACTTCTGAATGGTGATGGCAGCCCGTGTTCTCCGCAGGAACTTGGCATAGCTAAGGAAAGGATTACAAACAATACCTGTAACTTGGTGATTGAATGCTTTATCTGTATCTTTAGTTTCTTCTTAATGTTGTCAGTGACACAGTGTATTCACTTGCTGTTCTGCTGTGTGGCAGTACAACAGAATGACAAATTAACAGAAACCCTGCAAAGCTTTACAGGGAAATGTTTTCACTTCCCATAAGTACTGTACTATACAACTGACAAGGTAAACTCAGCTTAATTTCTCATCACCTCTTCTCCAACTTTAAAGGTGTTTCCACAGTGTCATCTTCCAGATCTACTTTCCTAACCTCCACTAGTAGAAAATGTTTGCTTGTTCTTGGCTCTCGCAGTAAGACAATTACAAAGCATCTTGACATACGCTTCTTTCTGAAGGTTGGTTATTATAGCCTTCATCACCACCTTGTCTTTGAACAATACCACCTGTATTCCTGACCTTGTCTCTGGCCCCATGGCCATCCCTCAGAAGTCAATCCAAACAAATCACTGACTGATGAATGTCCCTTTACAGCTGCACCCTTGATGAGGAATGGCTTCTCCAGCAGGACAGACCCAGCTGGGAGGGCACATGGAAACTGGGCAGTAAGGACTCAGACAGTCCTGCTTTACCTCACCCGCAACATATCTCCTTAGTACTACTTGTTTTGTGCATCATAGAGCCAGGGTGCTACTGTCCTCTCAGAAAGGTCAAAACCAGGCAGGACAGACACACTCGTATTCAATTTCCTTCATTTCCCTGGAAAATCATTTCCTCTCAGGCAGTATAGGAAGGCGAGAGCAAATATATCACATTTAAATGCCCTACTTATAGGGCTCTGGACTGAGGCTGGAGTGGGATTTGCCCTGAGCAGTGCTTACCATCGTGCCTGGTACCCTCTGACATGTCTCTGGATGGTGATGGCAGCCTTCCTCATACGCATGTACTTCTTCCTCATCAGCCAGCCTCGGATCGTCTTTTGGATGCGGATACAGGCAGCTCTCAACTTATCTGCCCTTATTTTTTCCAGGTAGGCTACTTGACCAGCCCGGAAAAATATTTTTGTCTTACCAAACTGGTACTTATCCTTGTCCTATTTTCAAAGGTAAAAAGAGGATAAATTACAGCATTAAGTGTTAGTGCATAAAAAAAGGCACAAAGGGCTAAAAGAAAGCACAGTTAGTAAAGAGGCAAAATTATCTGTGTAATATTTTGGGTAATCTGAGACTTAAATTAAGTAGTGGAGAAGGGTATTTTGTCTGTATGATTCTGTTAGAAAATTAATATAATAAGGCCACAAGCATGGCCCAAAGGAGCAGTGTGAGATTTTTGCTTAGATGACGATGCCATAAAGATAATAACATGGAAGGCTACAGGAGGTGACAGAGGGGCCCAGAGGATGAAAGCAATACAAGCAGTGCACATGTACAATTTTCTGCTTAAATTGTAGCTGACCCCTCTGAACGGTCCATCTTCAACCAAATTACACAGTGCAAACAAAGCAGCTGGGGCTTCAGACATGTACACATCACTTATTGTATCAGGACTAGGGCAGAACAAAGCATGCTGCTGCTGCTCAAACACATCTCAAATTTCAGAACTAAAGCAGAAAGAGAAAAATATTTTATGTCTACAGGCTGCAGTACTCCTTTGAGGGGAAAAAACTGAGATATACAAAGGCACACTGAAAAAAAAATAATTTTGTTGGCTGTTTGATTTTAAGTTGAAAGGAACAGCAGTCAAAGAGCTACAGGATACATTTGTGGTTTAGTATTTTGTAGAAGTACTAAAATAGTGGCTATGAGGAGTAAGCAGCACTGTCTTTATTCCTGTGGATTCCAAATGCTCTCAGCACTAAGTCCAGTACCTGAATCAGCTTCTCCAGGACATTTTTACACGTCTGCTTTCGGTCACCAAGGACATCTCTCTGCTTCATCAGAACCCGGTAACGGCTGAAGAACTCTTGGTACGTCCACCTGTCCCAAAAGCAGTGTCAGTGCCAACAGTGAACATTACCTTAAAAAGAACTGCAGCTGGAGGCAATCCAAAGAGAGCAAACACACCTGGAGGGGAAGCCGGCGGCACTGATTCGGATGGTCTCCAGGACACCACAAGCTCTCAGCTGCTGCACTGCCCGCTTTTCATCAAACCTAGGAAGGAACAAAGGGTGGCTGTGGGACTAGGTTTGCATCATCTGGGGGTCCTGGTTGTGTGCACACCCAGGAGAGAAGTGGCACAGCGGGGAGCAGGTGGATGTGATGGGTGGTGGGTAAGGTGCTCCTGAAACTCAGGGGTAACAGAGGACAGCCTGGCTGGTGAACTGTCTGAGCTCATTGGCACTTCCTGCTGGCCAGCACAAGAGCTACAAGAGGCCTTGTGTGCCTGGGCTTTGAGAGAAACTCTAAGCAAGTTCATGCATGAAAAAAAAAGATAATGAAAAAGGCTTTGGAATCTGAAAAAGCAAATTCCAGCAAATATCAAATTGAGCAAATGAGCCCAAGGAATGCAAACAGCCAGTTACATTTAAAATTGCTAGCAATGAAAATGTTGGAATTTTTTTCTCACGTATCACCATAAACAAAGAAATGGCATCAGGAAGTATTTCTCCCTCTATTCATCCCCAAATATCTCCTGCTGTAATACACATACACACACACACAGTGAATTCATAATCAAGGAAAGGAGACACAGCACTTCACTCCTGAGTGAGCAAGGTTCAGCAGAGCCTTGATCCTCAGTGGCCTTGGGCAATCCCCTCCCAACAAGGGCTACTCAGACCATACAGGAACTGGCATCTTACGTGAATGGAAACTTGAAGTCATTCGGCTTAATGCAGCGCACGTAGTGTGGAGTTGTAGCATTCAGGGTTTCCATCAGCAGATGGAGAGAGTTTCGAAACTTTTTGAAAAAGAAAATGAAAAAAATTGTCAGGGCATAGCCTCAATAAGCTCAGTCATCTTTGAGATAACCTCAGAAAGCAGACCTAATTTGCATACTTTTAATTTAATTATGGCAAGGATATGTGGATATTTTATGTTTGGCCACTGATAACTGGAACCAGGTTTTCTGGGGATTGAACCCCACTTTAGATTTGAATCAGACAAAGTGGCACATGATCCAAAAGGCCCAGTTCAAGATTTTTAAAACTTCTCAGCATCCACGTTAAATTTTTGAAAAGCATCAGTTTGGGGTTTGGCACCATAATAAAAAATGGGCTGCCTCAAATTGTTCCCCACAGTGCATTAGTAATTAGGGTCTATTTGCACCAAACTCTAAGTCACAATAAGCTGCACCTCTCTCAAAATCACAAGGGATCCCATGAGGCACCAGCACGCCTTGAGACAGGACGTAAAGGGAGAGATTATTTAATAGAGCTGCATCTCAAACTCACCTGATGTCCCACAGTTTTCTTATGCTCCTTGCTGGCTTGCCCGGGCCTGGCCTTGGCAGGTTTGACAGGCATTCGGGACAGAGGCACGCGCCCCGAAGGGGTTGCTGACGTGGGACTGAGGACCTTCTCCTCATCCTGGAATAACTCTGGTAGCAGCTTAAACTGGTGCAACAGCATAAAAAATACACAGAGGGTAAGAATCCGGCAAGCGACTGTACCTGTTTGTGCTTAAGGTTAAATTCCAGGCTCAGCTTTTGTAAGAACTGCATTTTTGTTGAACTTCACAGGGGACAAATGCTAAAAGCAGACAGGCTAAGTGGTATAGTGAGTGGGCCATGATTTAATACCAAAACTTTAGCGGGTTTGATCAGTGAGTCCCCTTCTGAAGATAAAATTCTGGTGAGGTTTTCTTTCATATAGCCAACAATAGCCATGTGAAACTGTTAGATACCGACAGCAGTTTCCTAAGTACCAGCTGCAATTATAAATGGCTGCTTTGCTCTAAGAAGGAAACAACAGGGTCCTCTCATATTCCAATGGTGCATCAGTCTCCTTTGTGGTTGAGAGGTATCTGGGACACTGAATAAAGCAGCAGGCAGCAAAGATGATTCCTGCTATATCACTCCAAATTGAAATAATCAGCTTAAAAGAGGAATCATCAACAGAAAAAAAAACCCACTAGCCAAATTTATCTGACTGAGATCTACTCCCCACCAGTGGGAATGGAAGAAAAACCTGAAACATCCTTCCAAATACTACACAGGACTTCTGCTTCCCTTTCTCTAATGGCTAAAAAATATACTGATATATTTCAGCGGCTTTGAAGTAACTTATAACTAAAAATAACACCACCAGGTCTTTCTACTGACAACTACAGCACTTCAGAACCATTATACGAGTAAGAGAAGCTGACCTTCTCTACCTGTCCATGAATAATTTCGTATCTAGCATCTGTGCATTTTTTCCAAGAGATAAGAACATTCATTTTTCAGTAGCAGAAAGCACTTGGGCCAAGTACAACCTAAAAAATGAAAAAATTTATTTTGTCTTATAAAGCTTGGTGGGCAGACACAAGAACCAATGGAACATGGTGCACAAGAAAATGGCACCTGTGCCCTGTGGTTGTGCCAGACGGGCTGGGAGGGGGCATCAAATGATCCCCAGCAGCACCCAGCATAGCACTCCAGCATAACAAAATGACTAAGGATGCTAGGAAGGTACCCTAAATTCCTGAACTTAAAAAGGAGTATCACAGCTTGGATTTATCTCACCTGAGCCTACCTCTGTAGCTGGTGGAAGAACGACATTTCCTGAGGCTGATTTACTCTTCTCCTTCCACTGACTCAACACAGAGTTGAGGATGATGGGGCTACCACCTCCTTGTCAGCAGCCTATGATGCAGTGACTTGGTGTGCACAGGCAGCTGAGCTACAGAACCAGGTGTTTTCAGCCTGTGCAGAAACTTGTTTAAATGTAGTATGATGTTTTCTGAAGCTCCTGATGCTCCCACCCACCAGAGGTGGGGGTAGGAACAGGGTGCCCATTGTCTCGAATGCAGATGGATGAGTTCTAAGCTGTCCATACCCAAGTCTCTTTCCCTTTCTCCAGCCTGGGAAAATCTGCCTGTAAAAATGGGCAAGTGCATACCAAAGGCACTATTTCCATAGACACTGGCCCAGTTAGTCCAAGTAGAAGAAAGGAACAATGTCTGGCCTCTCCAGTACAGGTCAGCAATAGTGGAGCAGCGCTGCAATGAGCCACACGGCGGGACTACTCCTGTTTGGTTTTGGGTTTTAGTATCTTAACAGTTTTCTTTGTTTCGCAGAACACTGGGAGTGTTCAAAGAGGGAAAACACTGATCAAAGGGTAGATAATTCACGTGATAGAAAACAAGCAAGCATTTCTTCCCTGTAATTTTTTCAGACAACTTAACACACATGCTGCTAACAATCTTATAGATCATTTCTTTCAATATAGAGCCACAACAGAAGATTTTAACAACCATGCCAGTAGCAAGCATAAAAGACCAGAATTGTTGTCTTGCTTTCATGATACATGCATGGAAACTGAACTAGTTCACAGAGGTTCTATGGGTGGATCTACAGAGAAGGCCAAAATAAATAGTTGAACTCTACAGTCCCTGCCAAGAGCAGTGTGTGTCATGCACTTTGGAGAGCAAAGAAGCACCCAAGCTGTATGTGAGATTGGGCATGGGCAGGATGACAGATGATGCATTCAGTTTAGAATTACCTTCTGTTGGATGTGCACAGCAAACCCAGAAAACATCACCACCAACAAAATAAAATAAAAATCAGAAATGCAGTTCTACTACAATTACTAACAAAGAGGCACTGATGAAAAACAAAAATAAAACATTCTTTACACTGGTTTTGGCAAAATTTACCATGGGTTAAAACCATATTGTTTTTTAGTGTTTAGACTGAACTACCTCAAGCTACACTGAGCCTGCCCAAGCTGCTGTCAGGCTCTTTGAGCAGCTCTGTCCCCACTGTCTGCTCCTCAGTCACTGGCTGACATCCCATGGAGCACCCTGTCCCTCTGTCCTGCACAGACTGGCTGGCTGGCCTCTGCCAGCTCCCCAAAGATGCCACCTGCCTCCCCCTCCACCCCCAGAAACTGGCTTCACTTAAACCACTTCCACACTTCTCCCAGTGTAAAGTCTGCTGTGGTGTTTCATTATACCACATGTTTGAATCACTTAGCTTCATATTATCTACTCAGAATAGAAACAGAAGAGAAAAACGTTGGTTTTCCTGATAGAATAGCATAATTTTAAATAGCCTGTCCTTGATACCCAGCTTCCTGGGCCATTAGAGCTAGCAAATTCCCAACAGCCATCACTGTGCAATGTCAAGTTAATTGCCTTCCCATCTCTGAGAGCACAACCAGCATTTCTGCCATTACAAAATGCAGACAATGCCACTGAAGGCCTGTTCTATAATATTCTTTCATGCAGTATTTTTCAATTCAGGTGTTATCTTTCTTTCACAGATATCAAGGAGATAAGACTAAGTCCTGGTTTGTGTCCTTAGGGTCTATATATTTTATTCCTCTCTCATTTTGCTTCTGGAACCGAACTTGTCACTCCTTCAGAAATTTTCTGCTCATGCCATAAACAATGAGCTTCTGTTTTCAGGTTATAAAATTAAGGGCTTGAGTGTTAAGCCTTCTTATACCACTACAGTACATCAGAAGTCACTGATGTCTCTACAGAAAACATGGCAAAGTTTTGTGAAAAAGAAACCCCCCTCCCCAAATCCCCTTTCTCCCAGTCAAAAACCCAAACCCAATAAAAGAGCCCCCAAAACAACAACAACCCACAAACAGTGAAGTTAGTGGCTAAATAGACTGATTTTACATGGAAAAAAGTTAGGATATAGAACTTTCTAAATTCATGCAGACAACCAAGTAAAACACAAGATATGTTCAATTTCAGTTGATCTGATACTAAGGGAGAAATATTGCCCAGGTTTATAAGAAGTTTTCTGTGACCCTTAATTCAAGGGCTCTTAACTGCAAAAGAAGAAAAAAAAATTCTTATACTAACCTTACTTGATTTTAGGACCTTAATTTGTTCTTCATAAACTGTGTCTTTATTCTTTTCCAAAAAGCCTTCACATTGATATTCCACCTGAAAGCCATCATTTTACAAGAGAAAGTATTAGAAATATTAAATAAGAATAATTTGCATAGAATTCACCAGCTATAACATTCACATTTAAAACATAATTCTTTTACATACTGAAAATATCAGTTCCTGAGTGCACCTTGTTAAATATAGATTCTCCTCAAAGAGAGTGCTTTCCAGTAAAACGTAGACATTAAAATAGAGAGAGGAAAGCTGCTATTGCATTACACCAGCCATATTTCACTGCTGGGAGACACTCGTGGTAAGGCAGCATGACTGAATGGTTACTGTAAGGGTGAAGAATCAAAGGGTGTGCTGAGCATCTTCCCTGGACCCATCAGAGCTGTCTGAAATCCAGATGCAACTGAGAACAAAGTACCTCTCAGCTCATTAGCTGAGAGGCAGTAAGTACATCTGCCTGCAGATTACTGGGGAAATGGCTCATTTGTGCTCTGAAGAACTAATTTTACCAGAAGCAATAAAATGTCTGAATGTTGTGACAACATATAACAACCCTCTGTCACAGGGCTACAGCGTCTCCTGGACCGAAGAACAGCCAGTGTCAGATAAAAACCCACCATTTATGTCCCTGTCCTAATTCAAGGCTGAAAGAAAACCAAAACTACTGTCAAAAGTCCATTTATCAGTGCTTGCACAATCATACTATACCATGAGCTGCAAAACATTTTAAGGAATTCCTAGAGGGAAGAGGACAGAGGATGTCCCCAGGGTTTCTCCACAGCTGGAAGCCCATTTTGAGCACTACCTGGGGCACCATCCACGTTCTTACTGTGGGAGGCCATGCCAGGAGAGGGCAGCAGCATCCCTGCCTTGTCCAGGAGGAAAACGTCAGCACAGACCTCTGACCTGCCAGCTGTGGCTTTATTTTTCCTCCAAGATGTCTGTGCACAGTCACATAAGCACACAGAAAACATAAAATGCTAAGCACAGACAGCACAGCAGAGCTTAGAGCTTTGCTAGTACCTGCTAGGAGCTGCCCTCTGCTTTCCTTGGCCCTTGCTGCGCACAGACAAGACATAGGAAAGCCTTGCTTTCAATATCAAAGTTTAGCCTAATGAACAGATTATGAAAAATAATTCCTTCTTGTTCTCTCATCCACAAAGTAGAACAGAACTCGTGAGTCTAAACAGTTGCAGAGGTGTTCTTGCTGCTTTCATTAAGGTAACACTACATGCAAAAAGGATAGACCCTTCTTCTACACATAAATTCAAGAGCCTAGGAGAAACCTAGTGGAGACAGATAAAGGCCTCCAACCCCCCATGTCAGCAGGTGCAGACCTACTGGTAAGAATCTGAGAGCTGCTTGAAACCTTTTTTGACAAAGCTGACAATATTCTTTGTTTTGAGGCAGCTTTTCTGTATAACAGGACAATTATATTAAATGGGATTATTAATGTTTTTGTTTTAACCTGAGGAGTGGCTCAGTTTGATGAGCACTGGGAGCTGAACACGACATGCACTCCACTGAGACACCCTCAGCAGCTTCCTAGGAATAGCTGTTCCCTGCGCAGCCGAGGCGAGGGTGGGAGCAGCACCCACTGCTCCAGCAATAGAAAAGGGTGTGTTAGCCTCTCTCCTCTTTGCACATTGAGGTGGCAGCAAAAACGGCATTAATTCGTGGCTGCTCTTTAGCTGAAAGGAGTGGGGTAGAGGATTTCCTTTTTTGTACATTTCTGTTGCATAACTGGAATTGATAGAGTGCCGCTGAGAGCTGCAGATGCACTGAGCTCCCGTTTGTTAAAAGGATGGTTGGTGGTTACAGCATGTGATGGACTCAGGAGCTCCTGTGTGCCCCTGGCTCTGCAGGGCTGCCAGTTCACCTTCTCCTGATCGGGTGCTGAGGCAGGCAAGAGCTGAGCAGAGCCAGGGATGCCACTGCCCAGTCTCTGCCTGTAGCAGCCCCAGGATGCCCTCCCACACACCAGCAGGAAAGCAGTACCACAGGGAAAGTCCTTACCTTGTCAGCAAAGTGCTTGATGATAAAGGCCTTATTTGACATCCGTGGTTTCTCAAAGAGAGCACATTTATTCAAGTGAGTATTGTACAGTTTTTGGGCCCAAGAGTCATCTGAGCCTTTTGGCATCTACGGAAAAGAACACAGAATACACTTAAAACGTCTTGAGAACTTTTCAGTAGCAAAAGCAACTGAGAAGACAGGAACAACATTTGATTTGCTTTCACATCCCAGCTCCTCGGATTCCCAGCACTGCCATGAGCAAGGACACAGTAACCAGATGTGCTCTTGCCAGTTCCACACTGGGTACTGGGCACTGGCAGCAGGTGCAGCTGCTGGGACACACCTGACACCAACAATGCCTCCAGTGTCACACACCGGAAGGCAGGGATGCCAAAGACAGGTTACCAGACTGAGCAGAACTCATCCACCTCCCTTAGAGATTTCTTGTGATGCTTTGTGATAAATAAGAATCCCAAGCTGGGTTTCCACTGAAGCAGACACTCTGAGTCATCCCCTGTACATGGCTTGGCATAAAATAAACCAAGATAAAAGACAAAGGGTGAAACACCAAGCAAGAGGCAATGTGGGGAAATCTGACAGGACCAAGGACTGCACTCGCTTATCCTCGGGGAAGAGAAAACTGTCCAAAGTTGATCAGAGACCCAGGAACAGCTACAGATAAATGATGATGGGGAAGGGGTGGGGGGTTCATTACTGAAACCATTTTTTCTCCTCCTGTAATTGCCAATTCTGTTTGTATGCTTTCCAAATTCTTGCAGCAGCAGAGTATCAAAATGACAACTGTCTGCAGATGACTTCTCCCTGCGAGGCCCAGAAGCAGGACAGCTGATGACCTCTTTCTCTATGAAAGCCCTTGAACACACCTTGCACTCCTCATCCAACAGATCCAGAACTCCCATTTTGGCCTCTATGAGGTTGATGCAAGGCTGATTGTCATAGAAATCAATCAAGGTCCATGGTATTTGTTCCTTCATATATTCTTCTTGTTCCAGCTTAAAGACATGCTGCAGGGCAAAAGGAAAACAGTTTTCTGTGAAATGAAATGCAGAATAAATACACTGAACTCTCAACTGGATTCATCTTGGCACATTAATCCAGGCTGTCAAGTGACACACTAGTTCAACTGAATAAACTCTTTAACAAGTGTATGAAAAATAAATTAACCTTTTTTCCTGGCCTAAAAACAACAGCCCAAATTAAAGCACGCCATATTCTCTGCAAATATCCTACCTTTTTACTATATGGTCCCACAATTACTATAAGCTCTTTTCTCTTATAAAAGACAACACAAAACCAAGAAAACCTTGAAATGCAGGAACAGCAACCTATAAAGTGGGATTTGCCATGCTTTTATGATTTGGAAATTATGAACACTGCTCTATTTCAAGCAAAGTTTCACTATAAATACTTTTGTGTTTCCTTGTAAAAGAACAGAGCTCTATTTCCTCTCAAATGGCTGCTGATTTTTTTCTAACATGACGCACTGCATTAAAATTTACTCTTCAGCAAAAGCTGAAGGAGCATTAGCACTAGAAATCCTTTAAGGAAAATTCTGTGACATTTATCTGGTATGAAGATCAGTAACCATGTAGTTGTATATTTATTCAAAAATATTATCACAAACAACCTGCACAGCTTTAATGAAATGTGCATAAGAGATTAATTAAAACTTCAGGAAAAAACAGGATAAGATATTAAAAAGGCAAACTGCGATAGTGCTTAATAGAACAAGCACTTAGAAAAACCAAAGACTGCTGACTCCAGTTATTTTTGATGATGTTTCACCCCCACTTACATTCTTCTGCACACTTAATGCTGCTGTGGCAGGTGGATGTGTGCTGGGAGTGCCCCACCACCAGCACGGGCAGGGTCTAGGGGTGCCACAACACCTGAACTGGGGTGCCAGCCCCAGCTGCCCCGAGCTCAGTGCACAGCCCACAGACATCTCACAGATACCCAGCACACATCTGCCAGGCAGCAGAAAACTACCCTGACAAAGCTGTTTATCCCTCTATTTCATTAGCTTAACGCCATCCTCCCAAACCCTGCGCTCCTGAGCCGTGCCCGTGGGAGCCCTTCCCTCCCTGCACCTGGCAGGAAAGCCCTGGCAGCATTCTGCTGGTGACTCATACCCAACCCAAGATCTGAAAGAAAACAGAAACCTGTTTTTTCACTGTGAAGGAACCAGCAATTAGGTGGTGAAAAATGCCTTCAGACCTAGTTGTCTCAGTGGGCAGTGGGCACCAGGCAGCACAGGGTGGTCGGGCAGTTCCCAAGCAGCCTCTCCTCAGCCAGGCCCAGGCTGCTCCAGGCAGCACACGAAGGTTTGCTGGCTGCCACCAGCCACAAGGCTTTAATTCAAAGCAACCTCCACCCTGTGTGCCTGCATGACAGCCCAACAGGTCCGTGTTCACCAGCACTGGGTTTGGCAGCTTGGCAGGACACCAGCACAACAGCCCTGTCACCCCCTCCTTCATGAGGCAGGTGCTTACAGCACTGGCACAAGAGGAAAGGGAACAGGGGCACAGTTATCTTCACTGAAGAAAAGAACCATTACAGCTCTTACAGCAACTAGATTTAGCTGTGTAGCTGAGAAAACTCCAAGATGCCCTGTGCCTAGCAGTTACAACATCCCACGCACGGAGCTGAAGCCAGCCATGGCACTACCCACACGGAAAGGGCATGCCAGGGCTGGAAAGCCCAGCCTCTGCTCCAGCACCCTGCTTACTCCCTGACACACTGGGATGAAGCACGGCTCAGGGGAGCTGGTCCTGTGAGCACACACTGCCACAGAGGCAGGATCACAACCAGAGTTCAGAGCTATCCCAGTGCTGCAGCAGAGCCTAGCAACAGACCTGGCAGAAATAACTTGCCTCATCATTATGCAGGTAAGATATGTAACTGCAGACGTCACTAAGGCTGAGGAGAGAATCGTGATCTCTCTGGAGGAGGGGGAAGAGCCACCTTCTGCCACACGTCATTCTTCAACTTCAGGATGCAGCTGAAAAGCCTCAAAAAATAACACCGGGGAGGAAGCGCGGGCGGCAAATCTCCAGCAGCAAAGCCGCGCTCTCCTCTGCCCGTGCAGGGGCTCTCGGAGGTTATGGAGACACCACTAACTCCAACCTCATCCACACAGTGCTCTCACTGACAGGCCATCTCAGGGTCTTAATTGCCAAGCACTGCTTCTGCCTTATAATTGTTACTGTGATCAGAATTTCAAATAGTCCCAGAGCAGCAGTTAGTCATAAAATCTATTTCTAGGAGATAGTTGATCTTTCCCCATCCCTCAAAGCCCACGGCCAGGACAGCTGCTTAATAGACTGAAGGAATTCATCCTAACCACTGAGGAACCAATTAGCAGAATGGACTTGGATGAGGGGAAAGGGAAGAGGAAATGCCAGTCACTTCCTACTTACCATATTGAACTGCTGCTGCAGTTTTTCATTGGCATAGTTGATACAGAACTGTTCAAAGCTGTTGATTTCGAATGTTTCAAATCTAAAATATGCATATACTCAAAATTACTAGTGTACTGTAAAAAAAAAGATAAAATTACCCCAAAATTTTAAATTCCCTCCCTCCAGTTAAATTCATTGAATTATTTCAGGCACAAATAACACAAGAAGACACACAGGGAAATGGCAAATTGAACTACAGAGGCAGTTTAGTGATGCTCCCTCTCTAGGCAGGGATGAGGAACTCAGAGAAAGAACTGATGTTCCTGAAGAGCACATTAGTTATTTTTGTCCTCTCTGTAAGTGCCACCTTGGAGGAACCTGACAGGAAAATTGCCTTGTAACTTTCCAAAATGCAACAGATAAATGAACTACCAACAGCAAAAATCTGAAATCCCACTATAAATGTCAAAGTCATGACAAAGATCTTAGTGTGTCAAAACTAAACACCTACTTCCTCAGCTGGAATAAGCAGCTGCTAAGGTTGGGGGGGGGGGGGGGGGGGGGGAGGGGGGGGGGGGGGGGGGGGGGGGGGGGGGGGGTGTTGTGTAATCCATGCAGTGCTAGATGATAAAGACAAGGATGCTTTGCAGTCAGATAATGATGTAAGAGTGTTGTATCTCTGACAAAAACTCACCCATAGATGTCCAGCACCCCGATGAAAGAATGCTGTTTCACAGTAGCATGAAGGGCTTTGTTCACATGATCCACAATCCAGTTGAAGAGATTAGCATAGATATGTTTGGCAAGTGCATCTCTGGCATTGATGGCATGAAGTTTGGAAATTGGCTTGATGTAAGTTTCAGTGGCAGTGGCGAGCTTCCTATGGCAAAGCCAGTGGGCCATCTCCTCATACTCCACACCCATGAGATCACAGAAGATGGTGAGGGGCTCATGCTTGGGCTAACAGAAACAGGCTGGTTAGCTACTGAAACAGTATTGCCTACAGCAAACATACAATCATGCAAACAGAACTGCCTGCCTGCAGTGATCCCACAGTAAGCAGCAAGAGCAGCTTCCTCAGCTCTTCCTCCTTCAAAACGTACCAAGTCCCCAACCCACCTAGCACATTCACATTGCTGAAGTGAATTAGTGAATAAGCTCCCTCAAAGGCGTTTATTTTACTATACTTGTGTTCACCAAAAGGCTTCACACAGGGAACCTGCAACCTTCTGGAGAATGAATCATCTGGCTTCACTGGGGAGGACTTGGTCTTTTGAATTCTTACAACTGTCTCAGGCCAAATGGACAGAGCTCCTGAGTGGGGCTCTTGACTCCTCCCATACAGCCATGGCAGGGAGTGATGGGCAATGAGGCAACGCAGCCCGAGCCAAGTGTGGAAGGGCTTTAATGCTCTGGTCTCAGTATTCAACAAAGTATTTTCTCAGTGAATTCTGCAGACAAACACTAAGAGATTGCAGCACATTCATGATGTACTCTAGCTCTCAAATTGAACTGTACAGGAGAAAAAGCTGAGCTTTGTTTAACTGGGTAAAATCAACCAGCAAGGCTTGTATGTTCAGATGGGTATATAAGATTTCTGCATAAAGATCAGTGGAGTGCATTTACCACTCAATAAGATACTGCACTTAGTGACTAACATGCAAGCTGATCATTAGAAATCAAGGAGGACAGACAGGTCTTTCCTCCTCAGGAGCTCCCCTAACACTACTTCCTCATCATGCTCTCATTGCACCTGGTGGCCCAGCACCACACTGACAAGCACTGTCTTGACAAGGACAGATGGCAGAGGACTGTTACCACATGTCCTACAGCTTCAGGGTACAACAGCTTGAAATATTTCCACATCCTTGTGACTTCTCTGGAGCTTTTTCTAGTTTTTACAGCATATAGACCCCATGCAGCTACACCTCCAAAATCCAATTAACTGAGCATGTTTTACTGCCTTGGAAGACAATAATAAAGTAATAATAATTATGAACACTGCACAAAAGAGTGTCACATTAGGGTTGCTCAAGCTGACATTAAACAAACTGATTCATTGCCACAGCAGCACAGGAAGCCCTTTGCTGAGCACTCTGCAGCAGCACTGTTCCATACAGCAGTGCCTCCCAGCAGAGCAGTCTGCATGGCACAGAGCTCTGTGG
The DNA here is from genome assembly GCA_013398275.1 of Promerops cafer. Lineage (NCBI taxonomy): Eukaryota > Metazoa > Chordata > Aves > Passeriformes > Nectariniidae > Promerops > Promerops cafer. The sequence continues at coordinate 1,321,665 of VZSE01008037.1, forward strand.
TGACATGGCTACTGCCAGAGAACAGCACAGCCCAGGTAATGGTGCCCCTGAGCAGACTTTCACCACTGCCTGCCAGGTGTTGTCAGGCCAGGACAGGGACTGCAGCTTTTGACCAGCTCAGCCAGTGGGATTCCTGCACTGGAGATGCTCATCACAACACAGGCAGGCTCCTCATGTCCTGGGGCTCATCAGCTTTCTACCTGTTATCATTAAATGAGCTTTCTTTGTAGTGAAAACCTTTATAAGGCACCAAGAAGCCAGACTACTGCTGTGGTTTCAAAGCAGCTATTAGACCCCATGGGCAGGTGGTGTCAGGGCAGGAACACCAATCACCTCTGGCCCCATGAAGGACCTGCTGTCTCAGCTCCAGAAACTGCCACTGCAGATTCTGGAGAAAGGGACTGACAGTGAGAAAAGGAAAAAACTCTGTAAGTGTTGCTACTATTGCAAGCAAGAGAAAGTTGAAGGCTGTGCAGGCCAGCAGTATGCATTCAAAGAGAGGCAGAAGGAAAAACTGGTCTGAATCCAAAGAAGAGACCAGCCAGAACTGTTTTGTTTCTCATCTCCAGAATATGGTAAGAGGCCTGGGCCCTCACCAAAGAGAAGGGTTTTTCAGATCAGACTATGCAGTCCTTGTTGCTGATCTCCAAGGCAAAAAAGAACTGATAAAACCATGACACTTAGATGAGTCACATAAATCATATCTGTATAGCCTATGCTCATGCCTAGATGTCCCAGAGGACTTTGCAAAGCATTTACTTTGCAATTATTTAGGGCACTCTGGCATTTCATGTCAAAAAAAACCACCATCTGACAAAGCATTTACTGTATGCAGGGAAGGTATTCATGCAGGAATATAAAGATCTAGACACCTGCTCAGGACTTCAAAGCCAGCCTGCCTACTAGACTTTTCTAGGACAGATCAATTACAGCTATAATTGTATACCAGTGTTACAATACAGAGAGTACTGTCTAAAGCCTCTGAACTGAGAAGAGTTGAACCTAGCTGCAAAAAACAGTGAAAATGTTAGCACATGAGAAATAAACCCATTTCCATTTTGCTCTTTTTCAGAAGAGGTCCCTGGAAACAAGCAGAAGGCAGACCTGTCAGAGTGCAAACCATGCCCTTCAGCTCATCTGCTACTCACAGGAACAGTGCAGCTGTCAGAGTCCCGAGATGCAAACTCCACGTTGCCCAAGTGAAGGATGCCTGCAAGGATTCGAAAAATTCCCATCTGGTAGGAATCACTAATCCCTGGAAAAGGATGAATAAAATGTTTTGAATGGAGAGGGCTGCAGTTGACACAAAAATTTATTAAGGAGAGAAAAACAGTGACTGCTGTGTGTGACTTTGACATTTGACAGTACTAATTGGCTCCACTTCTATCAAAAACGTTTTACAACCAGATGAAAAAAATCCATTAAAATGAATCATTTAATTTGCTGTTTCAAAGTGCTTTGCCAGTGACCTCCAGCACTGTATATGTAACACCAAGGGAATCCACCATTTATGTTCACATAATGTGTGCTCCTCTTAGATTTATAATTCTACTACAATTTCAATACCTTCTGCATGCAATACAAGTATCTCAGTCCCAAAGTTTATCAAACTCTCCTGGTTTTAAGCACAACCGAGTACAAAAATAATATACACAAATAATATAGAAAACACTTGCTAGTGTATCAGATTTAGGATATGACTGTGATTTACCAATTACCTAGCAAAGTGCAGGCCTGCCTGGTGTTCACCATTTCCTTAGCATCATCAACACCATCAATCACAGGGCTTCCACCTTGCTTCGTATAGTGAAAGTAATTTGCATTCCCTGTAATAATAAAAAAATATATTTTACATACATTGATGCAGAAATTCACAGCACATCTGTAAAGCTGTGTCATGATTAAGTTGCTCTTGGCAGAATCCATGATCTGACATATGTATACTTTTGCCTTCTGGCTCATCAGACACATTTACTCTGAAGAGCATTTTTTTCAGGGTTTCACTGGGCGAGTAAGCATTCTTTAAGCTACCTGGTTCCCACAGTTGGTCCTCAAGCACATTCTCTACCTAACCTTGGTTCAGACTTCCACACTTGTGAAATAACCACTTTGGAAGCAGTTACTCTCCAAGCCTGAGCCAACCACCTACGCAGTAGCCACAGAGTTGAGAGCAGCAGCACTTTGGAATTACGTGACAGATATTACCATGCTATTACTACATCAGGATATTGTATTTTGCTCATTTTCTTCTCTTTTCTAATTTATGGCCTGGCTTAGCCTTATGAGTATCTGTGCTCCATTCAGGCTGAGAAGTCAAGGTTGGAGAAGAGCTTCATACTGCTCTGGGGACAGCACTGGGCTCCACTGGGAGACCAGCAGCTCTCCTGTGTAAATTCCTATGGTTTTACTGGCCATGCTTCCAGCTGCCCTAACAGACTCCTTTTCTTCTGATCAGCTAAGGTTCCAAGAATGCTGAAAGAGAAGTCTGCTAAATGCCTTCTTCAGTTATAATTACATCAGTTCTTTCTTTCCTGTGTTTGCAGATGTGAATGCTAAATGTGCCAGGGTGGTGCAGAAGAGCAGAGAAACACTAAAACCAGAACAGTATTTCAGAAACCAGCACTGTGCAGTTTTCCTACTGTGAAACCAACTTTTTAGAATATACTGAAGCACTGCAATTTATACTGAATTTTTAAATGAAGACATGATTGTCTAAGGTCATCATCATGTTTTTCTTTTACAAAGCACCACCTCCTGTCAAATGAGAAGCCTTTCTTCTATCAACATTTTAATTTGATAAAAGAAAAAATTCCCTCATCTGCTTTTTGATCACCAGGTTAGCAGAGATTGCAAAGTAATTGTTGCTAACAGCCCAGGTAAAAGTACGCAGATACAAAATAAGCTTTTTAGATGCTTATACCAGAAAGGGTAAAATTCTCTAGTGGCTGGAACAACGGAAAAAAGGTTTTAAAGAACTAAGAGAAAAGAATTTCAGCCTCCAGGACATAGGAAGTCCTATTGATTGCAACTGCAGTGTATTAGAGTCTGCTGAATAAACGAATCTGTTATTTTTGTTTTATCAGAAAACCACAAAGTCCAAGGTCTATCATTTTAGTTATTCTCAATACATTTTAATACTTGAAGGTTTAAAAGTTTAGAATTTAAAAGCCAGCAATTCTTCATTTGGGTCTTTGGCTCAAAAAGCTCAGAGAGGTTGCTTTGTCCCTACAATCACACAACACAATGAATGTCATACCTAATCGTAGAGTTTTAAACTCGGGCAATGCTGCAGAGGCACAAAGCTGGTAAAAGATATGGTAATTTCTCTCCTCTTCCGCCTTTAAAAAGAAAGGAATTTGTTATTTTTCACCACTTAACAAGTGGCAGAAACAATCATGAGCAGAAATGAATTACTATGTATAATGCTTTCTCTAGCAATACGTGAAGAACACAGAAGCCACATGGAAAAAAGGAAGATAAATTACCATCTACCTCTTCCTTCTCGGTTAATTTAATCCATTTTCAACAGCAAGAAGCATGCAGACATTTTCATTTAAAAAAAAAAAGTATGATTTCACTTTTTAGAACTGTAGATTACTATTAATTATAGATCAGGATTCTGTAGGTGAGAGAAATCATCATACTCAGAAGTTTTTCATTTTCCAAAAATAACTAACACTATTTGCCTCAACGTTTATAGTAATCTGGTAAAGGGAGTATCTTCCTTGCCAAGGCAAAGCTTGAATTTTAAAATGAAGGACAAACACAGCTCAGAAGGTGATGACTCATGACCAACACCGTAATTCTGAACTTAAGCACTCTAAATTCCATCCCTTTAAACCAAAAAGAAATTAAAAATACTCTCTTCCAGCTAAACCATGTGCTGTAACTGTCTCTTACTTGTAAAATATACAACAGCTCTTCATGTAACATCCCCACATGGTACAAACCGTAATTCTTATTTTTATATCTTTAGGCAGCCAGTCAAGGACAAGTCCATTTTTGCTGAGCTCTAGACTATAAGGTAGGCAAAGATGGAGAGGAACTGTGGGACAGTGGATTGGTTCAAGTATGACATAACAAAATGAAAAGATTCCATCAGTATTACCTGAAACACCACTCTTGATTTTTCCAAGAGGTAAGTTCTCATGTTAGCACCAATGATTCGATACCTCTTATCAAAACCAATTTCAATGTATTTACCAAAGCGACTGCTGTTGTCATTCCTGGTAGTTTTGGCATTCCCAATAGACTGAAAAAAGTGAATATTGTAAAGGTTAAACAGCTTGTAGAAATTATCACATCTATTTAATCAGCTACATGGCTCATAAACACTTAACATTAATTGTGTCCTGGTTAAAAAATAGCCAAAATTTTAATGAAGAATGGTCTCTGCCTGGTCAAAAAGTTACACCAAAATGCAGTTATTTCATGAATATAAGACTGGGAGCTGATATTCCTAGCAATTATTTCACTTCCACATTGTCTAATTTTACAGCTAAAAATCCTTTATTGTTCTTTGAAGTCTTTCAAAATGAAATAAAGAGTCTAACAGAAAGCTCACATACACACATTTCTTTTAAGGACTTAGTAAAACTGTAAGAATTATTTCACCTGGATATATTTATATGTGTAGGTGTACACATACACCTGTAGTACATGCAACTTTTGAAAGTCCACCTATTATAAACCCACAGCCCACTCTGCTCTGCCTGGCTAACAGTTTATCATTACTATTACTCTCTAATCACCACATTTCCTAACTATTTCTGCAAAGATAAGATTTAAAAGTATTTACTGTGTGCCTAAGCATAATCTAAAAATCAACGTGCACAGACTCGTGTCATCTGCCTGAAATGGAGCCCCTTCCACAGCAGCTTGGTTACTGACCCAGAGACAGCCCTCGATGCTGCCCTGCACCATGCTGAACTTTCTCAGATTAATTCAATACAGCTTCACACACAGCAAACCATACTTTCTGCATTTCCTCTATGTTACTTGTCCTGGGATGCCCAGGGCACATAATGACTGTGGATCCTACATGGTGCAATTCTGCCCTACCTCATCAGCTTTAGGGCTCACCCCACAACAGGTACCAGCTGGGTACATCAGAGTTCAAGGCATGCAAATCACAACATGCTGAACTCCAAAGAAAAGCATTTTCTCTTCTCAATCAGACCATGTTTGAGACATCGTACAGCAATTCACCTTCTACAAAATTCCTAAAGGCATCTCTGTATCAAAAGGAATGGCATTTGGAGTAAGTGAGATGCAGCACACTGCCCCTCACCACATGGCACTGTGTGTGTGTGTGTTACCAAGCCCTAAGTGCACCACTCTGTGTCCAACTTCCCCAGTCCAGGCAGCCATCCACTGGAACTGAAATCAACTTGAGAAAAACAAATGAGAGCAAGCAGCACGGCTGAGTATCCCAAACCTGCAAGCAGAAGGCCAGTGAATGGGGCAGTGCCAGCTGGTACAGCCTGGAAAGTGGGATTAGACTGTCAGAAACCCCCTGAGAGCAGCAGCAGCACGCACACCCAACAGGGCAGATGTCCAAGTGGCATCAGATGGACAGCTGCTGGAAAGGATCTAGGAACAAACTGCATCTCGCCGTTCTAAGAAACATCAAATTCATTCAAACAATGTACTCTAACTGCACTCTTGTGGTCTTCTGAGAGAAGAAAATTATTGCTACTGTGATATATTTGGTTGTTGGTGGTAGCAATATAATACTACAGTATTTCAGAAACCAATTATTCCTTTGAAAGGTATTATTGATAAAAACAGAAAGTCTTTGGGATTATCAGATTGCTTGCCTGAATACATACAAAGCTGTACTCTTTGCATAGCTATAGAGGGTAATGAAGAATGAGGGGCAGGAAATCACATCTAAAGATGTGTTTTAGGAGTTATTGATTTCCACATTTACAATAGGAAAACTGTATATAGTTATTGACTACAAAAGTAGTCACTTAAATAGTTGCTAGAAATGTATAGTTACCTCTTGACATTACTGAGTATTTAGTAGGCTAAGATGATGTGACAGTTGCTCATAAAATACTGATGTTTAGGTTGTCCAAATAGAAATTTAAAAATTAAATGGCCTTCTGCTCCTAAGATTTTACAGTCAGCTTAGCAAATGAGGAATTTTCAGTTTCTAAAATGAAGTACTCATTTTTTTCCTAAAATATATGGGTTAACTTGCGTTTCTACTGATTTACCAACTGAAGAATTCAAAACATTAATTATGCTATCATTCAAAACATTAATTATGCTATCATAAGAGTCTGTCTCAACATCAAATTTTACAACACTCACTCTAAAGCTAATTTAAAGTTCAAGTGTTGGAAGTTAAAAGGATAACTTTCATCCAATTATAATAATCTTTAAAGCAACTGAAATACATATTTAGATATAATCACGTTCACAAAATTGTTATACCTAGAAAATAAAAATAAAGCACCACCACTCATTTTTAGTGAATGTAAAAAGGTATAGACAGGAAGCTCTTTTAGTCCTTAATTTAAACTTCCTTGCTTTTGGAAATTAATTCAGATAATTAGTGGTGACTGGGAGGTGGGGCCCAAGGACTGGGAGCAGGATGTTTGCTTTAGGCTTCGAGACCAAACAAAAGAAGTGGTGCTGGGAAAGCTGCAGAGTGTGAGTTTCAGCTAGCAGACAGCCAGGCACAGACCCGTCCAGCAGAGCCTCTCAGCAGAGCTGTCACTGGCAGGCTGATGGTGAGGGCTCCGGGCACCACTGCCCAGGGCAGGGCAGGGCAGGAGGGGGGCTCAGCACGCCGGTCCCTCAGCCACACAGGGATGTCAGCGTGGCCCTGGATGGGATGTGCATCTCTGCAAACACTGGAGCAGTGCAAGGTGCTCTCTGGGGCCAGCCCACACCTGCACAACTGCCACTGCTCCCCGGGGCAGCTGCAGCTCCAGGCAAGGCTCAGCTCCTTGGCTTCCTCCCATGGCTGCACGCTTGGCTGAGTCACTGCCCAGCACAGCACAGCTTGTTTTATCCCACAGAAGACATTTCCAAACACCACACAGCACCGCAAACCAGGCACAATTACCTTGTGACAGACACACACAACCGTGATGGGGCAGCTATAGTTTGAGTATCATGAACTCCTCATGCCAGGAGGAAAGGAGGAATAAAACACAGATCATTTTTTAAAACACCTGAGAAAAAAAACAATGGCACCATTTTGCATTTCACATTTCACTGCATGCACTCTTTTTACTCATGATCTTTCACCCTACTGCAGAGAGATGCCCAACATCTAGCAAGGCATCAGTGGTCCTAAAGCATTTTCCTAGGCTGTTCACAGGCATGAATATGTGTGTGCCTATGGACAGAGTTACTTCTCTCCAGAAATTCCCCCGAGACTCTCTCTGATGAATCATTTCTTAACATAGTTCCTTAACTTCAGCCACAACTTGAATCTACATATGTGGCAAAGACATGAGAAACAATTCAGATAAGTCTAAGAAATCTTTTCTGCTTGGCTGTGACATCAGAATTAGTGTCTCCTGAGCTTCCCAGAACAGAGACCTTGAAGCAGGAGGAATTGTACATGTCCTCTCAAAGTTTATTGCCAGCACTTGCCCTCCAAAGCCAATGGCTTTGGGACCTGACTACAGTTGGTTACAACAATTTCCAGAACTGAAACATGAGTCTGAGCTAATTATAGCAAAATTACGTCTTCCAATGTGTTTTTTTCCTCTGAAAGAAACTGTGCATCCCATACAACTTTGTTTCCTCAGTCTCTCTTTTCTAATTTTATTTCCTAAAATTTAACATTTGCTTTACTTCCTTTCAGAGTACAACCTACTGGCCCCCACTGTGTGATGTACATATGTGCTGGGTAAGAGCAACAGTTTTATCCTCTTTGGATACACACAGAACCAGCCTTCTCCAATTGCATTTGGCCAGCAGCCTGGGAACCACCAGTTACAAAGCTGAAGAGACTTAAAGCAGTATTCACATTAAAATTACTTTATGTGAAATACATTAACAATATTGAAACATTACCTCCCATCTTCTCTCAGTCTTTCATAAATGTTACAGAAATGACGCCTAAAGCAACGCCTTGTAAATGGATTAAACACAAAATTTTAATGTATACTTATAAATGTTTTTAAGAAGTATGGATTGCTCTCTCTATTGAATGCTTATGTTTGTCCCAGTACTAACTGCAGCTGGAGGGTGCAGCAGCTCTCTTACCTCCATGATGGGGTTGGAGGCCAAGACCTTCTCCTCAACATTGGCTTCACTGGCAGATCCACTGACCGTGGCAAAGTACCTCATGGCATACTTAGCAGAGACAGTCTTTCCAGCTCCAGATTCCCCACTGACAATGATTGACTGATTTCGCTCATCTCTGAAACACAGACACGTGTTAGTTCCCAGCTGCTCTCTCAGGGACACTCATTTTCTGTGTCCCCAGCTTGGCAGCCACCCCCCCACCACAAATGTCAGCAGTACAGCGTAAGGTGAGTGCAGGTGGCAGAGCCAGGGCAGGTAGCTCCGAGCTGGCTGCAGTGCCTGCCAGCAGGATGCTCCTCCAGGGTGCTGCTGTGACAGTCCAGCCAGTCAGCAGAGCTGCTTCAGAGAACCTGGCTACGGCAAAGGAGCTGTTGCTGCTGCTCACTACGTGCTTCTGCAGCTACTTCTACCCAGGCTCTGTGGTACAGTGCTCCACTAAATTATCCGTGGTCGTTAGTAAAGATCATGAATGCCATCTTACAAGAGGGAGACATCAACAGCAGAGTCAGCCACAGAAACCTTTCGTCCCTCTGCTTTAATCACCAGCTTATCCCAGAATTGTTCTGAATCTGAAAAATTCAAGCATGGCTGTTCAGGACACAGATAGCAGCTCTGGAGTGAAGACAGTCCCTTTGTTGTGAAAAAAAAAATTCTTCTCTTTTAAAAAAGAATCATTTCCATTTGCTCCTAAAACAATTTTCTCTCAACTCAAAAACAACTCTGTGCATAAACCCAACTATATGAGTAAACAACACACTACAAAATAACACAGAAATTAACATTAATAGAGCCTGAAACTTTTAAAATAAAGACCATATGTGCTTTATAAAGCTTTTACATTTTCAAAGCAAATGCAGTTAAAAAAAAGGTATTTTTAAGTATTCCTATGAGTTGGGTAAGCTTAATCCTATTTTACACACTAACAGGAAAAGAGGCAAAAGGAAGAATAAAACTTTGACCCAAAGCTTTTCAGAGCTGGGCTGGAACACAGAGAGCACAGCCAAGGTACAGACCAGGCTGTCCTTATAGCACAGGAGCTGTGAATGACACTTCAGGCACCTCCACATTCAGGCAGCACAGTGACAGTCTGCAGGGCCTGCCAGTGCCAGCCGCTGGCATCGGGAAATGCTGTGCAGGGAAATCAAAGACATATGCATGGAAAAACTACCTATGGTTTCTGCAGCCTGAAGGCCTGGCAGAAGATCTGGATTCCGTTTCTGGGATGATAAAAAAACCCCTGCTGATGAAATAATGAAGCTATTTATCAAACGTGTAAATTACATGTGTTCCTTTTCTGTGTTTGGCCTGTCCACCTTAGTCAAAAATTGGTGATTTTGTCTCAAATTGGTGTTACGTGTCATGCTTACGAGCCCATTGTGATCCCAACATACTACCAGCCCCAAGTGGAAACAGGACTGTGTGCATATCCCTCAGCATGGCCTCTAATGCACCATGGCCCCAGTGCATCAGGTGAGAGCCCCTCCTCCTCCTCCTCCCTTTCTCTCTCTCTCCCAGGCTGATGTCAATGCTTGGGACAACCCCAGAGGAACCTCAGACACCTCGGGTGCCTGGCCAGGCATTCCCACCTGGTAGAAGAACGGTGACCATCTCCCTCTCCCACCCTGGAGTTAAACACGGCTCTCATCAAATCCTGCGGTCTGTGATGGAACTACTGACTGCCCGCTCTCTCCAAGGCAGGACTGGTTGGTGTGGTCATCGATACGAACACCACCCACGCCAACTGACCTACTCTGTCAAACCAAGCCAACTGCAGTCCCCACAGATATGGGGGCACAATAAACTGGACAAGACCCCACAGTAACTGTTGAGTTAGGCCCAGTTAACCACCGGTGGGCACAGGCTCTGGGTAACAATTATTTACAGACTCTGCTGCAGGTCTCAAGGTGCCACCTGTCTTCAAAAACAATGCCAAGCCCTCAGGTAAGAGCACAGCTCCAGCACCCACTTTGTGCTGCTCAAAGCCAAAGGCTGAAGGAGCCCCTGGTTCCATCACTCATCCCTGGGAAAGCCAAGGCAGCATTTGTCTAACCAAATTAAGGTACCAGTTGAGGCAGATTTTCCATATTTTGGTAAAAAGAACTCACTTGGAATGGCTGAGTGCTGCTTTAAATTTAATAGCAAAGTGTTAAGAAGACCAAAGCAACCTAATTTTATGTTCTCAACTTCCATGTAACACATGCAATAGGTGTGAATGACTACAGCACAGTTCTCACATCCATACACCCCAAGCTGTCAGTCTCAGTGGGAGAGCCATGGGAAAGCAGAACTGTTCAGCTGATAAGCCAGGCTGTGCAGTCCTGGTCACACAGACCCAGCTGCCAGAGATGCCAGCCTTGCCACAAGTCTCATCTCTCCCTCTGATGAGGCCTCGTGACAGTGGCCTTCAAGCCTCTCTGCAGGATCTTGAGGGAGGTCTGTGTGCCTGGGATGGCTTGCAGTAATAGTTAAGATTTCCAGCTGGAAAATGAAGAAGGAACACTCTTGTTTCTTCTCCATCTCCCCTCGCAGAGTTCACTTGTGGTAGACAGAGGTGTGTGGGAGAGAGCCTGTGGCTCAGGAAGCTTCAGGAGTTATACTGATCCTCCTGCTCAAATAGAGCAGCAGAAGGATGCAGGAAAAATCCAAGTAAATGCCTAAAATCCACGCCTAAATGGGACAACTGGTAACAAACAATTTTCCGCTCCCACAGACAGCTCCTGCAGTGAGTCAAAACCAACCATCTCTTCATAGGATTGGCACCATTCCCTCTTTTTTGCTCCTGTGCCCTTTCAAATAGAAAAAAGAAAACCCCATGCCATTCAAAAATATTAAACTTCTGGTTTGATTTCAGGGACTGCCTAACACAGGAGATAGGCAACAACATAACAAGCTTTTCATTTGTAGATCTCCAGCTGTTTCATGTATTAAATATCATTAAATAGATGAAGACTGAGGAAGCTCAAGTCTATGAAAGAGGATCCTCTGACAGTTAAGATTTTTTAGTTCCCGAAGTACAAAAAGCTTTCAGAAAACCAAGGAATGCAAACTCACTCAGACTTCTGACAAAACTGTCAATAAAAACCAAGCTCTTTTGCCAAGAAAGGACATGGAAATGAAGGTGTCTCATTCTAACTGTCACATTCCTGAAGGACACGTGTGGGAGCATGGAAAATACACACTGGTTTTGCAGTCCTGTCTCTTCTCAGGAGTTCCGCTTTTACAAAGACAGTAATGAAAAAATGAGTTTGAAATAATTTCTCCTTAAGAATACTGTTGCTAATTAGCCAAAGTTTCTTTCCCCCATGTCCTAAGATATGAAGACTGCTCTTCTCCTTCGCACACGCTCATGTGCCCAGGAGTAAGGGATCCACGATTATATTCCTGTGTAAGTACATACACACACAGGCATCGCATACATTGGCCCAGGGAGGAGAGGGCTTGCTCTGTGTGAGCTGAAAACATTGCTGCTGCCTCTTGTGCAGTGACTTTGTGTGTCTGCAGCAGCCACAGCCAACATGACAAACAAAGGGCTCCCTCACTGGCCGCAGCAGTGTCCTCTTGCCAGCGCCCCATCCACGCTCAGGGCCGCTCTTGTCTTCACCAGTACATTAATCCATTGTTTTGCTTTAAAACACTGTAGTGGCCATCCTCTAGCATATTATTCTTTGTGCTTTTTGGCAGAGAGAAAGGAAAACACAGCAAAACGCCCGAGATCACACTGGGCATTTGAAGGAGAAAGGACAGTGTAGCACAAACCCAAACTGCAGCAGGGGACGAGCTCCTACTGCCACAGCCCCAGGGAAGACTTGGCTTATGGACATCCCACCACAGGCAGCGAGATATTCAGTCCTGGAGGAGGGTGGGGTGCTCTGCCAGGCAGCTGTGCCAGCTCAGCAGAAAGCTCTTTAACAACATACAACTTTAAAGAAACAAAACACCACATTTAAAAGAAAAATAACAAGTAAACTAGCATCAAAGCCCATTGGATGATGTACGAAATGTAGTGCGAATTATTTTCTTATGATTTGGTATAAGCAGTGGTCTAAAGAATAGCCTCTGTTTATGTCAAATGAAATTTTCATAATCAGGCTGCACTAAAAACAAAACAAAATTTAAAAGACCAAAACAAAGGAAAAAACTCCCAGAAAACAAAAGTGACACCACCCAAGTTCTTTCTCAGATATATACTACACCTTTAGAGTTATTTTTAGTTAAATCATTAGCCCCTGACCTTTGACCTGACATTTTGAGTACTTAACATGTCGCCAGTCAGGAAAAAAAAGCTATAATTAAAACTTTTAGCCAATGAAACAAGTAAGTAGGGCAACAGCTTTATGTGTGACACCTCTTTGCAGCCAGATGCCACATTTTATGCAATATTTCATCTTCTTGCAGTTTTTTCTCTGCATAAAACACATAAGTAGATGATTTCAAAATTAAGACTACTTCTGAATGGAGGAAAAATTTTAATCATGCTTTTGCAAACAGAAATAAGGAAAAGCAATCAGAGATGAGAGGTGGAGGAGTCCTCTTTCCCCCAAAGGCAGATAGCAATCAGATCCTAGCACCTAGAACTACATCACTGTGATGCAATATTTGGCCAAATTATCTTGAAAATATAAGACTGAAACAGTTTGACTGGGAGCAATTTACCACTCATGGAAACACCACGTTATGTTCAGGCATCAGTCAGGATCACATTCAGCTTCTGCTGTCTCTGAAGAGCAGAAGAATAAAGGAATGACAAAACTACATTAGAAGTGCCATGTTAAGATGACAGGCCCAGACACTTCACAAGCTGAAATGTCAAATGAGAGGCTGAGATTGCTTGCAGTAGCAGAGGATTTGGTTCAGACATCTTCTACATAAATTCTCTCAGGCCTGTAGTTTGGGAATCAGGTGAGGGTAACAGCTATTTCTTGATAAATACAAGAATGAGGGCACACTGTGGAATACCTAACTGGTAATTCAAAGTGTTCTCTATCACAAAAAATAGTGCAGAACCATATTTCTGCATAGGCTGGAAATTTTTAAAGACAATTTTACTTTATCTACAAAATCTTGTTGACAGGCAATATGTTTATGAGGAAATTCACTGTCAGAGTGCCAAAACTGAAAAGATGTAGTCTAACCTAGTTCCTGGAAGCTTGAGATTACAGCCTACATAGCAACAGGGGCTTCTCATGCTTTGAATAAATGTTGCAAAATTCAACACTGAAGATAGTTGCTGCTCAAAGAAGATTCAGATTTGAGGAAGACAGAGTGCTGCAAACTGTCTTGAGATACCGTACATACAGAAAAGGGTTTTGCAGATTATGAAGGAAATGACAACACACAAGAAACCAGCAGGTGGTTTTAAAACATCACCTTGCTCTCAAGAGGTGAAAAATCCCTTTGTTGAGGATGTGCATATATCTTAATGCAATGCTTTTAATAGCACTGGCTACTTCAAATTTGGTATTTTATAAAAATGTAAGGTAGATGCTTTCAGAAGAGCTCAGTGTGGAAGAACTGCTACTCTCATGAGGGCACAGCTGTCAGGTATACTGGAAGCAAGAGCAAGACTGTCACTGGCACCTCCAACTTGTACAGAGTGCTGCAACAACACTGACCAACCACTGACAGCTGTCATTATCCAGGGCAGCTGGTAAGGATCCAGCTGACCAATGGAAAAATTGAGGCAAAAAAAGAAAAACCAGTGCAAGAATTGAAATATCAAAGTTCCGAATATTAAGGGTGGAGTTGCCAATTTTCAAACAATTTTCATTCAGGATCACTGCACCCACTTAAGCTGCTTCCCACAAAAACCAAAACAGCTTACTGCATCAAAGTCATCACTTCCACAGCAAACTGTCCAAACAGATCAGGATAACCAAGACATACAGACTGAAAAATCCTTACAGATATCTTTGTTTACCTTCTTCCTCTGTACCAACTGAAAATCTCTCTCTGAAGCAGGAAAACTAAAAGTTAAAAACCTCTCTATCAATAGGCATTTCAGAGAGGATTAAAGAAGCCCAAAGCTATTCAATTGAATCATCAAAGCACAACACTTTTTCTGTGCTTTTTTTTGCTTCCTATGACTGATGCATCCAATGTATCACTTGATCTTGGCTTTCAGACTCATGACTCCCCAGCAAATAATGTTAAATACATGTATATAAGCACACTCCCCCCACAAACAGAAACTTGGGAAAACAAACAGAAGGAATACAGAATTCCTGACAACAAAAGGAATACAGAAATTGACATCAACCTCAATACTACTATCAATCTATTCATACCCAAGCTACCAGCACCTCTCCCTGGAAAAACTGTATCATTAACAGCTGATTTGAAAAGATTCTGATATGGACTTCGAAATGCTTGCCTGTGATGAACTACTTCAAAGTTGAATGGTCTCCATGTCATAACACAGATGAGATTGGTAGAAAAGATCAGAGTGCAATATCCTTAATATATAAAGAAGAAAGCAAATAACAGGGCAATTTGATGAGAAGAACATTAGTACTTACTGTGCCTTTGATACTAAATCGTTTATGTTTGTAAACCTTGAGGACACTGCCAAGGTGCTGATGTTTTTAAGGAAGCTTCTTGTCAGGGTGGTTTGAAGACCACCACCTCCAGGACATCTTCCCCCTCACTGCCTCAGTGCTAAAAGGTTAATTAATTAAATCTCCTGGCTTTTCTTTTTTTCTTCCCCTTTTCTTCCCCTTGCAGTCAGCACTTTATTCTTTTCTTTTGGAATAACAGGTTTAGGTTATGGGTACGGGCATCAACCCCAT
Source organism: Promerops cafer (assembly GCA_013398275.1). NCBI lineage: Eukaryota > Metazoa > Chordata > Aves > Passeriformes > Nectariniidae > Promerops > Promerops cafer. The sequence goes on from VZSE01008037.1 coordinate 1,336,727, forward strand.
TGCATATGATAATTTCATTTTTATTTAACTCAAAACAGCACAGACTGCTGCTGAAGACCTGATCCTGTGATCTTCAAAAACTAAAATCCCCTATTGCTTCAATGCAAGTACATAATAAATAGCTTTTACTTAACCTAACAGTGAAAGTTTGGTCTTCTACTGCAGTTCTGTGGTGATAAGAGACTTGTAAGCCTGAAATTGCTTTACATTTTCACAACAGTGAATTTTCAGTGATCAAAATACCTGACATAAACTCCCAGGGAAGGAACCTGTGACTCAGGGAGCATTTGGGAGAGATCCTGCTCTCAGCACACACACAAGTACCACTAACATCAATGAGCATCATGTCTGTCAGCGACAGAAAAGGAACTTAGTGCTTTGCCATCCTACAGCTGAATTATGGCAGCAGGAAATCCAGCCCAAGAAAATAACTTAAAAACTAATGACATTGCTGAAAGGTGAGGTAGGAGTCATTCTGAAATGCTGGCAGGTTTGAAATCTTGCTCTTCTTTCATCAGCTGCAGCTTCTCTGAGAGACATAGGATTAACTAAGGACCAACAAAAACTTAGTTTAAGCTATGTTTCATGTTTTACACCTTAAAGCAGATTTCTAAACCTCTCAAGGATACACATACATATATGCAGATGACATGATTTAGTGTCACCAGCAGTATAAACAAAACTCTAACCAAAGTAAACATCCTATTTTTGCAATCAATCTCTCAGCATCCCTATTGCATATTTGTGACAGCATATGACCAAAATAACCTGCAGTATCTACAGTCAGAACATTCACAGATCTTTGACAGCATGACTAAAAAAATCTGTTTAATAATGATCATTTCCCTCACCATGAGGCACTGGTAACAAAGCCAAAATAAATGAAGTTTACACAACGCACTTAAAATAAATCAGTGTGAAGGTGCTAAATATCACTGAAACTGCTTTACTGATGTTCCCAAATAACTTAGAAGTACTGCTGTTATAGGAATCACAGAATTAAAGAATAGAAAAATGTGTCTAATACTCCACATATTCCAAACAGCTAATTGAGTCTTGGAATAATTATCCACAGAAAAGATTTTGAACTGTCTTGTGAAACCCAGCAGATTTCACCAGGTATCAATATACAGCCAAGAGTTCTCTGCAGTATTGAATGTTTTGTGAGCTTCACAGAAAGCAGCTTGATTAACTCCTTCAGAAAGTGAGGAAGGACCCCCCCAGCACCAGCAGAAAAGGGAGCCCTGTCTCCAGGGGACTGGCATCTCCCAAGGCAGGAAAGAGGATGCACAGCTGACAAATGCAGGCAGGAGAATAATGCACCAGAAACAACACATCTGAAGGATCACTAAATATGTCTGATTTCAATAAGTGGTGAAATAAATAGTGTTTCCTAAAATTACCAGTGATTGTAAACTTGAAACCAAAACATAGCTGCATTTTTTTTCCCCAGGACACTCTTTTCAGCACAAAATGTGGTTTTGGAATGATACAAGGATTTAGCTTTTTCTTGCAGACTCACCAGCCTGTGCTCTCCTCAAGCCCTGCCCTCCCAGTCCCCTGCCACAGTAGGTTCCAGGTTCATTTTCTGGGCAGCTGTGCTCCACCTTTCTGTGATGCTCCCACTGCTACAGTTACTTGTTTTTCTAGTAACGAAAACTAGAAATTTTTTGTTCTAGTTTTTGTTACTAGAAAACAAAATTTTCTAGTAATTTTGGTTATTTGGTTCTCCACTTATCTAACAATAAAAGGCAGCTGTAAAACCCACCAATGCTGGGAGGTTTAAGACGAGTCAATGCAGTATATTTAGCTTCACCTTTGCCTAAGGGCTGTGCTGTGTGGCAGCAAACAAGGCAGTGCAAGCTCAGCTGCACTCCTTCAGTGCAAAGGCCTTTGAAACTCAGCCCAGGGCACGCAGCATCTGCTAGAAGCCATTATAGAACCTGGCAACTCTACAAACCCGGGATTTGCTTTTCAAACCGAAGTAATTTAACTGTTCAATAAGTAAATAAATTAACAAACAAGGACTCATTCAGCAGTTTTCTAATGCTCTTGGACTGATGGAAAGCAGCAGCAGCCAGCTCCAGGCTGCCTTCCCAGCACCTCTCACATTGAGGGCAGGAGGCAACATCTTGCCCTTCATCAACCTTCCAAATAAGCTACTTTAATCACAAGGTTCTTCACAACCTTAAATTCTGTTATCCCCTGTTTCTGGATTTGGCTAGTGGCCTCCTTAAAATGGGCAAGTTCCCCTGCTTTGTCCTCTTGCTTTCCAACTGCATCCAAGCCCACGCTGCACAAGCACACCTTGCCATTTTCCCTGCAGCTGCTGAGCTGCTCTCCCTAGGTCACCTTCCCTGCAACCAGGCAGACCTGCTAAGTGCTCTGCCTTCACCCCTAGGACCCTCACCCTTGATTTTCCAAGCCTCCTTCTGCAGTGCTGTTTGAGCAGCAGGCACAGCCCTGTTCCCCTGCAGAGCCACGTCACCGCAGCGTTCCCGGTGCTGAAGCCTCCAAATCCACTGGCACATCCCAAAAGGTGACACAGGTAATTCATTTTCTGCACCCTCAAAGGTCTGGTGTGTGGCTTCACAAGGTAACGTCTGTAAAAGGCCCAGAATGTGCAAAGTAAGCACCAAGATGACTGTCAGAGACTGCAGTGCTCTGAACCATTCTGCAGCCACGTGATGGGCCAACAGCAAGAGAACTCAAAAGAAAAAGTGAGTTACAAGTGCATTGCCCCACAGAAGCAAGCATGGAACAGCAGCCACAGTTCTGTGTCTGTTCCACCTTCACAAGCTGTATCCATTGGTTTGTTCTGACTGCCTGGCTCTAACATGCTCTGGCCTGACACATCCCAGTCTTCACAGATGCCACACATTAACAATTTAGAGAATTCTTCAGCTGCAACCTTGAGTCACAACAATTGCTCCTGACTAAGCAGTAAATTAATTATTTGTAAAAGCATTCACTTTTAATAAGCATGAAACATCCAATAAACCATGTTCTTTAATCTCATTTCTAAATATATTTCCAGTTTAACTTGTTTTTTTTTGAGCCTAACAGCATTTCTCACTGCCCTCTTCAGCTACTGGAGAAAAGAGGCTGTTCTGAGCACAGGGCTGATGACAGGAACCTCAGTGCCTGGGACCAGCTCTGGGCTGATCCAGGCCTGGCCACAGCACACCACCTCTGCCTTGTCTTCTACACAAGCAGAAATTGAGGCTCCAGTATTAGAGGAGACAGACTGGTAAGGCTTGTAAAGTGCCTGGAACACATGAAACCTCAGTGAAAGCAAATGTTACTGTGTCATAGATGTTACCTGGCACAGAGAGCCCTTAACACTGCAGGAAAAGGAGGGTGTAAAAAATGCAGTTCATGTCCTCATTTTTGTACACTGAAAGCACTGAACTGAACTCTACTGTCAGTTACACACTCTATTCTCACATATTTTATTGGCAACCTGGTGTCATCAAGTCACCAGACACAGGACCAGGACTTCTGATCAAGGGGCTCAATGCCCTGCTTTTGCCACCTTGGTGAACTCACCAAAGCTGCCCTCCCAATCCCCATCTCTGCTGCAACTTATAAAAAGGGAGTAATGATGCTGATCTCTTCCCCCTCCCAAAGTAAAGAACTTTGGCATCTGCTCATCGAACGTGCAAAGCAAAGATGAAATAATATTATTATTCACAACCTAAATTCTCATGAGTCTGTTCCAGCTGCAAACTCAACCACTCCAAAAACAGCTCAAGTTCTTAAGAATCTTTGTTTCTCTTCAACAACAGCTTGGTAAAAGCATTCTGCAACACTCTCACAACTAGAAGATGTTTCTTCTTTAATTAACAAAATGCACCACTTGCCATTATAATTACATCCAGGAAACACAGCTCTTGACTGTAAAAATGTCAAAAAGTGAAAAGATAATGAATTGCCAGTAACATCTCCCAACATATACAAATGAAGAAAACTGAGGTCAGCACACGCTACAAACCCATGACAGATTGCACTCCAGAGGAGCACAAAGATGAGCCAGCACTATGCAACTGATTTATCCAGGGATTAGTCAGAGGTCACTCCTGCAACAGTTTAGGAAGGCTCATTGCTTAGCTACCAGCAGGACACCTCACATGAACTCCAGCTTCCAGCTACAACCATACTTAACCCTTTTGTTGCCTAAAACCAATCACTGCTTGGACAAGTAGCCCCTTATGTTATATCAAGTTGATTCCCCCATCTGCCATCTTGTACCTGTAACAACATAAAATGTTTTTTCCCTTTGCATTCTAACAACAGGGGCCCAGGAATACCATCTCTTTTCAAGGCAGATATTTTACTCAAGAAGTCCTGTGTCAAGGCTGTAAGTGGAGGAAGGCCACTGTATGTTTGTCCAGCACCCACCACAGCAGGCTCTCATTCCAGAACTGGATGCAGATCTGTGACAGGTTGTTAATCATCCCTGTCATTGCTTCTGCCAGGGGAAAATACAGTATCCATTTATCAGACACTCAGAAGCAAAGCAGCAGCTGATCAAATGTGTATTTTTATAAGAGGACATCATCTTGGGATGCCTGGGGTAACTGGAGACTGTCAGTAAAGATGCTTTCCAAACACCTACTCAACAGCTCACCAAGCTTCCTTTTTGAACAAAAAGTGATGGAAAAATACCTTCCTGTAGGTGAAAGCCATCAGACACATACAGAAAAGCTGACAAAACAGAGAGGCAGCCTGCTTATTAAAGGTAATTTGATGAAAAAGCTACACAGTACCACAAAATAAATCACTATACTTTGTCCAAATAGAAAAAGCAAAACTTTGGAAATTGATGCTTTAAACACGGTTGTTTTCCATGCTGGTATTCATTAAGGTTTATATGGATCTCATCAGTATGCAATTCTGTTTGCAGAGGTTACTTTCAACTCAAATGATGCTAAACAACTTCACTAATTAATCAGAAGGAAATCTCAAAGTTAATTTATTAAATGGAATTTGCTGTATCTACTGTCAACCACAAGTAGGATGGAACAAATCAGACCAACAAAGTGCAGATAAAAAAATAAATTATCTTAATTACTGCAATATACTGTCACTAGGCAGGGGAAAGAATCCTGTGAAGGAGTGATTTTTCCCTAATAGTGTTAGGAAACTGATAATCATAAGTCTCCTACATTAATGCAGCTCTTAACAGTTTCAAGAGTATAATAATCAAGATCTTACTGCAAACCATAAAGTTAAAAATGTACTGAATATTCTATTGAATATTACAAAGAAAATGAGCTGCACCTGCTGACAGTTATGATTCCTACTGAAGTTGTAATTGCAAATAAAAAACACAGTGTTTGGCAACTGAAGCTTTGCTTCAATTTTCATAGTTACCACAGAGGGGTAACTGAAGACTGAACTTGGGTTTTGTTAACAATTTGGAAACACTGACATACAAAAGTGGCATGCATTGCAGTTCAAAAGGCTCAACACACGCAAACACCCACATGCTGCCATTGAGGTTTATATTTCTGGGACAAACATATATTCTTCAATAATAATTTTCCTCCTTCTACGTCACTCATCTGCCTTGAGCAGTCCCAAACCTGTACATATTCACTCAAATGGAGAGAGCTATCCATGGGCAACACACTGCCATCGCTGAGGAGAGCCCTGCGAGTGCAGGTCCCAGCTCTCAGCAGAAGCACAGCCTGTTAGAGCTGCACCTACAGACCCAAACCACTCTGCACAGCAGGCACAAGGACACGTCCCCAGCCAAATGATCCTGCTCCCTCCCACTGGGACACTCCTTGGGCAGAGCAGGAGATCTGCTCCAAACCCTCACATCTGCAGGCTGGAGGCTCATACATCCCAAACCAATACAGCTACGGGTAAGGATGAAGCACTCAGAACCCTAAGCCTAACACACTTTGAGTGCAGCTGTAAAACTAGATCACTGCTTATTTTAGGCACAGCAGAGGAAAAGTGTCTGAAACAAAGCTGTCAGTCTGTGCAGAGGAGCAGCAGGAGATGGAGAAAGAAAAGGAAAAAGGTACCAAGACACAGATGACAAGGGAGGAAGAGAAGGGAAAGGGGCAAAGGAAGGAAAGAATAATCCAAAATGAGATTAGTCGTAAGAGCTGTGTTTCGGTGTTTTCCTGCACCAAAAAAGACAAGAAGCTACCAAGCAAACAGTAATCACTTATTTTACTGTTGGCTATGGGTAAAGACGAGCCAGGCTCCTTCCCACTAACCCTGCACTGGAAAATGGTGACAGAACTGCTGTAGGAAGAGGAAATAGAGGCTCAAACAGGCCCACCACTTCCCAGCAGCATGTACCCCATCATCTGGCTCCCACTAGGCAGGAAATGCCACATGCAAAGGTATCTTTATGTGCTGCTTTACACTGCAATTAACCCCAAGCAATTGCTGTGTATCATTCCTCATGCACAAGCTAGATGTGAGCTCCATCCCTGTCACTCCAGTGGGCAACATTTTTGCACTATATTTTTTCTGAAAACACAAATATTTAATCACTGTCTTTCCAGATTTCTGCCATGGGGCATTTTCTTTGGCTGAAGAAGGCTCCAGAGATCATTTAGTTAACCATGCACATGGATGGAGTTTCTCAGCTGCAGCAGATGAAGCAATGAGGCTGGAAAGAACAAACTCTAAATCACTAAATTATAAATTAACAAGAAGACCTAAGGAGTAAATATTTAGAAGAGCTCACTGAAGCCTTAAGGATAGGAGCACCACGACTAATTATTCCAGTGCTCATTTAAACATGGAGTTAGGAAAGATCAGAAACAAGAGAAAAATAAATCTCACCAATTACAAACATAAATGCAGATTAATGCCATATGACTAGCTACCACATGGATATGCAATGCACTTATTAAAATGTTAATACAGCAGTCACAGACAATCTGATTTTCATTTTTAAACAGTCAGTTGCAGAAATGTAAAACTGGAGTTCTTTTTCTCAAACTTCGTAATTCAGAAGTAAAAGGTGATTTGCTCAGAGTATAAAAAACATCAGTGAAGTTAAAGGGTGGGATTTAGTAATTGTAAGCAACAATAGAAAACTAAATTCAATGACCAAAACCAGTATGTTGTAACAACAGAAAAAGTTCTAAAAAACAACAAGCCAAAAAACCCCCAAACAAATAGAAAAGGAAATAAACACTGAAAAGCTAAAACAATTAAATTGTTACTTCAGTGTAGAGAAATTATTTCAGTTGCATTGTGAGCCCAGATTTCATTTTGCAACTATGAAAGTACTGTCAGTCATAAAAAAATAACAAATTGTTTATAACAGAGACACAAAGTAATGAATTAATTCAGAAGGTTTATTTAAGCTAATCTCCATAGTTATACAATTTCTCATCATTTGTTTCAAAAAGGAGCTCCTACCACATCTTGTTTGTTGTTATTCAGGACAGCAGAGTTGCCGGAGGCTGCAGTGGGAGCTGAAGCGCAGGTAATTAACGCAAAAAGGAAAAGCCACAGAGGAAACTGTGCCAAAATCTCAGCCCCCCGAGTCTGCCCGACAGCAGAGAATGCCAATGGTGGCAGACAGGCATCTCCACTGCACAGGCACACAAAACACAGGTGATCCAGCCATTTGATATTTCAGCACCAGTAAGAGGTAAGCCCACTTCAGTCAGGGTTAGAGTCAGCCAGTGGAGAGAGATCCCTCTCCAGCCTCTTACTTCCACTGGCCAATATTAACAAAATCTGTGAATTTGGATGACAGCCATCACTGACTATAACTTCAGACCACTGCACCAAGCCTCAGACATAAAATAAAGTGAATAAAGTTTCATTTTGTACAGCTTTTAGAGGCACTCGAGAACCAAGTCTGTTTAAAACAGCAATGATGAAAGAGACATGAGGATGTGACTATCCTAGCACACAGTTTTGCCTTTGTATTTCCACACCAGTTTATGTGTCTCTTTTCTGACCAGAAAGGAAGTAAGGCAAATATCTCTGCCATTCAACAGTGTGGGTGTAGAGCTGTCCTGGTTTCAGCTGGAATAGAGGCAATTTTCTTCCTAGCACCTGGGGCAGTGCTGCATTTCGGAGGTATGAGAATCACGTTGACACCACAGTGACACCGTGGCTGTGCTGAGCTGTGCTCACCTGCACTCAGGGACTGGCCAGGTTCTCCTGCTCTGGCCATGAGCAGGTGCACAAGGAGCTGAGAGGGAGCACAGCTGGGACAGCTGACCCCAGCTGGCCAGGGGATTTTCCACACCCAGGAACGTCATGCCCAGGATAAAAACTGGGGGGAGTTGGCTGTGAGCAGCTGATGGCTGCTTGGGGAATGGCTGGGCATCAGTCAGCAGGTGGTGAGCAATTGTTACTGTGCATCACTTCCTTTTCTTGGGTTTTACTCCTCTTTCTCTCTTTCCTTTTCACTGCTAGTACTAGTGTTGTTATTATTTTATATTGTTTTACTTTATTTCAATTATTAACCTGTTCTTATCTCAACCCATGAGTTTCTCTTCCCCATCCCAGTATGGGAGGGAGGGAGTAGGCAAGTGGCTGCATGGTACTGAGTTGCTGGCTGGAGCTAAACCAAGGGTATGTTTGAAACACTGGCTCTTTTGCAATTACCCTAAGTCATGAAATGTTGCACTGAACTGTTTTCTTTTGAAATTATCTATTACCTGGGTATTGCAGATCACTGTATTCAGATGTGCATGTGACAAACATTTTATCCATTCTAGCTGTCATAAAGATTCTTAAATGAACAGATAGCTGATTTCAAACATGAAGACATTTTAATTTTCAACCCATTCTCCCCTTGCCTCCCTCACTTGCAGTACAGCTTAAGGGCCATCACAAATAATCCAGAGATCTTTCAGTGTTTTACTTGATTAATTTGATCAAGAGCTGTATTGCCAACAAGGAAAACTATACCAACAGCTTGAAGCTAACCAGTGAGGACACCAGGGAGCATGTTGTTAACCAAAGACCACACAGCAGCCCAAAACATCTTCATCCTCGAAATGAAATATTTCAAAAGCTCCCCTAACTGCCAGCTCTTGGGGCTAAGGGGAAGAAGTTTCTGGTAACCACTGCTCTTGGGTGACAAGTTCATTTTGATGCAACATCTAACAAAATGGAGATTTCCTGCACAGCTGTTGCAGTGTCCTTAGAGACTCAGTTTTCGGGCGCTCTTTGCAGTCGTCCCTCTGCTCCCTCTTAATTCCAGTCACCAACAGGCACAGGCAGATTACCTAGCTGGGACATTAGTGACACAACCAGGAGCCTACAATAGCACTCATAAGCCCAGTGATTTCTTTTCTCTTGTCAGTATCACATACAAACACAAAACAGCTGAGAACCTGGCCCTTTCCTCTTGAATAATCCACTGATGATTTAAAAAATCTCCTTATTTTGCTAATCAAATTTAAAAAGCAATCATATAAAGCACAGGACTAATTTTAGACCTTAATACTGACAAGATCTGTGGTAATTCCTGCTAAGTGTCAGTGATCATGATCCCCACGTCATTTGTAAAGCTTTACTGTTCACTAACTTAGGCAACTTTTCCCCTGGTGAAATGTACTAAAACACTGGATAAAAGACAGATACTGCAAAATATTTCACAAGCTATAAATTAAAGAGAAGAGCATCAGCCAGAAACTTTGTTTTATTCCTTTCAGAAAAACAGTGACTTCAAGACTCTGGTCTACAAACCTGGCCATCTGCTTGTATGCTTCTTCAGCCACTGCAAAGATATGTGGATCCATATCCCCCATATTTTGGCCACTGTAGGCATTGATGATATCTTCGCCATAGATAGGCAGCTGTTCATAAGGATTTATGGCCACTAAAACAATACCTACAAAGGAAATTAAGCAAAAGGGATTATTCACAGTTGTTTCAAAAAAAACCCAACCAAAAATGGTTTTAACATCAACTCTTGTTCTAATCTTTCTAAAAATGTTAAAGAATAAGGATCTGATATTACTGACTTCAACAGGTATTTATTCTGAATATAGTTCTGCACACACAAAGTGCCACGAGTTTACTTCCACCCTGCTTTGGTTAACACATCAGGGACAACTTTTTACCCTGTCTTTCTATCTGCCTTTTCTAAAGCTAGCATGCACAATCCAAAGAGATACAGAATGTGCAGACTTGAAATACTGCCTGTTCAGTACAGTAACCAATGAATGTGCATTGTACTTCCCTGTGTTTTACTCTGAATTACCAGTGATACTGTGATTGGTGAAGTGTAACTACTGGGTGGTCTCACTGACTGCCAGTTTGGGCATGGCAGTGTGTTAACCCTTCAGCTGTTGTGGAAGAATAACACCCTCAGTTTCTGTAATAAGCAACAATGTACGGACACAGTGTAATCTGGATTCCAAGGCACCTCAGCCAATCAGGCAGGACAACCTCCTGGACAAAGGCATCAAAAAAACAAACAGCAGACATATTTCATAGGGCTGACATAGAGCAGCACCCAGTCATGTCAGGAAATTAGGCAATTATAGCTCTAGAAGGCACCAGAACACCCTCATCTGACATATCTGAGCACGTACTTACACCTCCCATTTTCTAGTTTTTCCATACCAATTTAACACATATCTGGTTTTTTTTTAATACCACTCATCACTACAGCACTTCTCAATTCATGTCATTATTTTACTCTCCCTGCACAGGAAAACTTAAGTCTTACTCTTTACAAACTTCCTTGCCACAAACAGTGAGACCTCAAATGTTTTTGGGACAATTCTCTTTTTCATGAGAAATGAGGATTGCTTTACCCACAGGGATAATCTGGCAAAGATTCCTTATAACTTTCTCTCCTGCAGCATTTACAACAGGTGGGGAAAGTTTATTTGCCCTGTGCAGGGGTGGAAACACTGATCAGTGAGACCACATGAGACCCAGCTGTGACAGGCACACTGTGCCCCCTCCACATGGCAAGTCCTCCTCACCTTGACAAGGTGGTAAGGGGGAAAAACAACCCCTCTAATTTTAACTGTGCACATTTTAAAAACAGAATTTCTTCTTATGGATATGTATTTTGGTGCCTAAGTGTGCCAATGCAGTTGCAGATGGCCGCACAGTGACTACACCAAGCATGCTTAGACAATCCATCCCTGCAGAACCTGCCTCTGAAGCGTTTCCATAGCACTCAACTTGCTTCTAAATTTACTCAGAAATTCACTTAGACTCCCTCAGTGCTGATCCTAGCTCTCTGCTCTGTGCAGATTACAGTGTTGTGATGTCTATCTAAGAAATTTTCCACGGAAAAGCTGGGAGAAGGGAAATGAAAGCATCTACAGTCTGGCACTGCTGGGAGCATTAACCAATTTTTAAACCCTTTCATGCATCTATAGATCAAGCACAAACCATAGCAAAACCATGAAACACGAGAGTATGTTTTAGGGAGAGATCTGAGAGACCTTGATCTATTTCCTCTAACACAGGGCAAGCTTTATGTCCTGACACACCCATGAGAGGAGGGTTGGTGTTTTTCCACCAGCCACGACTTCACTGAAATGACTCAGGAGCTCTAGTGAAAAACCTCTGTAAACATCTATGCCAAGTTCTAATGCTGTAATGATGAACCAAAAAATAAGAGCGGGGGGTTAGGGACAGGAAACGACATCAGTGCTACAAGACTCGAGGAACATTCTGCGTGTCAATTTTTAACATCTGCTCTTAGAAAAAGTAGTAAAAAGTAAAATACAGTGCCCCACCGAGCTGAGCCTCTCAGACTGCAAGTCTCATCAAAGAGACATTACAAAAATCTGTGTGAGACTTCCAACAATTCCCTCCTGCTTTTGGTTACGCTGGCAAAAATAAACCCTTGAATTGGGAACGAGCAGCCCCGTGACAGGACTCCAGCATATTAAAACACTTAACTTCAGTAGCAATCTGTAAAATCTACAAGCAACTACCATCTGGAAATAACCAAAACAAGCGAGTTAGGAATTATTTGCTTTCTGGAGAACTTTGAAATCAGTCTGCCTAACAGGGCTATAATCCAGATTAATTTACATATAACTTCTCTTTATCTCTGCTAAATCATATTGCTATTTTAAGAAATATGGCCTTTCCTAAATCAGATTTGTGTGTGTTTTTGTTCTTACAGTTACACTAAGTTGAACTCTGGCTACTTTTTGTGCCATTCTTCTTTATATATGCCCAAAGTAAGCTTATCTAATATTTTTACCTTGAAAATATGGCCAAATTGGACATAAACATAAGCAATTTATTAATTTAAATTAAAGCTTGCTCTCCTTCATAGAAGGCAGTACTTTTTACTACCCTGAACTAACCAGCAAGATACACTGAGTTTTCATCACAGCCGTAGCAGTTTTTCCAGGTAAGCATTCAAATTCTCCTTTGTAACTTTTCAACTTCTTCATTAATTTCTTATTTCATGTTTCCAACAGTAAAGCAAAGTTATCAATTACCTCTGAATTGCTGGTGAAAGGCTGACTTGAAATTAAGAAATCAGCAGGTTTTCTGCTTAAAAGTTTGAATTACTTCAAAGTGAAATTTTAAAGAATATCCATTTGACATATTACACTAAGACAGCATGGTTGAGTTCACTTCTAGGGCCCTGGACAACTATCCATCCACACATTCCTGTTCTAGTTCCACTGTTGAGAATATTGTACCATGATTCTCTTGACGGATTGAAGTGGGTTTAGTCTGCTTTGGGCTGCATAAACTGGGTTAGCTCAAACCACCTTCATAGGCTATTTAAACTAACCTGGCAAATGTGAGACTCACATTAAGGAGCCAAATGCAGCCCCTCCGAGGACGAGCTCCAAGGCAACAATCTTTGCAGAGGGGAAGTAACCTGCAGCAGGATGGGAACTCATGAAGAAGTCTGAAAGGTGGATGTCTGTGGCTAAAGGATCAGTTTTTTAGAGGCTGACGTGCCAACTCTATTTTGCTCAGCCTGTAACACAACATACACCTGCCTACACCCCAAGTGAATAAATCACTGCACACCACGTTCCTCAGCAGCGCTGAACCTCTGACACCTCCTTCTCTCTGAGCACCAGGAACCCCCACACTGCTGGCTCCACACATTCCTGACAAACACACAAGCAGCTCCCAGAATCACTTGGGTCTTGTCTGGAAGCAAACCAGCCAACCCAGCTCTGCCATCCCAGGCCCTTTGGCAGACCCAGCCATGGAGAGCTAAAGGCCTCCCAGCCCCACGAGGAACGATAAACCAGCCAAAACCACAACTACAGCTGCACTGGGGAATACTTGAAACGTACCTTTTTACTGTTTCCCAAACACAGCAAAACACAACCAGCAGACAACATATTCCTTTAGAAAACCTCTTAAATGCTGCTCAACACAGAGCCTGTCTGCAAGCAGCCGGGACACAACCCAGACAGGCTTGTGGGAGGGGGTATGGTGGAGTTAGGAGACCACGAAACTGAGACTGAAAACCCCTCACAAGCTCGGGCCATGAGGCTCCAGTTGCGCAAAAGCTCTTTCACACAAGAGCTTTGCCATGGGGGCACTTGGGAAAGAAACACAGCTCATGTCAGTACTGGGGGAACTGAGGTGGTTTCCCAGTACTGGGACCACACCATGCACCCTCTGCAGGGGCTGCCCAGAGAGGGAGAATCTCACTGGAGATTCTCAAATACCCAGATACTTTAACTGGTCCAAGCCCTGAGCAACCCGATCTAGCCAGACTTGTTTTAAGTAGGAAACTTCACTGAAGACTTCCAGAGGTCTCCTCCAACCTAAATTACTCTGTGCTCCAACTGCATGACTGGATGAGATGTGGTGTGAATCATCACCCACTCCTACGGGAGGAAGTCTGGCTGCAAGCAGAGGGTGGCAAAGTCTGATCCAGTCCCCCGGGGTCTGGTCACTGCTCAGAGCAGGACTGGGAACAGATGTGCTCTGCCGAGCATCTGCAGATTAGGAGCAGCCAGAGTGAGCAAAACGTGGCGGGATGGTAATGCCTCCGTCTGTCCATCACATGTTTAATGTGCTGCTTGTCTTACTGAAAAGTTATGTTATGTTAAAAGCTAGCACTGTATTTTGACTAAACACTGAGATTTAAAAGAAACATATGCACACATAGAAAAAAAAGCCCAGAAGCATCAAATCTAAATGTTAAGCCTAAACTACCTCACAATGTTTATTTTTAAATCAGACCATTCAGTTGCAATTTTGCACTTATGATAAAGTGATTATTTAAGTAACTTTCCTCCATTTTGGCCATCTGAAAATACCACAGGCAATTACAAGTTTGAGTAACCTCTCCTGTGAATTAAATGTTATTTTTAAAACCAAGATCAATTGTAACTGTGATGAGACAAGCACTGGCTCATGAACTGTTACACATTCACTTCTGTAGTTGCCCCAGTTGGAAAACATGAAAAAGAAAATAAACTGATGTCTTCCAAAAGAGATGGAGGAGCTCAGTGCAGAGGTAGGCAACTACAGGTGGGCAACAAATCCACCAAAGAGCAAGGCCAGCTCCTGCATCTGCAGTGTGTGAGCCTCCTCCCACCCAGCCCAACCTGAGCAAGCCTAAGGAGAACACCAACCAGACAGGAATCCCACTGGGAAGCAAAAATTGCTGAAGACACATTTTATAAACAGAGTCCATTGGGGAGCTAGAGGAACACACACTGATGTCAATTTTCTCTGAACCTTAATATTCTGAAGTCTGTTAATGACCACAAACATACTGATTTCCCTAAGAATAGTCCAGCATGCCCTACCACTACATGATTTTAAGTTAAAAGCAGACCTATGCACAGATGACTTTCCTCTTCCTGCCTAGGGCATTCTCTGTGAAGATCATGGTATGAAAAGACAGTACTTGCCACAATAGGTGTAGATGAGTTTAGAGTCTATAAAGCGAACTTTGAGGTTGTGCAGGACGGCGGGCTCGTGGAGATAACTGAGTGCTGTGAGGTCATTTTCACCAACCAGGATGTCAGGGTTCCGCAGGGGCGGCAGCTCCTTCGTCTTGGGATCCAGGCAATACTCGAGGTCCTGAAAACCAAAGGGACTCACTTAGAAGAGCTCATGTTTAGGTTTCCCCACTCAGAGCCTCCAACCGTTCTTCCCAGCAAAACATGCCCAAGGTAAAGAAACACAGGGCAAGATTTCAATTCTCTGGCCATTTGAGTTAGCAGTTCTCTCTCCAAAAATGTCATTTAAAATTTCCCAGAGGGGTTTTCTATATGTACAACAGGCAGCTGTATAGAGATACCTTCTTTCTAGACTATTACTTAAGCAAACCCCATGCTTTTGCTGCCATACCTTTTTATTAGATAAACTAAAATAGGCTGTATCATAAATCTATCCAGCTTTTCCCTGTTGTTCTCCTCTTGAGTGGAACAGGCAGGGGAAGAAGATGCCCACCAATCTCTAGCCAGCTTCGTACAGAGTAACACAACATGGGAATGCTGGCAGAACACCATGAAGAACACAAACACTGAAAAAAATGCTACTTAGAACTTTATTGGATATAAATTAACCTCTAATACAATTGTTTTAATTGCATGTCTCTAAATCTAAAATCACTTTATTTACCTGCTACTTCCATGAAAAAAACCAACAAAAAGGATGTGAGCTGTACATGGACATGTCATCATTTCCCAGCACAGTACATAGCATCTTCTTTGTAAAGCCCTTAATCCCTGCCTTTTTTATCTTTATTAATTTTCTGCTGGTTATGCGCAACTTAAAAGTCACAGTTCTTTCTCTACAGCACTGTTCTCCTAGCAACCCTGTCTCCCTGGAATGGCAAACCAGGGCTAGACGTTTAATGGCACAAGTAGAAAAAGATGATGCAACTGAACATAATAGGCAGTGGATAAAAGCAACTGCATTTTAATTTATTTTAAAAACAAGGCAAAATTGATTTTTGTAACTAAACAGTAAAACTTATCACACCAAAAAGATGCTGCAGAAAGTGAGTGGACAAAACCAACTGCACACACCTAAATAGAGATATATTTTGACAGCAGAACTTCCTGCAATAGAAACATCAGACTCTGGTTGAGAACAAGAATTATCAGCTTAGAAACAATACACAGACTTACCTTGCCCTCTTCAAGTCGAAGCTGGAGGACTTTATCTCCAGGTTTATAATCTTTGAGGAGTTCTGCTGACTTCCAGACCTCCTCTGGATCAGGGATCCAAACCCTGGCATACTGCAGTACAACAACAACAGCAAAAGATCAGTGAGCTTTGGTTGCACTATAGTTAAATCATCGAAATAAATGACACCAAAATTATTTCTTTTCTTTTTTAAATACAAGTTTAACAGACAAACCCTTAAGCAAGAGGCAAGTTAATTAGTAAATCTGAGGTGAATAACTTGTTCTACTGACAAATGGACAAGCATAATTTTATTGCCTACATAGAGAGAAAAAGGCATCTTCCATGCAGAAGGTATTCCAAAATGCACATTCAATGCTAAAAATCTACAAAGTAAAAAAAAAAAAAAAAACAAAAAAAATCAGCATTTTCAGAAAGATCAAAAATTTGGCTATCCAAAAAAATTACTTGAAGTAACTCTTTTGAGTAGGTTCTAAATGCATTTGTAGCATAATGTTATAGAGCCATTTTTGTCTTCTTTTTCCCCAAAGAGAATACTTCGCCCATCCATGTTAATTTAGGCAAAGCTGCCTGATCAAGTGTTAAAAGCTCTTTCCTTTGTAGTTACAAGGAGAGCTGGCTTAAAATTGATTATATCCAGAATGCCAAAAGTAAAAAAAACTGAAAAGATTTGGTTGAAAAGGCCTCCAGATAAAAGAAAAAACCCAACAACAAACCAGATTCCCATTAATGACCATTTTCATACAAACTTTATTCATAAAAGTGACCCAGTGCAAACATATGATTTGTTTTCAAAAACAGCAAGAGCATTCATATTTTTCAATGAGCAAAGATACAATTGTTACCTCATATTCAAGAATCAATTAAAGATGTATGGAAACCAGCTGGTTACTTATTCAGTCACATGTACATGGAAATACACACATATGAAAACAGCTCTTGAGTAGAACAAGGAAAGGCTGTAACATTTTTAATATGTTAAAGTTCCTGAACCAATGCTCTTGCAATGCCTAGAGAGCACTGAGATCACACCACACCCACCACCTTGGCAAACAAAGCAATTTCATGCACCTCATTGCAAAACATTCCCAGTCCACTAACTTATTTCAAAATAACTATAATGTATTTGTCAAAGCATGGCATTTGATGGCAGAGAAAACTGCATTTGGTCATACAGCTTCACCACCTAATCTTACACAACTTTTTTGTATAGCTTCCTCTGCCTCAAAGAACGCTAAAGGGGTTTTTTCCCCACTTATTAACCCAGTTTTCCCACTACAGAAAACTAGAAACTGCTTGTTTCTGCTAGGGATTTTCTGAAAGACTTCATGAAAACCTTCATATTGCTTTCTTGTTGCAAGACAGGGCATGATAAAATGTGCTGAGCAGCAGTTTGGGGAGCAGGAGCCGTGAAGCCCCAGCCCCTGGCCCTGGAGAGGGAGGTGCACCTGCCCAGCTGGAGGCTGCCAGGGAGGCTCAGTGCCTGCAATAATTCTGAACTGCAGGAAGCAATTTGTTTCCCAGCCCTGTGATGATCCTCAAGAACACTGCTCATGAGTAACTTACAACAGCCTAAATCAATGGTTTTTACCCTTAACACAGGGCAGCCTTTAAACGCTGCCTTCACCCCGAGAGCTCCGGAAAAGATTATGCCCACACACAAACCAAGTGAAAGGAGAAAGATAATGAAATAAATAAATAAAAACTCACTTTTGTCATTCCCTCTACACAGTAAGTCATGCTCCCACACCTGGCCTTTCTCCATCATCACTGGGTGTTACTGCCAGCCCTAAGAATCTACTTTGTATAAAGACAAGAAGCTTTGCTCTATGTAGTCAATTTGTGCTTGTGTGGCTTATTTTTTTCTTTGTGCTTTATTAGTTTCATATGTATTTGCTAGTGTTTTTAGTGCAAAAGTGCTGCATTACTTTATTATTCATATCATCTTTTCCCTACTCCCAAAGAGAGAAATGATTTGAAAAATGAAAGATGCCCAAAACAATTCTTCAGTATGTGCTCCTGCCAGTCACAGAGCACTGCATAACAACAGAGGAAAGCAGCAGCAGAGGGCATGGCTTGGGCACTTGGAGAAGCTGTTTTCAGCCCTTCTGTACCACCAACTCACAAGGCAAGGAACTTTGAGCTTAAATTAAGATCTGTGCTAAGAAGTGTATGTGCAATGCAAGCACAAACCCACAGAAACTATAATTAGTCCAAAATAATTAAACAGGACTTGACAGTAGAGGCGCCATATTAAAGTCAAGTAGCATGCCGAGGAACAATGCTTTCTTTCCTTTCCACTTGGTTTGAAACAAAACTGGAAAACTTCATAAATCAAACTCACGATTTCATATAATAGTAATTTCAAATCAGAATTTCACATCAATTTCAAATCCTAAAATCAATAATTTATAAGATCCTTATGTCCAAAAATAGCATAATAACCCTGTTCTCAGAATTCCTTTATTAAAAAAAAAAAAAACAACAAAAAAACCAAACCAAAGCAAAAAGCTAAAAAACAAAACCCTGCCAGAAATCAAGTAAGTTTTTTCAGTTTAACAAAAGATGCTCCAGCATCAGACAGCTGAAGACTGCATACCACCCTTTGACCAGGTTCCATCCCCAAGATGCAGCAGAATGTCACTTATTATCCCCAATATTTCTGATGGGATATTCCTTCCAAGGAGTTAACAGAAAGCAAAGCAAATGTGAAAGAGGAAAGCATTTAAATGTTGTCTAGCAAAAGGGATCAGCAGGCTGGTTTCCTTTAGGCTACACAAAGAAAAGTTTCCTGACCTAAGAAAAGCAGCAGCCTGAAAGACAAATGCTGATAACCTGAAGCAGCAAATGCTGTGTAGCAGTTTCTAACTATGCCATCTATGGCAGCATGAAATAGGCATCTTTAATTTATCCAGCTAAAACTGTACATTTTCTACCATCTAGAGAAGGGAAAGAAAGCAGCAAACAGATCACCATAGAAACGGAGCCACTACAGACAGCAGAACCTTCCATGACATAACCCTACAGATATTAAAGCCATCCTATGAGCACTAGGCTGCAGCTTCTCATCTCCAGCACCAGTGCCTAGCCTAAATCCCTGCCAAAGAAAACACCTGGTAAAAGGAATGGGTGGGAGGAAAGACAGAGATGTTCCTAATTATAAGTACTGAATCATTCCACAACATTCTCACCTCATTAACTTAGCAGAATGGTTTGCAAAATCAGATTCTCATGCTTTTATATAATCAGTTGATACTAAAATGCCATTGCTGCCTAGCCTTTACTGGGATCCAGCCCTACAGAGGAAAACAAAGCACTAACAACTGGTGGAAACAGGACCAAGGGCCTCTCTTGGGAAATACCTTACTCTGGTATCTGCTATTCATTCCTCTTTGTTTGCTAGTATATAAAATACAGTTTATGACAAGATTAGAATAAGGCCAAAATGAGATAAACTTCCAGAGCCACTGATTCACCGAACAGCCTTCTAAAAAGGGAAGGAAATTCTAGTTTAAAAATGACTATGCTGTCTAAAATTCTAGCACTGAAATGACAATATAAATTGCAGCAAAAATCAAATGAACTTTAGTTTAATTGCCCTAATTATGATCCATGAATACATTACTCTTTGTGGCAGTTCATGGCAAATTTTGAACCACCAAACTAAAACTTCTGATCGGGGAGATACAAGTATGACTTACTCAAGGAAAGGCCATGAAATAAAATTTTAGATAAATACTGCTACCTTTCATGTCAGCCCAAGCTTACCACTAGTGTCACTTGCACTTTATATTTCAGCACTGACTTGGCTCAAATAAAGGAGCCCTGTTATCCTTCCTCTGTGGGTATGATTCTGGCTCAACTCTGAAGACTTCCTCTCCTCACTGGAGGTGTCGGGCTGGGAGAGGCCTGGGGAGGACACCCAGCCCATCCTCCCACCCTACAACAAAGGACACCTCCAGCCCAGCACCTGCAGGACCCCTCTTAACCCAGAGCAGTCTGAAAGTCAGAATGAAAATAGAAGGGATACCAGGGAGATGTCCTGGAACTCAGAAGAAAAATAAATAATTAAATGCATAATGACAGGACTATTTCAGATCTCAGTTTCCTGCCTAGACTCTCTTCCAGCCTCAGCAGATCAACATAGAAAAAAACCCAGCATCTCCAAAATGCCCTGGAAGTGTGGAGTGCCATACTTTGCTCCAGAAAGGACAAGCTGGGCAATAGTTTATAGACATCCATAAAGCAACTCTGCAGGAGTTCATCACAGAAAACAAACACAGAAGTTTTCACATCTTACTGGTGGGTCAGAAGGTTGGCTGGATTACTACAATTTTACATAATAACAAAATATAATAGAAAATCACAGTATTCTGTCATACCTCGTGATTTCATCTTAGATCACATGAAGAAATCAGCAGACTATAACAATTATCTATCAAATGAGACCATATGACTCACAAAGCCTCTCTTCTGAGATATTAACCTCTTGAAGTACTAATTGACACTGCTGACAAACGGAATTAGCAATGCAAGCGGCTCAGCAGTCTCGTCAGCAGGCAAATAGTTTCCTACTTCCACTGCACAATCACAAACACAGGAGGAGGAGATACAGCTACCTTCCCAGCTCAAAAGCTCTTCGGCTAAGAGCTGAAAGAGTTCATTAAGTGATCTACATCCTAGAAGGAAAAAGGAAATTTCAACTCAGAAAGCTGTCCCAAGTTTCTCAGCACGACCTACACTGGTATGATTTTCACTCCAGCAGAGATCATCTCTTTTTTTATTTACAGACAGCCTCAAAAACCACAGTCTTTCACATGTTAACCATGAAAAGAAATGAGAGACATTGCCCCCCTCCCTTTCAAGAATGACCTCGGGTCTGGGTAGGAATAAAGCAGCTCATTTATGTCTGGATCAAAGAGACATCGTCAATTCTGGCAGCACTGGCTGAAGGAGCCAGAGGAACAGCAACAGCTGGTGAAAGTTGAAGCCAAATTTCACCAAAATTATTCAGTGTGAACTTGCTGCTGACTGAACGTGGCCACCTGGAGAGAGCAGGCTGCATTGCTAGGCTGGAAAAAGAAGTGTCTGTGCTAGTAAGGTGTAACAAAACAGAGCACAAAGTCATCAAAGTTCACACTGCAGAAGTGTTGAACTGATCTTTGCAAAACGCAAAGTTATTACAAAAGGATTGCTGAGCTCCGGGATTTCCTTGGCTGGGGTTGCTTTGAAAACACAATTTGATGCCATTAGAACAATTTCCTTTTAGCTTCATATTTTCCCTTATTCTTGGTTCACACTGCCACCACCAAAGATCATAATACTGAGCCTAGAAATGCTTGAAACAGCAAAGTTTAGTTTTTATAAGCTCTACACAAGCAGATCAACAGCCAGCTGAGTAACAGGCAAACACAAGTCTTAACTTGACCAGTCTGGATCTCCTACAAAGAGATCATGATCACTGACACAGGAGGAAGTCCTGTTTCTTCCACTGCTAAAACCACTAAAATTTGTGCCACCCACCTAGTCCCAAGGACACACTGCACTCCTGTTCCAGAGTGCTGCTGCTGCCTGCACTCTGAAAAGTCAGACAGGACTTTTCTCTCATAAAAATGCCAAGTAACCAGGGAGGATTGGAAAGTAGAGCATCCCCATGACAAGTGGGCTGCTGTAAAACCTCTGACCAACTCATCTTAATTCTTCTTAGGACCAGAGGGAAATAGAATCATTAATTTGGAAATAAAAAAATATCCAAACAGAAATTATAGTTTTCTTAAAGGCAGTAGCACTCTTTGGGCAGGGAGCATATTTTCTGTCTTGCTGCTCAGCAAGAGCCATTTATAAACCTCCTGCAGAGTTTAAGGCCTCATATTTATAAATAATTAATTTAAAAAGAAATTTATATAATGATATACAGTAGGGGAAATATAAGTGACAATTTGTATTAATGTTTTATCTGAACAACAATCCCACATAGCTAGCTGACCTCACAGGAAGATCAAAAGCCCTGTGTTATTCTGTCTCATGGGAATTCCCTGACCAGCCAGGAGCAGAGCTCCCAAACAGTATCCAGGGGACAGCAGTGACCCGGGCTCTGAGCTGCCCCCTAGGATATCACCACTGTGAGTCTGCACACCACTGATACTGGGTCTGCATATCCGGCTCACAGTTATGCAGGTAAGGCACTGCATCCTTCACCATGCACAAGGAAACTCCTTGAATCACAGCTCAACAGGAAAAAGTCTGTTTTACTTGAATACTTCATCTACCCTATAAATATCCACTACATTTGAATCATAAGGATATAAAAGCTCACCATCCCGCCCCCCTTCCTTCCTTTAAGCATCTTTACAAGGTATTCTTTTTATCTAGGGCCTGGGGGCTTGCAACAACAAAAGTGACTTGTATGTCCTTTGCCAAACACGCCTTGATTGTCCAAGGTACAAGCAGAAACTATCAGCATCCCACACAGATTCACTGCAGCAAGATCTGTATCGTCAGCCACTGGAAAAACATTGACTTGCACAGCTGAAACCTTACCTCACTTCAAAGGGATGCAAAGAAAGCTAAATCCCAAACATGGGATATCTATGTACACTGAAATTCAGAGAAAATTACCACCCTGCAAATTCACACCTTGGGCCTGACATCAAGGCCAAAACCCACAGTTTTACTTTAAACTATCAATTCTATCAAAAAACAGTTATATTCCAAGGTTGTAACTGGTATGATTGTCCTACAAAACATTTTTAAGGAGTTAAAACACATGAAATGTTTAAAAGTTGTGCATTTTCTACACCTTTAAAAACACAGCTTTCTACAATTTATGTTGATTGTACTTGACCTTCTCTTCAAAATGTCGTACAGAGGGAGACAGATGTGGTTTGTAATCAGCTGTTATTAACCCAAACAATACTCCAGCTATCAAAATGCTGCCCATCCACCCCCCCAGGCAGCTGCATGCAGGAACAGCTCGTTAGCTCCTGCTGTACTTCACAGATCCCCTTTCACGGGCTCTTCTCCCCCCTCCCCAGGCAGCCAGCCCTCCTCAGCCAGTGGCCACAGCTACACCTTGCACTCTGTAGCTCACTCACTGCACATGTGATGCCAGCAGCACCGGCTGCTGAAACCCACTGGGCAGCGATGGAAGCCACACGCAGCACTGCCTGGGCACACCCTGCATTTGCCTGCATGATGCTTCTGACAGGGCTCAACCAAGGCTGTGTGATCAACTACGGAAAAACGAGACGTTTCACAAAGTGGCCTGGCCAGTCTGCTAGAAGAGAAGCACAGCTACATCCTTCCTTATGTCCCTGCCACGAGCCCATGCGGGATGGCACGGAGTGATGCTCCTGCACCTCTGGCCTGCGGCTCCCCACCTGCCCAGCTGCTCACAGGATGCCTCATTCTCCACCAGTCATCAGCAAACCTGCAGGGTAATAACTCACCACAAACCCTCAGTGAAACAGCAGCACTGCTATTTTATTCCATGCAGTATGCTAGTCTCATTTAATTCAGTACGTTTCTCCAAAAAAAAAATTGCTCATTTAAAGTAAACCAGGCTCAAAAATACCTATTCACAGAAACAGCAATGCTGAAGAAAAATGTGTTTGAAAGAGTTTTGATTTCTAGACCTGTCAAAGGAATGAATACAGCTCTGAAGAATCTTCAGAAAAGATGGCAGTAACAGTGAGATCAAACCTACCAATGTTCTGGACACTGCTTGAGAGACAAAACAGCTGAATAACCACAATAAGATCTGCAAAAACATCGAGCAGAAGTGTGACGCCTACCTCAGGCTGAGAGACAGGAAAATATTCTAACTCATGTAAAATTTCATTTGGGGTCATACCCACAAAGAGAAGCAAACGCTGTATTGCATTTCAATCCATACCACCAGAATGAAGGCCAACGAGGGATTATATGCTAGTGATTTCAAAAATAAATTAATTATAAGTCTGCCTTAAAACTCACAATTCATCCAGCCTGAAAAACATGTTACAAGAATTCTACAAGAGTGGCCACAAGAAATTTAAGGACAAATGAAACAACTGCAGTTACCCTGAATATTCAGCTAATGAGACATTGCACTGAAGAAACTGCATTAGGAAAAGGATGCATGGCTTCATGTTTATGTGCTTACAGCAAATGCTGCTCCAATTTTAAAACTTTAAAATAGCCTACACCTAAGAACACAAAAAAATATTCAACACAATTAACTTCATGGGTGTCTAAATCTAAGATTCAAGAACACAATCATTGTAAGGGCAAATAAAACAAGTGGCTGCAGGATTGTGTTTCAACATCAAGATGATGCAAGCCATAATAGAGACTTGACAGCATAAATGCAGAAACAGACATAACTTCCAAATTCAGTCCAAACCCTCATGTTTGTTCCGTATTGTTCATGCTGATGTCACACACTGAAATGCTGATTTCACTTTGTCAAGTTCTCAGATGATTTAAGATCTTACAGAAGCTTTCTACAGCTATTTTCCCCGAAGCTGCTAGAAACCCGAGGGACAGGAGACAGAATCCCTCAACTGCTCCTCTCAACTCCCAGCCAGCCCCGGCGTGGCCCCGGGTGGGAAGGGGCTGCCAGCAGCTGGGGGGTCCTGCTTCACACACCCAGCAGGAGGAAGCCTTCCCTGCCAGTGTCCCTGCTCAGCACAGAGCCATCTGCAGCGCTGCCAGGAGATTATCTGGTGTATCCAGTCCTTGCTCATGCAGGATGGGAAAATAAAGAGCTGTATTGATCAGACAGATGCACTGCACCGTGCCCTGCCCCAGCACTGCAGTTTGGAACAAGAAGTTACTGAGAAATGAGTAGTGGAGCCACAACTGCTCACCTAACTCACAGAGGTGAAATAAGGCCACATTTTCTGCTAGCTGTAAAACATCTGGAGCACGGACAATTGCTGACTTAACTGTGAAAGTTTAATTTAAAAGTTAAAAATTAAAGGAAATATATTTGATAGTAGATAAGGCTGTACTTTCTGAGTGTCCTTCTGAAAGTTAAGCTCAAGTCCAAAAGAACCATCCTTTTTTTTTACTTACTCCTAGCCCCCCGAAAAGCCACATTTGAAGTAAAACACCAAACTGAGGTTTTGAAAAGCAAAGATTAACTGAGTATTTTTGTTAGGCCAATACAGAAGCCCCAGCTGAGATGTAGCTGCATCATTAAGAGAGCTTTTACTGACTTAGCTTGAGTTGTTCAAGGAGAACAAGTTTTACTCAGCTAACCCAGAGGGCAGCTGTCACCACAGACCAGTGCACACCGCAGACACCCTTCTGCTGGACTACAACAGCAAACTGACACCAGCGAAGCACAGCTAATGAAGCCGTATTTAGTATTTAGTTCCACCAGTTTTTCATGGGAAATTAACAGCAATTTACAGCAACTCCCCGCACAAGAAAACCAGAGTGACCTGATAGGAATGACCTGGCAAGCTCAAACTCAAAACCAGCGAGCAGAGTTAAACCTCCCCAAGAGCCGCCCCTCCGCCACAAGAACTGGGGGAAGCTGTGAAAGCAGAACTGGGGTTAGTGGCCACAGAGCTGCTCTCAGAAACTCCCCGCCCAGAGCAGCAGCCATTTCCCCCCGGGCTGTCGGCCCTGCCCTCGGCAGCCCCTCGTGAGACGGGCACCGGGGGGTGCAGGGGCTGTGCTGGCTGCGGGCAGCGCGGAGCGAACCCCGCCCGGCACGGCCCGGCCCGGCCCGCTGTGGCGAACACCTCTGCGCTGCACAGACCGGCGAAATTGCACCGTCACAGCAGCTGGAGCACACCCTCCAGCATACCGCATTTAGCCTCAGAGAAACTATTCCACTGCTTTTCTCCACAGGTGTTCTCTCTTTGATTGTTTGAAAAAAGTTTAAATCAGCTTTACGTTTCTGATATGTGAGACTGTCACAAGGAAGAAGCGCACTCAGACATGACATTCTAACAACTTCTGCAATTGCTTCTCCTCTTGCAAGATCTTTTCTAAGTGAGACGATCTCCTAAACAATTAATTTAAGGTCTGGCATGTTTGAAATAGTCATGTATGTATCTCCAAGATCATAAGTCCAAACTCAAATCCTTATTAATAAACTCTTGTACTGTAACAATATGATACTAGAAAGCACCTATATGCTTAGCTATACAGATCTATATGCCCATGTTAAAACCAAGAAAACAACTGAACACGTTCTACTTACTTTAACATACATATAGTCTAAAACTTCTATTTCCATCCCATATCTCCTGCAACAAAAATTTTCAGCGCTTTCAGAGGAGGCTGGTGTTTCCTTTCCAGGCAAAACAGGCTCAATCTCCATGGAACATATTTCCATCTCTCTTCTGTTGGTGTATACCAACTCATAAGGCAACTTGGGAATCTCTCTCTGGTTTCCTCAGCAAAACAACTGAGGTCATCTGCTTTAAAGATACTTATGAATAACCCATGGAGTCTGCAGAGAGTAACGTGTGATAAGCCATGTTGGGGCAATGAATTCCCTCATTGTTAGACTGACTCATAGTATTTTTAGGTTATTTCTCCAGCTCTACAAAGCTCAAGAGTGTCCTCCTGTAAACCACAAAGAAGTTGCAAAATTCTCTTGTCTTGTGATAATCAAATGGAAGAACTCAAGGACACCACTGGTAATTGGAGCAAAAGTTTATGATTTTTCATAGCCATCAGTATGTACATCATCCAAATGAGAAGTCCCTGTTTTTCCATATTTAGGACTGTCAAACTAGAAACATGCAGTTCACATCTACCCATACAGCAGCCTTGGAAAACAACATGACAAATCACATGCCATACTTACCCTGGGGTGGCTGCTATAAACACAGAATGAGAGCTCTTCAAAGCAATGCTCTTCAGCCTTTACATTTGATCCTAAAGCGAGGGATCTCATCAGAGCACAGCCTAAGTAGCGTGGAAGAGTTTGCTCTCAGCCCTCCCCCCTGCCCCCTAAGAGCTAAATAAACTCAACAAGCCACATCTGCTAATTGCCCGGGGCAATGGGCATTACCCTAACAGCCTTACCTACCTACAGCCACACCTGGAGCAGGGCTAAAAGGCAAAAATGGAGACTTGATGAGCAGTGAGGCAAATGCAATAACTTTCAAGGTGTTCAGAAAGTAGTCACAACTTTCACCAAACAGCATGGAGCTGACAGACACAAAAACACAGCTGCATTCTGCATTCCTGACTGACTCTCCTCCAGTTTAATCTTTATATTGCTCCCTCAAACCATTCATGGTCACAGTTACTTCTCATTCATACTTGTTTTTTGGTATTATGTTTGTACCTTCTTTTCCCTCAACATTCTAAGCAGCTTTACCCCAGCCTTGAGTACCTCAACAGAATTATTATTCAGGGAAAGATCTTGCTATTATTCCTGACTAACAGGCCAAAGAAACTAAATCCATGCTACTAAGGAGAACAGAAGGTGTAAAACACAAGATCTCTGCTTCTGTAAGTAATCCATTAGCACCTTCTTCAAAATTTACATTAAAATTTGCAGATACTCACATTAAAAGCTGGGTCAGTATCTGCAATCCACAGACATTCAGCCGAAGTGAAGTCTTTAAACTTCATTAGCAGTGCCTAATGTTTCCTGTGCTTACCTTTAAGCTCCTTAATATCCACAATTCAGCAAGGAAGGCACTCTCTAATGTAACCACATTAACTACTTAGCCTCTTAAAAAAAAAAACAAAAAAACAAAAAACCAGAACCCACACAAACTGTTTTAACAGCATTGATTTCTTCTTTATATTTTATTTGTATATAAACAGAGTGACACATAGAAACAAACTACTAAATACTGCAACTAGCTGCAAGCAGCAAGCAAAGCAGCTGTACTGTGTCAGAAAAGGCCCAGATTATGACCTGGATGAACAGGAAGATCCCAAAATCACCAAGATCACCAGCTCCATAACTGTGGTTTTCACTGCTGGGCAGTCCAGGTTAAGCATCTCACACAGTGTTTCACGTTAGGCTGCTGCCTGGAGCAAACTGCAAACAGGGACTGTGCTAAAAGATGAGTGGCACCATGAGATGGCAGGGTCCTGAAAGTGGAAGCTTCTGCTGAAAATACACTCTGGTTATTAAACATTAAAACTGGGCTTTAAGTAGACAGGTCCTAACTTACTGCAACGCTGCGTACACTGAGCTTGCCTCAGAGAACTTGACAAGTGACAGCCCTAGGATGTTTTCATTTGTTTTCCTGCACAAATCATTCCTAACAGCTGTAGGACAGCAAAGTTATTTCCCTGCCGTACGAAGAAATAGAGAATAAAGGGCTTGATCTTTCAGATTTATGTGCTCGATTTCAAAGCATAAAATTAAGCAATGTGTGATTATTCACACAGGATAAAGAGAAATCTTTGCAGTATCAGGCTTAAGCAAACCCAGGGTTAAGCAAAGCTAAGGAACACCAAGAACAAGGAGGAAATGATGCAGTCCTAGGCAAAGGGTGGCGGTGGCACTGGCACAGGCATGCAGCACTGTTCTCTGCCAGGAGTCACCAAAAGCTTTGCCACTAGTGTTGGCAAACAAGGCCTTAGCAACCCAATCATCCAACTCTGCTTCGTGGATCCAGCTTCAAAGTAAAGCCAGCAGAAGGGAAAGTTACTGTACAAAGGGCCAGTGAATTCAGTTTGAATAACAGTTCAATACCAAAAAAAATAACAGTTTGAATTTTCTCTGTCTCCCATGACTTTTAGATAGCAGGTTTCATTTCACACCTAATGCATTTCCACTTATTTAAAAGTTTTGATACCAATTTGAGCCAGCCAAACTCCTAGAAACAGCATCCCTGTTCTAGCGTATCTTGAGTGGGGTTATGGTCCATGGAAATAAGCAGAAACAGACAGCTTGATGAAAAAGTCAATGTCACAGACATGATGCAAATTTCCAAGAACCATGGGTTTATTTCTGACCATAACACCATATTTTCCCGCAACAACAACCACCTATTATTAAGGATAGATAAGAAGTTCTTCCTTGCTATTTCAGCAGCAGAGAAGACAAGCAGAAGGTACATTCTGCTGCTTCAACTCATTCAAGTAGCTTGCTAATGAAGCATCAGGAACAACAGCCTTGCCCAAACGCTGTGCCTTGGCCCTGGGCCCAAGTGTTCAAATTCTCACTATCAGAGTCAAGCACGATACACACAGTAGTAAACCCTGCTCCACTACAGTGAGCACAAAATTAGATCAGACATAACCTCTGCACCTTCCAGCACGCGAAAGAGAACCCAGCCAAGCAAAGGAGTTCAGACTCTGCTCATCCCTAACTTCATACAGGCAGCAAGGTAAAGTGACTTTTATCAAGAGGCATAAAACAAATCCCTGACTCACTTTTATCAGAGGAGCTCTTGCTGCTTGACAGTGCAAAGCAAAACTGGGTCCATCATCTCCCCTCTAGCCAAGATGCCTTTTAAACCAGCGACATCTGTACATGTGCTCATATATACATGCAGCTGTCAAAGACCCCAGTAATACAAGCAAAACTTCAATAATTAAACATTTGCTTTGTGTATACTTTGTGCTGTCAAGGAATGAAACCCAAATTCAATGAATGTGTATAAATTACTGTATGAATATAATAAATAATTATACATTAATGTGTATAAATATCTAAAGGAGGGGTGCCAAGAGGATGGACCAGGCTCTTCTCAGTGGTGCTGAGCAATACAACAAGAGCCAACAGGAAGAAACTGATGCTCAGAAGTTCCATCCTAATATGAGGAAGAACTTTACTGGGCAGTGACTGAGCACTGGAACAGGCTGCCCAGAGAGGGTGTGGAGTCTCCCTCACTTCAGATATTCAGAACCACTGGGACACAGTCTGGTGCCTCTCCCTGTACTGAAGCAGGGAGGTTGGCAGATGACCCACTGTGGTCCCTTCTACCCTGACCATTCTGTCATTCTGTCAATGTCCCTATAGGCCACCCCAAGCTCCTCGAGGTCTGCTGCAGAGGCTAATTCAGGCACAGCCCCACAGCAGGCTTGCCACCTGCACACTGCCTTCCCTCACAGCAGAAACCACCACTGGTTAACCTCACTGCNAGGAGGGGTGCCAAGAGGATGGACCAGGCTCTTCTCAGTGGTGCTGAGCAATACAACAAGAGCCAACAGGAAGAAACTGATGCTCAGAAGTTCCATCCTAATATGAGGAAGAACTTTACTGGGCAGTGACTGAGCACTGGAACAGGCTGCCCAGAGAGGGTGTGGAGTCTCCCTCACTTCAGATATTCAGAACCACTGGGACACAGTCTGGTGCCTCTCCCTGTACTGAAGCAGGGAGGTTGGCAGATGACCCACTGTGGTCCCTTCCACCCTGACCATTCTGTCATTCTGTCAATGTCCCTATAGGCCACCCCAAGCTCCTCGAGGTCTGCTGCAGAGGCTAATTCAGGCACAGCCCCACAGCAGGCTTGCCACCTGCACACTGCCTTCCCTCACAGCAGAAACCACCACTGGTTAACCTCACTGCTGCTCCTTGCTTTTTTAAAATCCTACTGAAAATAGACCGTCCAGAAACAGTGCAGCCATGTGATACTGGACATTTCTGTGACTTCCTCCAATTCAGCTGGCTCAATGAGCACATTTCAATAACAAAAATGCTTTCTTTAGTTCAATTCAGATGAGGCAATGAGTCTCATAAAGACAGAGACAAACTACTTTGTTATTAGAACACATGGAGAGAATTAAACTCCCAAAGGCCCCACAAGCAAACCCCAAGAGTTGGGTACATCTGTCTATCCCTTACAACTCAACCTGGAGCTCTCTGGCTCAACCAAAGATAATCATGGTGGTCATTACACACATTTTCTGACATAGCAGGAGCTTGGCAGCACTTTATCTGATCCTTTATTTATCTAAAAAATAAGAGTAATCCATTACTTAACCCATCTGGCATATGCTATAAAATCCCTGCAGTAGAAACAGACTGTGAATAACCAGTGGCAGCTCCATGTACAGACATGACTACTCTGCAAGCATTGCTGGTGACAATTTGGGGGGGATCCCACATAATCCACTGATATTACCAGGCAAATGTTTTAACATGATACTCAAAGAATTGAAGAGATAAGACCAATCATTATAAATGGGACCTTCACAGTTCTTCACATGTAACAAAGAACTCACACAACTTTCAAGATTAGGTCTACAGAAAAAAAAAAAAAAAAAAAGAAGAGCATTTTAAAATATAAAGCTATTATCAACCCTCCCCAAAAGTAACTCCAAATGATGCTACACTTTCAGTGTTCTATTAGGACTACAGGATGCACTCTCCCAGGAGCTATTTGTGGGCTGTGAGCTTTCACAAACAGCTTGGTATCTCTTTGACCCCACCAGGGTGGCATCATTTCCTCCTCCAGACATGCTCAGCATCCAGGGGAGCAGCTCTGGTGCAGAGTGGGCTCCAATTCAAACCATGGCCTGTCTTGCTTCCCAAGGCTCACAGTTTATTTTACCAAGAGATTGCTGACATGTCACAAAACTGCTGTTGGAAAGCCAAGAGCTTTCTCAGTTTCTTCAGCTGCTGTGGCTGACATCTGACTACAGAGAACTGGTTTTTTTACAAAAACATAATAAAATGTCAAGGTTAGGTTAAACCAAGTATTGCTGGACTGTTGGGTAATTATATCCTCAGCATCTTTAGTTTAAAGGCCGACTGGGAGGTTAACAAAGCCTGGGAAAACGGTGTCCACTGAGACTGGACACAGGATGCAGAATTTAGGGGCCACAAGGACATGTGACAGAACCCCCAGACAAGGAAGAAACTAATAAAGCCAACGCAAGCAACTGTGCTGAATCAGTTCTGAGTGGGTAAAAGGCAATTCCAGATCCTGACCACCAGCACACAGCCACCAACCCAAGCAATCACCAACCCAAAAGAAGAGGAAGACTGAGCATGCAAGACTTAGCACGAGAAGCAAGAGAGTCATAAACCAATAGAAGACAGGATACTAATTAATAAGGAAAGTAGGTAACTTGTAGCCAATGAACATTAATGCCTTTGTGTGCTAAACTCTGTAACTAGTGAGAAGTTTTGGCAGTCTGGCTTTGTGGATTTGCCACTCAGCACCCCTTTCTGTGCAGAACTGTGACTGTATTTGACTTATTTAAAGTCGAATATCTCAACTGTGTGTGGATTGGCCTCCTGCACACTGAGTGAAAGAATCTACTTTAAAACAACAGTCTGCACAGCAATATACAGGACTATATAATTAAAGGGGCTTTTTTTAAATCCCAAGAAAAGCCCACTAATAGGCACAGAAATTTTGAAATAGTTACATGTTCTCTCTTACACTCAGATTCTTTTTGCTGTATTTCCCTCCCCGTGTAGCACTAACGTACCCAAGCAGAGCCATTATTTGGTCAGAATCTGCCATTTGCCATTTTTGCTTGCCAAAGGAGAAGACCAAGAATTTTAACACCCCTGGCTTCACCCCCAGAGCAGCTGCTGCAGACAGCCACAGGAAACCAAGAAAGGGCCACTTGCAACGCTGGGGACAGCACAAGCAGCTTTTGTTCTATGCAGCTTCCTCTGACACTTCCCTAACTCAATTTATTGCTCGTGAACCCTCAAACTGAACCATTTCAAGGTCAGCTACTGAGATCAGCTTGCCCAGGCTATGCTCTCCAGTGAAAACTGTTCACTGATTCCTCCGTGTTCAAAGGAACGTTTCCACTCACTAGAACTGAAATTGGATTAGGCCCTATGTTAGGACCAAGCTAGCCAGAGCCAGCTCCCCCTCATCTCAAAGATAATGGAAAGGGAGGAGCACACTGGTAGCAGCAAGAATGAAAATAAATGAATGTCTGACTGAATGGATAAGTAAATAAATCAGGGCACTGTACAGAGCCATACAAAAGGGAAACAGAAATCCCAAGAGGGCAAAGCAGCATGCTCTAGGAAAGCACAGCATGGAAGAGAAACAAGTCAAACCCAGGGAAAAATAGATAGAAACAGAGAACAAAAATGTCACCTCTTCACTCTGATTTTAAAAGAGGCAGCATAAACACAGTGTCTGTTTTGTTGATTTTTGTGTCCAGGCAAGAAGAGCATGTGTTGGGGCTTGGATTCACACCCCTGAAACTCACGAAGGTGACTTGTAACACAAAACATGGCAGTTTCAGCAGAGTCGTCAGATGAGTTCCAATTCTAGGCAGATCATTCTCCCTTGTTCTTAATTTCCACAGAAATTACACTTAACAAAAGCCAGTACATGGCCTAGATTGTCCCTATCAATTTTTATGGGTCAGCAGAAGTAGGTATATATCTCTTGTTGGTCAACAGTTACTGAAATGCTGAAATGGATCAGCAACATCCAAGCATTGCTCAGTGGGGCTACAATGATCCAGGAACCACACCAAGATTCTCCTAAGTTTGTTTGCAAAGTCAAAGAAGCAAAACTTTCAGAAATGAACTTCCAGCAAGACCACCAACATGCTAGCGATACATATCCAACAGGACAAGGCACAAAAGCATAACATTTTTAGTAAGAATGCCTGAGATGTAACTCATGGAACAGATTTAAGCTGCTTCACCCCAAAATTAAAGCTAATGCCCTCAAGCAGAGTCTGAATTTGCAGTGTCACTGGGCACAGGAATCCAAAGCTTCCATGGTTTGGGCCCACGGCTCACAACTAGCTTGTGAGTGCACCTGAGCCAGTCCTTTAACTTAAATCCATATTTCTAGATTAACTACAACCATGTCCAACTCCAAGGCTGGCTATATAGCCACCAGATTTAGAAACACATCTGGATGAATCCAAGCAATAGGGCTTTCACAGGAGTGACATGACTTCTTAAAAAAATCTGTATCGCTGGTTTCTAACAAAAAAAAAATTAGCTTGGAAAAATAAAGAGTTCCTTTCAGCTATTTCAATAGGTGGTTGGGATAGTGGGTGCTAGTTTTATGTTTGTATGCAAAGAACCCAAATTTGAAGGGATAACACACTAGCAAAGCTGGACACACTGCAGCATACAGCAGAGAGCCCCACTTCCACCACCCCCAGCTGGAAGTAAGTCTGTTCTGCCATTCTCAGCATCTGAAGAAATGCTGACAACTTCTTTGCAACACTGCTCATCCAGTCATTAACATAACTTTACCAACCATTGTTGCAAGTTACTCACACCAACACAGCCACCTGCACAACAAGGCAAGCTGGGATGGGGGCATCCAGTGGGAGAGGGTAAGAGAGCTGCCCCTGCTCCAGGGCACACCCATGCACACACAGAGCAACGATGTGCTGCAAATTCATCCCTGACCCTGCCTGCCAGCAAAGCAGCTACGCCAACACCTCATGATAAGAGCTGATACTGCTGCCCTGAATGACGATCTCTGCTTACCAGTTAAAAAAGATGTGAAACTCTCTTTCTGTGCCTACACGTCTCTAAAGAGGACAAGAACAGCCTGTGGTGTGAGAGTGAAGCACAGACACAATCTCACTGGCCTTCATCACTCAGCGAGTCACTACTGCAGGATCATCCCTGCACTTGTCTGACTTTGTGTTTGCTCTTTTTACCTCAGCATGCTTTGACCTTAAATCCATTATTTATGTTACCTAATCAAGGACGAGATACTGAATGCTATTCAAACAGCATGCTGCCATTACTTGAGGAAAAAGCCAGCAGAGAGGAAAGACAGCAGAGTCTCTCTTGAGCACCCAGCAGGTTTCCTACCCTGGCCTGCCCAACTCCCAGCCAGGCCCTCCTCAGGAACTATAAGGGGCCTTGAGCTTTCCACTGTAACACAGTTCCAAGACAACAGCACACCCACATTTTTGGAGCAGCTTCTGACCAAAGGATTCAACCACTCAGTGAAGAGAATTCAAGGTCAGATGAAGTTGGAAGTTTAAAAAAAAAAAAAAGGAAAAAATAAAGAAAAAAGAAAAAGCAAGTAGTCTGATCCATGCTTTATGAGACATTTTAATTCCATAAGAAGAACATCAACAGAGAGGGAGAAATCAAAAACACATTTCTAAATGTGAGAGAAGGTCTATTGGGTGCCTGGAAACAACTCTGCAGTACCACAGTTCTCTTGAGCAGAATGGCAAATTTCATCCCTTTGGGATAGTTCAAAGAGATATCTTTGTATGAGACACAAAACACCAAGGTGTGCCATATCATTAATGTTTTTAGTATTCTTTAGGGGGTGCAGGCATGCTCCTCACCCCTCACATTCAATCTCTGCCACACAAATATACTCTCAGACACAGGCAAGCAGTCCCTGTGGAAGGGACTGTCCAGTTTGATTTGTCCTGATGCACAGTCACTGTGCTGTCCCACCACTCCTGAGTGGGAGGACTCTACAAATAAGGTTACCTATTCATGTCAAAACAAAAAGTCTGTTTCCTTTCCTTCCTCGCAGAGTGCTAGACTGGGGATAATTCTGGAGTATTTCACTAAGGATGTAGATGGCGTGGCTCTCCTACCAACACTCTTTGACTGTGCAAGCCTTTTGAAAGTAGTATTTGGAGTTTGCCATGTTGTACTGCCCTGCTTAATTCCAGTGACCTCTGTCATCCCTTCTGCCCTTAAAGACCTGTTGTCTGTCATTTTTTTCAGATTTATGCACTAGCTCAAGGCAGAGCAATGAAAACAATGCATTGCTAGGGGTGAAAACAACCATTTCCACATCTTTGCCATCAAGATGCACAGGATAGTAACTGTTTCCAGGCAGAAGCTGATGAGATACTAACACACAAGACTAAAAAGATTAGAAAAATGTCTGATTAAAGAGCATATGAGAGTCACGCTGCGCATCACTGCTGACTGCAGGGCTTCTGAACGACTGCCAGCAGAATATAATCCAAAGGTGCAGTGTCACCAAAAAGCGTAGTTGAATATCAAAGCGCTTATGTCGTACAAGCCGTTTCTCCTCAAGGAGCGGGACGGTGCTCCCGAAGGCGATAACCGAGCCGCCCCACCGCGCTGCTCCCCGGCCGCGGCGCATCCCCGCCGCGCTGCCGGAGCC
>VZSE01008037.1:1373048-1387463 GCA_013398275.1 Promerops cafer
CCACCGGCGGGCGGGACGCGGCCTCGGCCCGCACCGCGAGGACTCCGCCGCTATCGCTCCCGGACCCCGCGGGATCGGGCAGTGGGGCTGCGCGCCCCCCGCTTTGTGCCAGAACCGGTATTCCTCCTCTCCCTTACCGTCCTTTTATAAAAAAAAAAAAATTAATTTTATTTTTTGTCTCCTACACTGAACAAATTACTCGTTATGTCATCAGGGATGTTTATAATTTGGCTGGTCCCCAGCCCATGCCCTGCTCGAGGCGCGGAGGAGGCTCCGCACCGCGGGAACCACCAGGTGCAGGGAACGGTCCGGTCCCTTCCTTTCACGGGCGCCGGTCCTCTCTCAACGCAGGCGGGAGATGAGCCTTGTCTCACTGGATCTACATCTGTGTCACAGCCTGCTGGAGCCTCTGTGTGCCTGGCTGCCATCCTACCACCCGTCCAGTTATTCCCATTGTGCATTTGGCATGTATTTCTCAAGTGCCAAGTTTTCCATTTTGGGTTTGTTTTTTTTCCTCTCCGATTCTAATCCCATCGTGCAAATTGTTTACAGCCTCCTTCAGCTTGATAGCATCTGTCATTCAAACCGTAACTGGAAGCACTGAAGGAAAATGGGCCTCAACCAGTTCCTTCAATAATTAAGTCCATTCTCACCAAGACATGGAGGTACACATCTGTGAGAAGTTTAACATCAATGTCAAATGGGAATGAAAAGTGTAGTCCATGTCCCAGCAACATCTGAAGATGACACCCTACTCCTTTATGATTTGTTAATGACTGTTTTGTACAGCTCAGGTTATGTCAAGACCTGACCTATGTTCTTTTGACAGCAGAACTGAAGCTATTACTCTCTGTTTTCCACCTTGGAAATGCATCCTACTAGCCCAAGTGGTCCAAAATACAAAAAAGTTTGAAATAGGTAAGGTTGCCACACTCTCCAGCAAAGTGCTTTTGACTATTTATCCTCTCTCAGAATTCAACTGTTTAGCAGCTGTGTATTCAGTGGGTAGTATCTGCACTGCCCCTGAAACTCGTGACTGCCAAAGAAACAGACAAACCTGTTTACAGAGAAACTGAACCATGAAAGCAATGGGTCAGAAATCACTCGTCAATTTAGTAACAGAGAAAACACTATCCTGATTCCCAAAACAAACACTCCCAATAAATGCTTCGCTGGAGTCTACTGCTGCTATCTACAAGGAAGGAGATGGAGAAAGTAGCAAGCATTTTCTAAATAGAAAATAGCCAAGATGAAAATATGTCGCTTACCCAGAGTTGTTGGTATTAGGTGCCTAATTATATGGCCTTCACAGCTAGGAAATTAAGATTAGTAAATTCAAAATAGAGATTAAAAAACCACTTGATTCTGCTGGGAGAGTTCAAAATAATGTGAACAGAATTTAAAAAATACATTCCTTCCCATGTTCTGCCAGTATGTCCAGGCTTATCAACCACGATTGCTGTTGCTGTCCCACACCAGGAGGCTCATTCCCAGCAGAACTGGACATTGACTCTCAGTGCTATAAAAAGCCCAGAATGGGTTCCTGGGAGCTGCTGTCCAGGTCAGGGGTGAGGTTTTGGCTAAGCAGTTTGCATAGCTGCTCTTCATCTGTCTGCCAAGGCAAACCAGAGAGATTTATAGTAAAGCTACCAGTCATCTTCCATGTGCAGCACTGGAATTGTGAACAACTGAAATTTCAGTTTTGTTTTCAGAAAGGACCTGACCCTCCCCTCTGTGTGATGCTTCATATCTGATATTTTGAACCCTTCCCTCAGGAGATCTGCTAAATTCAAAGACACTCATTTCAGGAGTTCGCCTGGACTGTGGATTACTGATCTCACCCACTCGCAGCTGGAGCTCAGGAGCCAAATGTAATTATAAGCCACAGCAAAAAATAGATATCTGAGTCCAAAATATGCTATGATTTGACACAATTTGCATAAACCAGGATTTCAAATCTGCCATTAAGGACAGGAATTGGGGGCACTGAAAGTTGCCAAGAAAGAACCTGTTTGTAACGTATCCAGACCGACTACTTTAAGACGCATCTCCTGCATCAAATATTTGCTGGCAAGATTTTAAAAGACCTCCTCTCTTACCTTGCACATCTTTTTGTAAAGATGGCATTTTTTTCAGAGCATAGATCCCAGGGTGTTCCAGACAGCAATGTATAGATGATGTAACTGACACAGTTCACATGTAGAATTTTATACTGAATTTTTATGCAATTTTTTTTCAGCAGCTACGAAGCATCTGTCGCATCTTTTTTCTCACATCTGTGTTCCGTTCATATCTGAGATCTGTTCAACTGTGGCAGAGAAATTCCCTTCTCACATAGGACTTCCTGTTCTGTTGTTGTCACACTGTACAATGAGTGAGCAGTGAGTTCTCTGCCAAGGCCATATTCTCACACTACAAGGACCAGGCCTGGAGATTTTAGCTGCAGAAAACAAACAGGGCTGGTTCCAGCCAGTACTGATGGAACAGTTAAGAACTCTGAAATGTAATGCCAGAGATATGTAGGAAGAGAGACAATCATGTACCATGCAGGTATGCAGAGCACAGAGGGTGTTACTGTAACCTTGGGGACTGTGTAAATAACACCCCGTGGATCTGGAAGCTGTGCAAAGATCAGCATCCGAGCCTCAGGCTGACTGGGAAATTAGTGAGACTTTTTTCCAGCATTGTGGTTTCTGGAAATGTTGCCATATTCAGGCCAACAGTCTAAACCAATGCAAACTTCTTTGCACCAAGCTGGTTCCCAGACATCCCCTTCATTCAGTGCAAGGGACCCAAACAATCATCTGTTACGGAGTTTTCAAACAATAAGCTTTAATTGCCTTAATAGAAAAATAAGCACTGAAATATATATAAATGTGATTACATTAAAGTAATTCTGTAATCTAACATACTAGAAACCAAAGCCCAGTCATATTTTTAATGATACAGAGTAGCAAGATTTAAGGTTTAGAAATTTTCCACAGAGAATACCGAAGTATCCAGTATTGTTTAGGAAACCACAGTAAAGATGAGTCAAACCTCCACGGTGCAATAAAAACTAAGTAAATCAATTTATTCTGTATACTATACATTGTGTAAGTTTGTAAAGAACAATTGACATTTTTATCACCTTAACATCTTGACTGGGTGTAAATATGTCCAACAAAATGTACTCCTGTGGCCTTTACACAAACACTGTCCTACTACATCAAGAACAATGAGAGGGAAGCCTTTGGTGTTACAGATTTGGGGACATATCTGTGAAGTTGTAATTAATCCACTTAACTATCTCAAATAAAATGTTGGTGCTATCTGCTATTACAAGCCTACATGAGTACTACTCTAACAACTAAACACTGTCTATCTTTAAAGGCAAGATATGAAAGGGACTGCCAGTCTACAGTGTGGACAGGTTTTCTTTGAAAAAGGCAATTATCAAATGGTAAAACTCATATAATACATTATGTACATCAGTTTGGATAGCTGAGTTATCTTGCTGGAGTAAGCTGAAAGTAAGCATCGATCTGCAGTCATGTTCCATTTACTGTGAAGTGACTACTGGACTTAAGTTTTATACAGTGTACAGAATCAAAATAGCTGTGCCTGCTGCTGAGGTCTGTCAGATGTGAAGGCTCAAAATCAGTCACTGACCTAGTTAGTATTACAGTACTTCAAATATACACATGGATAATATATTCATAGCTGAATTTGTAGTCATCTTAGGAACTGCAAGTCACTGAGTGAGCATTGGAAGAGCTTGTGGTGTCCAATCAGCAGGACAAGCTGAGTTGTAGCTAAGTGAGTGGAATGTTTAAATTTAAATGGCTATCTTTTTTAAACCTTCCCAAACATCAAGAGAACTCACCTTAGGGGAGCTACAGAATAGTGGCACCAGACAATACACAGCAAGTCACCTTAAGTTGTTCAACATTTGTTTTAGGCCCAATCCTATAATTAAGTTTCAATTTCATTTATACACAGAAAAATAAAGAGGGATTTTTCACATTAGAACAAACATTTATAAAAAGCAGCTTGCTTCAGTATTTCCAGTTTCCTTGTTATTCTTCCAGCCTAATTTCTTAAAGCAGTCAAGTAGGTCCATTTCTTTAAACTGTTCTGCAAAAACCACAAATTATTTGTAATACTAATGGAGGATAAGGAATAAGGACAGGCTTGACAAAGCCCATCTAACTACTAAAAAAGGGCTATACAGACTTGAAAAGAATCAGGTTAGCAATTCTGAAATTCTCTGGAATTGCTTCTCTGAATCAAAAACATTACACAGACACTGTATGTTCTGATCAAAACAGGACCAAATAAAGGCTATTCAATTTCTCGTGACCATTTTGTTTGCCTCTAGAAGAGAGCATTGCAGAAGATATGGGCCAGCATTAGTTTTGACTAGCAGTCCTTTATACCCCAAGACCTTTCTGAATATATCAGCACAAAGTACAAGCTTCTAAAAACATGCATCTTTAAGCGTTCTCTCTTAAAATACTCACATTGGTGCTTTGTTTCTAACAAGCTGTTTCCAAACTATTTTTTTAAAGAAAAAAGCATTCAATAACTGATCTTTTTAAAGAGTTTCTTGTTCTCCCAAAGACTGTGAAGGCTGTGACTACCTATATGAAAATCAATTATACTATGGATCATACTCCACTTTCAATATTCTGATTTCATTGAACTAACATGTTTTAAATGCATCAATTCACCTAATATCCACTATGTATTTTGTCCATCTAGTACTTACAACCTTCATCATAAGCATGAACTGGAGTTCAATCCTATTTTCTGATATGAAAAGTTACCTATTTCTCAGTAAGTCATTATACAAATACCCTTCCAGATATTTGTTTCCACAAAGCCAATGAGGGGCTGCTGTACAACAAAGAAAAGGAAATTATTTACTACCTCTTCAGGAGTCCAAGAAAAAAA
This sequence comes from Promerops cafer, assembly GCA_013398275.1. Classification (NCBI taxonomy): domain Eukaryota; kingdom Metazoa; phylum Chordata; class Aves; order Passeriformes; family Nectariniidae; genus Promerops; species Promerops cafer. The sequence continues at coordinate 1,377,984 of VZSE01008037.1, forward strand.
AGAAAAAAAAAAGATACCCTTCTGCTTCCAGAAGTCTAAAATAGCCCAAAGACAATTGCATATCAAGCGTTAGTGAGCCTAGATTTGGTGTGTGCCACACAGGGAACTCTCTAGAACAGTACACTTAGCCATATTCCATGCCAACAGACAGAGCATTTCTGCTTTAAAAGCTTAAACAACTGCTGAACAGAAAGGGCACTTGCCTGCAAATACAGGTACAAATTCCAAATTTATACTTGAATGCTGGATATTGTTGTGAAACAAAATATACAACTGCAAAAGCATAAGGTTGAGTCAAATGTAAATGTGTTTCACAAATTTCAGGTATACAATTTTTACTTTCAGTAGCAAGATTCTGGGCTCTTAGTTTCAGGACAAGACTTTGAAAGATACAGAATCACTTGTGCTTTGATTGGCACATTATCTGCTTTTTAAAATGTAAAACTAATAGACGTTTGCAAAAGGTTGTGCAAAACTATTGTATTTACAAAAAATGGCACAAGAGTGAATTCAACAGTCTATGCACATGCACACTTCATCCACATCTTCAACAAAAGTGTGTCCTAAGCTACGGAACTGAAAAGAATACCAGCTTCAACAGGCAGTTGTCAATAAGCACTAGGTTCACAAGAGTTACACCAGAATGGGCAAATATTGCCCAAGTAAAAACTCTATTGTTAAAGCTGAAACAGGTTTAAGGCCGTTCAAGTTCAAAAGCAGAAACAAAATTCAATCAGAGCCCTGTCTTTGTTTTTATACATGCTTTACCATCTAGCAACTTGTGGTCTAAACCTCTATTTTAGACAACAAACCCAAACACGGAAGAAAAACCCAACACAACTGGAGGTTATATTAAATACAAATATGCTGTAATTAAGATGAAATAACAAAAGCAGAAACATTAGAAGTTGTAAAACTTGCGATGTCACTTGCTGGAACCAGTCCTACACTAGGAAATGGGCAATATGTACATTTTCAAGTAGATTACATTGCTCTAACCAAACTTGTCCTTTTTAATCAGTGCATTGTTCTCAACTAGTCCAAATACTACGTTTTACTCTTAACAGTATTCCCTTACAATAGCAGCACATGCTATCGCTACCTGCAAAGCTGTCAGTCTCATGACTTAGTGTGAGAAAGAAAAAGGGGGATGTGGGGGTGAGAAATAACTATTAAGGAGAAATAACAGGAATGAGAATAATCATGCAGTTCAGCTGTTCACGTCAGCCAGCCAGCTTGCTAGCAACAAGAGATGGTTTCCGCTGAGGAAGATCCTGTGGAGTAGGAATATGGTCACCAGTGACTTCTGTCTTGTCAGGAGCTGCAGTAGGCAGTTGCTTATTCTTCATCTTCGCCTTAGCCATGTTGTAATCACCAGAATCAAAGTATTTTTGCTAGAAGACAAAACACATATATTTAAAAGACTGAAATCTTAGCAGATGTATACACTGAATTACATTGTTAAATAGATATTTTAGATTTTAAAAAGTTGGAAAATCTCTGTGATTCGTCCAAGTAGCTCTATGTTGATTAAAGAAAGGTCTTATCAAGACTAGTAAGCACAGAGAGCTGAACTCTTAACATCATTGGGAACATTATTGTGAACAATAATCTGAACATTATTTTTACCCTGGTTTTCCCAAAAGCTCATCTCCCACAACTGAAACCTTGGGGTTTGCAAATTTTGTTGCAGTGAACAAGTTCTGCTACACACAAGAACCAAACAATGCACAAATTAAAGCTACAGAACAGAGCCTGGTCTATCACACCAGAGATCAAAGTAGCATGAAAGTGGCGTGCTAACAAGAAAACCTCTTCTCTGCACGCATCAAAACAGTGAAACTGTAATCCCTAAAGTTCCCAAACCAATTATTTAGTGAAGTCAAACCCACTGTACAGTCCTTCTGAAAAGCACTATGTCAAGGAAATTATTATTGCTTATTCAATTTTTTTTTTTCTGAATACGAAAGTAAATTAAGTTTTAAATTCCTAATTGGAAAACAGTGTTTCTTAATATATCAGCAGGTTTTTATTAGCATTGCCTTTAAGAGTAGCCAGATTTCTTAAATATTAAATATTAAGTTATCTGTGCATGTCAAAGCCAAATCATGGTAAAATGAGGCATGGAATTTCATCCAAGCTCTGCATCAAGTCTTCAACTGCTCCCTGACACATTTTGCGGGAAAAGTTGCATTGTTTTTACATCTCACCATGAGGTCTACCACTAAAATACTCGTAATCCATGATTTTGAACAGATTTCATATGAGGCAAAAAAATTAGACTGGGAATTAAGATTTACACTACTAACTACTGGTTACAATCACAACCATCTCTGAAGAGTAGACCACCCAGTTGGATTTGTATGGTCCTCAGTCAGCTGAACAACAGCCATCACTGCTTGCTATGTCTAAATGCTTCCGGGCAGCACATTGCCACCACAACCTTTATTCTGCAGTAGTACTAACCAGCTGCAAAATGCTCAGCAGCAGCAGCAGCTGCTAGGCAGAAGTTATTTGAACACTGACTTTAAATGTTCCTTGCCAGAGCCCTGAAGTTACCGGATCTATTTTTCCCATAGTCTGTCGAACATCTAAATTACACACTTTAATTTATAAACCTTCTCAGTTCAATCCTTTTGATGGGGTAATCCCTGTTTACACCACAATGTTCTAGCACTACCTCTGCAGCCTAGACCTCAAGGTAGAACATAATCTGATTTGGAAAAAGGCTTTCCCATTTTGCCCTTTAAGACTGAAGCAACCAAAATAAACTTTTAAACAGCAACTAGGTAATAAGAGAACCATTCGATCTTTAGATGTGATATAGCTGTTAGCAGAAATCTTTCTGTCTATCTAAGAGTTCCAAACAGAATCCCTCCACAAGAGCATGATGTAGTACTGTTCTCACCTACCATTATTGCAGAGAAAGTGTGCTAGTAATGGTGTGTGCATCAAATGCAGAACATTTCTGGACAGCAAATATGAACTGGCAGAGCGTGTCCTGGTTGCCAAACTGAAGATGGTTTGGGCTACAGCTGACCACAGAATATTTGAGAAAACCCACCATCTCTCATGCTTTAGAACATCAATCCATTTCCTCCTTTAACTTTTTCCTGTATTTTCCTGATTTATTCTAGCTTCTCACAGATGGCCTGTATTTGATCATCCCTTTCAAAACCAACAATGTCTGTCCAGGTGTCTTCCTCTCAGAAACAGTATCTGAAAGCATACTCACTATCCTCACTCTATTTTAACTCTCATCAGTGCAGGCAGCCTGAAGTACACCAGAACCCCTATCAAGTAAAGAAGCCTCCTCATTTAAGACACTGAGCACACTAAATCAAAATAATAAAAAATAAATGAAATAAAGTTATTACCACCATATGAGGAACTACAGGAGGCCTATTATGAATTGGAATCCTCAAGTTCATGCCATCTTTCACCAGAGTAGCAAAGTCAATTAAGATGGCCACGGATCTGTCTGTGCTCAAATCTGAAAGTACATGGTGCAAGAGCCTTTGCATTCAATAGTGTATAATTAAGATGAAAATATTGTACAGGCTGTTATTGCTGGTGGTGAGATTCTCTCACATTTGCACCAAGTACAAGCAGTCATAATTCCTTTATGGCTATCAATCTTTACTGAGTGAATGCTGGCCTGTTTTCCTGAGATATCATCACAATACAAACTTGCCACTCCCTTCTGTGTCTTACACATACCCTGAACCCAGTGAAGTCTCATTTAGGCAGCCTTTGGCCATGCAGCAGTGTTAACTCAGAGGGAGTCACCTCATCTACCACCTGCCTAGGCCCAGCAGCCATTAACTCTGCTTCATATGTTCCAACTTATGAGACAAAGATGATCCAAAAAACCTGCCAACAGTAACAATTCCCAAAAGATGTTACCAGATAGCACAGAATTAGATCAGCACTGAACTCCACCAGCTGGTTTGCGATGGACTTACACTTGGAATCACTGCATGTACTGAAAGGGCCTACACAATAGTAAAAAAACCCACAACAGTGTGACAGCAATGAAAGCACCACCAGAAGCAGTGACATACAAGGATTATTCCAAGAGCAGAGTCCTAGCATGCCTGAAAGGCATTACATAATCACTCTATGAATAATTAAACTAAAAAACCCCCAGTCAAATAGCTAAGAAAATAAGACACTGGTTAGATGTGGAACAATACTGAAATATTAACTCACTCTTCATTCTTCTATCATTATTTTTGGGTCTGGGTGTATATCCAGAATTATACAACCATTCTCAAACCACTAAGGACAGAGGATGCCTGGTCTAACAGCAGACACCGAACCTTCATGTGCCAGAAATGTACTGTGTTTCTCTATACATCTGCCAGAAACACGGCTAAAAGAAGTGGACATCAATTTTGGGGGCATAAGAATGGGCATGATAAAACCACTACAAAATAAGGATGAGTTGCTATCCCTTGGTGTTTTCTATAATGTTTTTTCAAGTCTATCACAGCAGCTTCTAAGTTTAATTTTTTATAACAAGTGTGGTTGAGCCACTGATGCTGTAAACAGCTATCCTGCCAACCTGGCATTTGTTTTGCAGAGACAAATTTCTCTTCCTCGTGCTTTCTCAAAATTTAAGGTTCTTAGGACTCTTTTACCATGCAAAGGCCCGTGGAATAGGAAAAAATCGCAGATACAGGAATTTTGGATTTTTTTGTCCATACCCTGTGTACAATAAAGAACTTACTCCTTTCTGAAGCCTCTTCCTCAAGAAGTCTGAGCCTCCTGGCTTCTGGCCCAGATGAGGGTATCTTGCTTTCAATTTTGCTTCTTCAGCTTTTTCTGGACTTAACACCTTATCCTCCATCTCCTGAAAGACAGTGAGTGATACTCTAAGTGAAACATACAACAGTGTATATTTATGCAGAATAGCTTTGCAGGTAATACACCCACATGCCCATTGCTGTTACCAAGTGAGCATAACAATTATCTGATTAGACATTTTCATACATTCTTTCTCAAATGCTGACAGCAACTGTAGGAGTTCAGCCTCCCATTTTAGACACCTTTCCTGGAGATGCTGAAGATGTGCGCACTTCCCTCTCAAAGAAAAGCAATTTGAATTATTCAATCTTGAAAAAAAAAAGAAGACTCAAAACTCTTTTTTTTTGGTCAAAACAAGGGGTCCACAAAGAACAAACAAATATTGAATAGTGAGCAAAAAACACAGGACTTTTTTCCAAATGTTTCATCATTTAGTTGCATAGGCAGATTTGCACTTCCACTGCCACACTGATCTGTATGGCTGCTCCAGCCATAATGTGTTGATATTCACTGTGAAACAGTCTCACAAACATGCCTGCTGTTACATTAATAGCAATACTGTGTTTCTCTATACATGTCTATAATTATCCTGAAATTATGAGGATGAAGACAGTTGGGTAGTGCATTTGTGTAAAATAAGGTGCCTATTTTATGAGCATACTGTAAAACATGGATGCTCAAAATAATAATTTAGAGATATTCATTTGGCAAAACTGCAATTTGTTCACTGGTCTCTACTTCACACTCATCTGTTCCATGTCCATGTAGCAATTTAATGTATGAAGTACAATTTATTCTATTGGATTGCTTCTAAAATATCTTTCATTCAAAATTATTGGTTTGTTTTTTCCAGTATTTGGCCACAGCCTTTTTTTTCCTAATGAAAACCATTCCTAGTTCAGAGAAAATATATTATTTGCACTGACTGCTGTAGTGCAGAATTGTTATTATCACCTGAAGTTACAGAAAGAGTTCCAGGCAGGAAGTAAGAACTGCCATTGGAATCAGGAGGGTGTCATTCATCTGTGACTACGATTTCATGTCCACTCAGAGCTGCTTGGGCAGCCCCTTCGTACTCTTTTCCACGCCTGTCATCATCCTTTGCATTGCATCAATCAGCATGACTGCCTGTACTCCCCAGTTAGGGTTTACAGAAACTAATTCAACAGAAAAATAACCATTTATAATTTTTTTTTCTTCTCCCCTTGTTGGGCTGTTTCGTTTGGATCAGTTTCCACAGCCTGGATGACCACACAGCTGCACCAACAGGTTATGTTAACACAGCAGCAGGGGGGACAGAACACGGGGAGCTACTTAAGCCAGAACTGCGGAAGAACAAGAGCCACCACCACACTCGCCTATCCCTAGGGGCTCTTCTCTATCTCTTATCAACTGCTCCAGGTTGTGTAAGATTCAACATCTTTCTGGTAAGGTGCCTCAGAAACAAAGATTATAACAAATTTAGAATATAACATCTTCTAGTTGCTCCATTTGGCCAAAACATCTCAAGGACAGCTTTGCACAATACAACAGGAAACTGAATTAGCAATTCTCCCAAAGAAAAAATAGAACTCTCATAACAATTAAAGAGAAACTTCAGTGACAACAGGAACCAAAGCTTTTTATTAGATAAAAATGCAGCTAAGCAATACAATGCAAAATCCAAACACGAACAAAGGGCAAAGTTTCCCTGACACTACTGAACACCGAACTATACCATTTCTCACTAGGCAATATCACACTAGCCAAGCCCGCAGTTCTCATGCATTACAAAAATCACACAGCAGCTGCTCTCCCTATTGTGGTTCATCAGAATGCCAACACAGACTGGATTTGCTCAAAAGAAATCCTTTCAGCTCAACATTTTGGACATCTAATGCTGAATCACAGGGTACTCACTGCTGAGCCAACAGACAAAGTATCTGAGGGGGCATATTTTGCCACGAAAAGCCAAAAAGACATATTTTTTAAGACAAGAGGACCAACAATAAATAGCTTATATAAATATATATTCACGGTGCATCAAAGGAGACATTTATGCAAACTCACAGGGCTGACAAATTATGGCACAGCAGGCATTCCAAACAAAAACATCGTGTTACGCATCAATGCAGCTCAAAAGGATACAGAGCACGGCCGCTTCTTCTTCATGACCAACAACAACTAAGACTCAAAAACCCACAGAACACAAATTAAAGAACTTCAATACCACAACTTGGGGTGTCAAACAAAACCAGCTGATGGCAGGTTCAAAAAATATTCAAGACAACAGTTCTTCACGCAAAATACAGTTAAACTGCAGAACTCCTTGCTGAAGGATACAGGGAGTGCCAAGAATTTAGATTCAGAAAGCAAGCTGATGTGTTCATTTGCAGCTCAGAAGCCTTTTAAACCAGATTGCTGAGACGTCGGAGTTTTCTTGGGAAGACCACTGCCTGCACGTCCTGATCTTATATTCTTCTGAGGACTAAATGGTATTGAGCACTCTTGGAGATGTGCTGCTGAGCCCTGAAGACTTTAGTCCAAGCCACTCCTACATTCAGAACATTCTCCCTTGAATTACAGAAGCAACAACCAAGTGACTAACAAATGACTGGGGAGTGGGCAGGAATCAAGATATACCACGCTCTTCTTCCAAGTGACAACCACACAAAAGTTTTAATTTTAGTTCTCTACAGGAATCTGACACAGCTCATGAACTACCAGGAAGGCAGTAGTTACCTAACTCACTTAAAGACAGTTTTTGCTTTTAATCTTTGCAGAGCTTCTAGCAGCATAAAGTTCTGTATCTGCTGGACAACTGACCATAACTAAAAAAAAAGAGCCATTAGCCTTTTAAAATTCTGGTATGAATGGCTCATCTTTAGCAGAAGACATCAGACAAAATACAAAGCAGAAAATGGGGAAAACACAGCAACAGCACAACCCTACAGCAAACTGATGTGGCAAAAACCAATTCAGCAACGAAATGCACCACGTCTAAGAGTTTCCTGAAAAATACAGGCTTTTAAGGATAAAAGAGTCAACCAAACATACATTCTCCTATGTCCAAAGATTCTTTGTTTCTGAACTTCCCACTGCCACTGTCTGAGTTTTCACACCAAGAACAGGAAACACTGGTCTTTGGCAGATTTTCAGTTTGTATCACTGTAGTTAAAAATCCCTCGCTCAGTATAAGCTTCTCACAGCATGTCAGAAAGTCTAGAAAAAAGCTCTGATCATGAAAACACTGCCTCAAAGTTCATTTAGGGGTGTCATCTTTTTTAAGCACATATACGAGTAAGTACTGCAAAATGGGTTGTTTATGTAAGTGTTTCAGAGCTAAGCATTAACCGAGTAAATGTTCAGTTTTGCCTACCCAGCCAAATAGTTTTAGTGGAGGTTAATATTGCAATGTCATAACGGCACTGATATCACAGTATCAGACCAGGACATAATCTTGCAGAAAGCAAAGTTTTATTTTATTGATGTTATATAACTTTTCTTGAACACTTTATGAGAATAAAACTAAATTAGGAGAGTAGCAAGGACCTCCCATCTCTCAAGTAAAAGGTAATTTCTCCAAGCAGTGCGTAAGCATGACATTTCAAGACTTCAGTCTGAAAGTTCGTTAGGAAAATCAGCCCTGGTCACCTGACTTCATCAGAACACCCTAGAAGGCATTACAATAAACTTGCTGCCACATGTTTAACTATGCTCTTATTACAGAGCTATTCTAGGAGTGCTGCATAGGCCAGGGACTTATTTTTATAGGCTTTGAACAGGAACAGTATCCCTTCGGCAGCCTACCTAGCATGAACGTTAAGTCACGCTGCAGCACACACCTATTTAACAGCAGATTACAGACCTGACAAGAAGCTGGTTCTGATTACTGCACCTATTGAGAAGGTATCATTCCATTTTAACCCCCAAAGCTCTACTTGTGCGACTAACTCATATTACAAATTGTAAATTATTAAACAAAAACTTAACAGCTGAGGTAGGTTAAGCTTTTTCTTTCAGCGTCCTTCAAAGCAGTGCTTGTGTTTCATAACTTCTCCGGATCATAGCCGCGGGGATTGCAACCGGGCTCCCACAGCAATGACAAGACTAAAAAACAAACGGCTTCTTAAAGTCACAGCACAGCCATCTATGAAACCAAATCCCACCTGAAAAATGATACAATTATTAGCTACAGAGATGACGTAAGAGGGACACCCCAAGATAACCCAGCCAGTTATTCTTTTTAAAAGCCTTAAGTAGCATAGGTCAGGGTCGTTTGATTTGGGTATTTCTGCTCCTGAATTGATTACACTAAAGCTGAACATTTTTTAGAAGTGAAACAAACGTTCAGCCTGCGGATTATGGCTGGGGTCCATCCCGCCGCTGCGATCGTGAGCCGAAGCCCATCGCGCAGGACGGCGCGGCCCGCGGAGCACCCGGAGGCAGCGGGGCCGAGGCCGGAGAACGAGCGAGGGAGCGCCATCGGCCCGGCCAGGCCAGCGCGCACCGCCGATGGGCCAGGGAACACCGGCTCCCTAGCCATCACATCATGGTGGTGCGCCTCCTCTGCCTCCAACCCCACACGGCCGCGGGCGGCGGGGCCTCTCCTGCCCGGGGAGCGCCGCCCGGCCCTGCTGCGCTCGGACAGCCCGGGGCAGGCGGTGCTCTGAGGGGCGGCCGGGCCCGGGA
>VZSE01008037.1:1387577-1438321 GCA_013398275.1 Promerops cafer
CCCCCGCGCGCGGGCTGGGGGCCGGGGGCGGGGTCCGCCTGCGCCCCGCGCGTCACGTCCGGGGCCGCGGGTTCGAGGCCCGGGTTCGGGGGCGGCTCCGGTACCCCGCGCGTTAGAACCACAGAATTACGGAAATATCGGGGTTGGAAGTGATGTTCAGTATGGTCCAGTCCACCCATACAGGCGTCACTGTACACTGAACCACATCACCCGGCGCCAGAGCCGTAAGTCTCTTAAACACCGCCAGCGTTGGTGACTCCACCGCCTCCCTGGGCAGCCCGTTCCCATGCCTGACCAGCCGCAGTGATATTCTTCTGATATCTAACGTGACTCTCCCGTGTCTCAGCTTAAGGCCATTTCCTGTGGTCCCCTTAACCCCGGCTCGTCCAGCCTGCATGGCCTCCCCTGCTCAGCATCAGGGCAAAGGGAAAAAACCTTTACTGCTTAGCTAAAGTGAGTTCTTTTGGCCACTTTTAGTTATCCAAATACAAGGAGCTGAGTCCTCAGCAGCATTGCTCGGGGATCTCCTGAATCCCAGCCAGCAGCTGTCTGGATAGGAAGGCTCAGTGCATTGGAACTTCTTAACAGCACAGGATCAAGTTATACAGAGTATTTTATTCCCTCCCCATCTACTTTCCACTGTCTGGTTCTTGGCTGAAAAATAACCTTCTGTGGGCTCTCTTCAAGAGCATAAAGGAGGGGTTTAAATAGCCCACCATTAATGAATCTTTAGGGGTCCCTAAATAAATGGATTATGTGAACAGCAAGGTATGGATTCTACTTAGCACAGCTGAGGAGGGACTGGCTCTGTGCGATTATGGTCGGGAAGCACACAAGAGGCAGGTCAGAAAGGGCTGTGAAAGCTGCAGCTCTCAGTGATTTTGCCACAGCTGAATTGTACTAAACAAACGCCCCACAAGCCAGTAGTTGGAAGAGGTTTTTTGCACACCTGAGAGACTCATCCAGAGACCAGGATCACGTAGCTGTGGGGAACCCAAGGGATGTGCATATCCCTCATTCAGAAAGGGATACAGCCAGGCAGATTGCACAGAAAAATAATCATAGAATGCACCAGTGGGTTTTTTCCTAATGATGAAAAAAGCCATGATACTGGTGGGTGTGCCACATTCGCTTCTAGCAAAATCAGGGAGAAGTGGTCTCAAAGTGTGAAAAACAGAGCAACACAGAAAAAAAGATCATAAAAAGGATGAAGTTCATAGATTTTAAAAGGAAGAAGAACAAAGCAGTGACAGCAGACAAGAATGCAAACTTCAGGAATTTCTTTCAAATATCTTAGGAAATTAATGTGAGGAAAAACAGTTTCCTAAATGCAGTTATTTCTTTAAGATGACATAATGCAGAGGAAAGATGGGATTCAGCAGCTCCTAAATGCAGTTATTTCTTTAAGATGACATAATGCAGAGGAAAGATGGGATTCAGCAGCTCCTAAATGCAGTTATTTCTTTAAGATGACATAATGCAGAGGAAAGATGGGATTCAGCAGCTCCTAAATGCAGTTATTTCTTTAAGAGAACATGATGCAGAGGAAAGATGGGAAATAAATTCAGAACTTCAGGAAAAGCCCAGGTTCTTCAATGGCCTCAAATACAAGAAAGCAGCCTACAGACACTAGGTCAGTTTTGAAGGATTGCACCTACAGGAGGTCAGGAAGACAAGGGGGTACCAAAATATTACTGAACAAAACTTTTAAAGACTAAAGCGTTTAGTGGTTCTTTCTGTTCAATCTGGCATGATCAAGGGAAATAGTGTAACAAATAAAGTACAACCTCTAGCTGGAATAAGGAAAGACTGGTTTGCAGGTTACTTTAATTAGTTTTGGTAAATATTTTCAACTTGGATGAAAAAATATCATTAAGAGATTAGAGAATGACAGAAGCAATCTCCAGTTAATTGCTGGTGATTCATATAGGAACCTCTAAAAAATGGATGGGTTTCCAGGAGTCACTTTTCCTGAATTTGAATAGGAGTATAGGGAGGACAGAATACAAGCTATATAATTAGGCTGTCAATAATGACTTGAAAAATCATCTAAAATAAGCACTCAAAAGAAACTGAGTAGCTAGGCAGGAATTCACAGTTAAGAACAAGGGTTTCACACAATCATCTTTCCTTTAAGAAAAAGGAAATAGACCATGTGGAGAAGTGGGTGAAGGTGGCTGAAGTTCCAGATGCCTTCTGGCATTAATAAGGCTGCTGACACTTTCCCATGCAAATTAGGGAAGCTTAATTAGATGAAACTTTAATGTGGTGGATGCAAGTTTGTTGGAAACAGCTATCAATTCTTCAAACAGCAATGCTGTGTTCAGCATATAAAATCTTGAGTAGTGAGAGAATAAAGTTCAGTAAGGAGAGCTACCATTTTGGGAACAAGCAGGTAGGACATCTCTTACACTGAGTAACAAGATGAATGCAAGCTGACATCTCCTGATACTGAAAACCAGCATATTACAACAGGATGCATGAAGAGGACTTTAATCCATATGATTTATCAACCAATTCTTCCAGTCTGATTGGCACAGAAAGGCCCTGACTGGGATGCTGAGTCCAGCCTCACACACTTCAAGACTGATTCAGTCCAAAAGAAGAAAGCAAAGAGCCAGAATGACAAGAGGTGCAGAAAATAAAGGCTGACTGAACAGTCTGGGGTTGTCTTAGTTACCAGAAAATAAACTGAGAAGGGAGATACAAGAACGAAATTATTTGCTTATAGTGAAAAGGCTAAGTAGTATTTAACTCAACTTCAGCAACATTTAGTTGGATGTTATAAATCCTTATATAACTATAACTAAATTTATATAATATAACTGTTATACTTTCTCATGATAAGTGTAATTTATCACTGGAAGAGATTAGTTGTAGCAGCCATCACTGGAGGCCCTTATAAACCACTCAAACATCTATTAAAAACAATTGTATATGGTTGAGCCTAATGAGGAGTAAAGAGAAGAAACCAATGACCTCTCAAAAATTAGTCTAGTCTTAACCTAAGCTTAGAAGGTCATGTGGAATTTAGTTCATAGTTTATGAGCATCCAGCATTTCTCCAGGTGTGTCCTTAATGGAAAGTGTTTACTCAGATCAAGCTGTAAATGGAGAATGACTCAGTAAAATCCAAGTTGTGCACAGATAATCCAAGGTCACTTTCTTTCCAAATCCATATAGGGACTAAGTGTAGTTTGACTATTAAAGTGAATACAAATTTATTTCCTATACAAGACTTGTAGTAACCACATATTCAAAATCCACACTTCTTTGCTATTCAAAGCAAATTAATGGAGATTTTAGACTTGAAGAAGTCTATTTAAATAAAGTTATCAAGATACAAACATTGCATAATGTCAGTGCAAAATAAAAGGTTAATCTACTACAGGGGAAGGGTGACTTTTCATTAAAAATGTATCCTTTCCTCATGCTTTTTTTTCATGGAGCATGCAAGCAAGCTGTGCACCATGACACAAATAAGTAGTTTGAGGATACATGCTGTTTACTTATGACTCAATAGCAGCTACACAGAAACTAGGACGCCCTCTTGATATCCTAGTCCAGACCATAGTTCTGTACACAGTACAACTGCAGTTGTGGTTTGACTCTTCTGCTATCAAAAGAAACCTTTTCTCAGTTTCAAAGGGCACACAAATGACCAGAAACTGCAATCTCTTCCTGTACAGTTTTCCCCAATTCTCTTTAAAATGACTGCTAGGTAAACCTTTGAAAACCTGGTGTAGCAGAGTGGAAAACACTGCTGAAGTGGGGAAAGGACTCAGTAATATCTGAGCTTTGCCCTTCTGGAGCAGCATCATTTGCATGTACAAGACAGGTGATAAGTATCATCTGGAAAGTCCAGTTTCCCTTACGTTCCCTGGCAGACTTCCTGGAGATTTCATGATACACTGACTTCCCTCATCTAAGGGCAGTGCTGAATATACAAGATGCACATTCATCCTTTCTCCAGTCTTCATCAGATAAGCATGTTAAAGGGCACCTTGCATATTACTGACACTCTAAAAACCTACTGCAAAGTAAAGAAAAACACAAATCAAGGTAAGACAGTCGAGAAACTCAGATCTTCATCAAATGTCAGAAAGCTTCATTTCCATTATTAAATATATAGCTCAAATATAATCAAATGCTTCTAACTTTATTTCTCTCAGTTACACAGTTTAACACTTAGCATAAACTGTTCATCTGGCTGTTTTGTTTTAGGAATACACACACGTATTGGAAAATAGTCATATGCCCACTGTAGCATTGCTAGTAAAACTTCCTATGGCCACCTAGTGGCCTACATGGAATTGACCTATGAAAAATATTTAGGATTACATGAAGATCCTCTCATCTAAAAATAAAACAAAAAGTACAAGTTTCATAGCTTTTGCATATATTTGAGATATAAATACTAATTTGTTTGCACAGTACATCCTTTAACACAATTTGAGAAATAAAATGGGGGAGGGTGCAAATTTTCTGTGAGGAAAACTAATAACAGAAAGCAAAATTAAAATGGCCCTTAGGGAAAGAAAATAAATTGAGGGACAAAAATGTAAATTGAATTAATGGTCTGAATGCATGAGTCAGTAAATAAACAATCTGCAATGTGGTTGCAAGTGTTATTAAATCTGGATGTGAGAAAAAATGGAAAATGGTACCATTAAAGAGAAAAAACAGCTAAAAGCTTGCATAGTATGAAATGTTATGGAAATTCACCTGTTGTCCCCATTTTCAATAACTTAAATGAATATCACTTAAAACAGCACACAGATTAAAGACATCTGTATATATTTCAGATTTCAATATTAATGCCAAAAATACATAGTATGATTTTACATAGGATTTATGCTACATTAGAACACTAAAGACAAACATCACTTGAGTATTAAATGAAACATTAAATATTAAATAACTGAAAAATAAAATAAAAAGTGTAAACACTAAACTAACTTGGGAATTTGCTATTGCAACACATCCAATGAAGTGGTTTTAAACAGTACAAAAAGATTAGATTTAAGTATGTTTCCAGTCTACTTGGAATACACAAAGCTCATTCCAGAAACCTTTTAAAAACTGGTCCAGGATCGCACAGAACCTTCTTTCTCTTGAGCGCTATTTTTATTCCTTTACACACTTAACTTTATACTGTTGTCTCTACCAATCTTTGCTTGCAAGGAGTACTCAACAGTAAAATGAATACTTTAGTTTGCCATTGTTTGCTAGCATCTTGGTGAAAACTGAGGATTTGTTGGAGATTCAGTGTAAGATTTGAGTTCATATGCAGCGCCGCTATCAACTTCCATGGATTTCCGAGAGAATAGGAGCCTTACATCTCTGTGGAGGTAGATCTTTCCAGATTTAGAACTCTGGAACCTGAAAAGATACAAATATCTGTATTATCTAAAACAAAAGAATAGTCTTTAAAAATTATTAAATAAAATGCACTCTTAAAACATTATGGCCAAAACACATTTGAACAAACAAAATTAGTCAGTTAAAATGAAAAGAGAAAGAATATCCTAACACTTTCATTCTGCTTTGTTTCTTTTGACATTTAAAGGTTTTGTTCATAATCACCAATGCAGTGCACAGCTTTCAAAGTGGCATGGAATATTTTAAGTTCACACTGCCATTATATACATTGAAGATTAAACTCCTCAGAAATCAGGAATGGCAAAAAATGCTCTTCAGTGAGCACTCCTGAAAATGTCCAAAGAGTGGCCTAAGCACACACAAAAGGGAATTTTCAACTATACAAAAATCAAATATGCATTTGAGTTCCAGCAATCATATAGACAGATTTCACTGCTCTCTTTATGAATGTAACACCAGGAAGTTTAGTACTGCTTTATACCACACTCCAAATATAAGAACTTGTCTTGAGAAGCAGTAGGTACTGGGATCTCTGCAGGCAGACAGAATTTTTTTTGCATAGACTAGGGAGCATTTCAAAGAGACTGGAGTTCACTGGCCCAATCACCAAAGCAAACAGTGGTCAATTCCTCGGCCCATTCATCTTTTATGCTGCAGCTAAACAGCCTAATTCAAGTCCTCCAAACCTGCAGGAATGTGCCAGTTCCACTTTCCCTGAGTATTAACAACTGTATATAGGGAGACAAGATCTGCAGTTCAGAGACTTGTATTTGATAGTTTTCATGTGGCAGAACTCTCTAATTTCCTTCTCTCCACCAGGAAAGGCAGAAGAGCCTAAGGAGCATTTTTTACAGCAACTGAACTTAATGTCAGTACCACTATGCCACAGTGAGAGAGAAATGCTATTGCTGCTGCAACAGAAACAGAAAAGCCATTGCTGTTATCACAACAAGATGATACCATCAAATGCTGAGAGAGCAATGCATGCTGTGTTATCATGTATTACAATTTGCACGGGTTTTTAATAGGCTTTTACGTATTGACCCCATTGAAGCAAAAGCAGTATCTCTAGAATAAACCTATTCATAATTTGACTGAAATTCTGGGCAGTAGGAGAAAGACAGAAGTACAGAAGTACAGAAGAGAAAGTACAGAAGATCCATCAAGGCTTCATCGTCTGAGGAAGGCAGGTTGCAGAAATGGATTCTGTGGCACTGTTCTGTTCAGACGAGTGATGCAGAATAGCCTGTAGTCATCCCCACAGCCAGACAAAGGAAAACTCTGTTCTCCTAGATACAGCTGTCAAGGACATTAAATGCAGCAGGGTCCAGCAGAATGCTCCTACTGGCTCCCACAGAGATCTCATCCATCACTATTTATTTGCTCGGTGCTGTCAGTGTGAAAGCCCTTTACCTGATAGGCAAAAGGGAGAAGACACTATCTTAAGAGAAGACTGTGGAGGAGAGCACAAGGAAGAGTGAAAGAGACAAGGGACAAAGCAAACATCACAAACAGTTAACTCAGAATCTAGCTCATAACACATTTTAAAAGGAAAAATTTTAGTGAAAGGTCTATTGCAGCAAAAGTATGATTGAAATTAATTCCTACAGATCTAGTTATCAAAGCACCATCATAAAATAGATCTCAACTCCCATTTTACACATGGATCTTTCAAAAGAATTATTAGCATGGTCTATTTTTAAACTTCTGAAGGTTGCTCTTTTCTGTGAGTGATAATCCTGCAAGACTCCCTTTGCTCAGTAAATAGTGGCTCCCTGCAACATGACATTTCAGAAAGATTGAAGAAGGGTAAGTGTGAGACAGCATCAAAGTTCAAGGGGCTCTTCTCATCTCTGCATCCATTGCCTATTTTTTTCTTTTAGACAGGTCTACTCTAGTTAATTGGGATTTAGAAATGTTGCTTTTTGTACATGCAAATACATTGGAATAATTGAGACAAGCACTCCCTACACCCTTGCAGGGGGGTGATGGAGTGGCCAGCATGGGACTGACTCCAGAGCTGTGGCAGCTCCAGCAGTTTTGTGTAAAGAAATTTTTAAAACCCAACACAAGCAAGGTCACTGACAGATGGTCTCCTAGGAACAGTAACAACAGACATACAGGAATGCTTAAACACACAAATATCAGATGCTAAGAGTCTGGCAGAGGAACTTACTGAAGAAATGACAAATACACGCACAAAGTCCCTACGTGTATTTTACAGGCCATCAAAATTCACAAAGAACAGAGTAATTCATGGAAACAGAATAATCCTGAAAAGCAGGATAATCATGAAAACATATGTAGCAAGATGTGTTTTGTAAGTGAAAAAGACTATACAACACAATCAATAAATCTGCAAGTAAAAGCATTAGGACAAGGATAAAAATTTCTAGATAAGAAAAAATGCTGAGAGACCAAAAAGATCAAAAGCTGCTAGTAAATCAGTAATAGTAGGCATCTTCAGCTTCCACCAGTAAAGGTGTATGTCACATTAGGACAGTATTTTTAAAAGTTTCTCAACACCTTGAGGAATCACTACTTTTAACAACCAGTTTCAAGCTTACCCTCCGCTGAGCCCTCAGTAACAACCCCTATTTAGCTGTTAAGCAACAGCAACTATGCTCCATGCAATTCCTGGCATTGTGTCAGTAACTAAGGCTGTTGACCAAGCTCTAAAATCTCAAAAAATGCTGAGCTGTGGGCAGGTTAGCTGTTTAATTACTTTTTACAAGGGTGCCAGAACGTGACCTAGAAACCCACAGATGGTCGTCATCCCCACAACGCCAGGCAGAAACGAGGCACAAGCAGAGCTGAGCTCACAGCTCTTACACTCAAGTACATTTAATTACAAGACAAAAAGTCATTGCTTCACATGCAACAAAAAAATTATCCCCAAAGCATCTTCAAAAAACAACTTAAACTGCAGGTGCAACTCTTGGGGGTTTTTAATAAAGAATAAAGCTCTGCTGTGTGTGCAAGCTACATTTGGTATCTCAATCCTGTAGCTACGGGTACAAGTACAGTCTGATGGCATATTGAACAGAACCTCAAACACACAGAACTGCACACAGAAGCTGCACACACAATAAATCTGACACTTTAAAGACTGTTGTAGAAAATTTGGCCGCCAATGTTAAGCTCCAGACCTATGCAAGCGTTTTTGCTGAATTACCACTTGAAAAGGAGCTTTCATAATGTGAGTGCTGACAACTGTGATTAAGGCCTCGCAAGCAGATGTGACCACAATGCAGCTCACTGGTGGTGACTTCATTTGTTTTTTTAAAATTTCAATACGTAAGCCTAAGATGCGTGTGCTCAATAACTACGGCAACTAAAACGGTAAGGCTGTTCTAAATCAACTTGAGCAACAAACAAAAATAAATCTGAATAGTTAAAACTTTTTAGGTTTGCATAACTTTTCAGTAAAGCAGTCTTGAGGAAACTTTGCTGCTTTTAAAAATGAAGCTTTAAAACCAACTTACATGAATTAATATACTACTAAGATTTTTAAGCCATCCTAATTAAAATCCATCTTTAGTAAAGAAGGCTACTGAATGGACAACTGAGTCTTCTGTAAAATCATAAGTGCTCAGTATAAAAAAACACAAGACAGATCAACATAAGCTATCTTAATATTTCAAGGAGTTCTGCCATTCCTTACATTATGAGAAAGGACCTTATCTTCAGGATAAGTGGGCTTATCACTGAAGAAAAAACTTGTGGCATACTCTGTAGTTATTCACTTTCCAAAGTAAGCAGCTCAGCATCATAATTATGATTTTGCTTTTCCCATCAGAAATGGATGCATTTCCAATTACACATCATAAACCCATGAACTAATCCCAGAGATCTGAAAGCTGAGCTAAATTGTACAGATATTTCAAAATGAGAAGCATCAGAACTGCAACATTTCTGTCTCTCAGCAGGTATAAGAAATAGGAAGCTCTTAAAAAAGACTTCTAGCTGTAAAAGATGAGAGAGCAGAAAGGAGGTTTGCCTTCAAATAAAAGTAATTCTTGAGTTTGTCAACAAGAAATTTACAAACTACATTGAAGTAGAAACTGAAAGGGGACACAAGACCACTACTCTTCATACAGGTATGCCAGACCCAGCTGGCCACAGACTTTTACCCACCACTGCAGCCAAGGCCTCTCCCCAGTTCCTCTGCACAGTCAGATCAACATTACACCTGAACAGAGCCTTCTATTGGGGCTACACACTTTTTCAGAATTTGCCCCAAAAGAAAAGTTTTAGAAGGTGGTTAGGTTAGACCTTGCAAGTTAGTGTGGCCTGAAAGGCTGAATTTCAATCCAGGCTAAATTTCAGAATGAGAACACTGTTCAACAGCCTTCTCATGACACTATTTTCACACTCCAGTAAACCAACACACTTTTCATAACTGTCAACTTTCATTTAATGGGAGAGTCTGGCTTAGAATCACTGTTCTAGACAAGGTTGCGTTTCAAAATCTGTTGGATAGAAATCAATGCCACTAAACAGGAAAAATAATATGTACCAGAAATAATTGTACAACAATAGAGAAGTGTAAGATAGTTGATTTTGTTCTGCTTGCTCACTTCAGAATGTCAGCTGCTGATGGGTTCCCAAGTGCTGCAGTGAAAGCACTTCTCTGTGTGTACAGGAATTTCTTACTACAAAAACACAAGCAAAAAGTCTGCAAACTGCAGGAGGACAGAGTATATCCATCATTCCCCTTTGTTTCCAGCTGCAGTCTCCAGAACACCCCAACAGCAGCAGCACAGTGTCTGGTTTCAGGCAGTGCTTTGTAAATCATTTAAGGAAGATTGAGTGAATATTTTATAAAGTGAAAGGCATAATCACCAGTATTGCATCATGAAACAAGTATTTACATTTTTGCCACTAAACACTGTATTTTTAAGAGCATCTCAGATCATTTTTCATGTTACAAGCTATTCTGGTGAAGAGGCACATGTGAAGCACACCAGGGCACCTTCTCTTCAGTGATCCTTAGTTTTGGTTTTTTGCCCATATAACATCCACTTTCCCTATTTCCTGTAACCTCAAAAAAGTGTATCAATCCAGCCAGAACAGTTTCTCTCTCACTAAGATAAGATTTAAGCTTTATAATGCTATACAAAATACTTTAATGCCGAGAGAGCTTTATATTATATTTTAACTTTATTTCTCCCAAGGAGAACCCAAATGATTTATTACCTCTTCTTCCTCTACTGTCTAGCTTAAAGACCAAGTTAGCATTCTTTTTTATTTTTTTCTTTTCATTCTTTCTTATTTCTGTATATAGAAAAGCTGGCTGGGAAAGAAATTATGAGTTAAATTTTGGCAGATACTTTTTTGTGGTTTTGGCTTGGGTTTGTTGGGGGTTTTTTGTTTTGGTTTGGTTTTTTAACTTCAAGGAGCTTACCTCAGATGTATGAGGTAGCGTAGTAGCCTTTCTTCAGTCTGGTGACTGTTTTCTTTATTGACAGTTCGCTTGACTTCTCGTCTCACAGGAACAGAAAAAGTTCTTTGCCGAAGGAATGTTTGATGATTAGCTGGCATTTCTCTCAAGTCATAGATCACCACAAACATCTTCACCACAGTTTTGTTAGGGTTAAATAAGGTCTGAGAAGACAAACAGTTCAATACAATACTCTTTAGAGATGACAAATTTTTTTGAAAAAAACCAACAAATCTAACCCAAACTCAATCTGTCAAAATAGTTATCTATGCACTTTGTTTCTGTGCCATACAGAAACGTTAGTGTAAAGACATTGGGAAGCCTTTCTGGTTTTCAACACTTCAGCTACCAGCAATTCCCATTTTTAATTATAATTATAATGCTAAACACAATCTAATCTGAATGAAACACCAGTATATGACTACTCTTACTTTGCTAATCAGCATCCCCGTTTTTGTTTATTTTTCCAGTCAGCTTTTTGTCTACACTGTTTTCCAGACACAATACACTCGCAGGAAGCACAGTGGTGGGCTCCGCTTTTAAACCTGAAATTATGAATGTGTTATCTTGGACTGGGTTCTTAAAAGAAAGAGTCAGTTCATTGGTTCTAAGTAATGACTGTGACTTACTTAGTGATTTTACTACAAAAGTAAAGGTGTTAAAATATTACAAAAAGTAGATACAATTATTCAATCTTAATCGCTTCAGAAGAATTTCAGGATTTGCACTGTGGCCTAATTACTTCCCCATCACTCTCTCAAAGCCACAGTGTCCCCAAGTATTCCGAATCTCCTGGAACTGATTGTAAGACTCCACAGAGCACAGAAGTGTTCAAAGATTGGGAATCTTTTCTGTCCCACACACAGATTTCTACTTGGAATTACTACAGTACCTACAGAGATGCACATTTCCACTGCTAGCTTCATGCTCATCTCCAATAAACTCATCTCTGCATGACTTTCTTGATATTAGTGGTTCCAAGGCACCCTTATCTGCTGAGTACGTACCACTTGTATTGTTCCTGAAGGCGGTACCCGATAACCCCTTTTACCAAGGGACTCTAAAGTAATTACCCCCTACAAAAACAAAACACATATTTAGGTCACAGAGATAAACAAATCAAAATGTTCTAGTCATGTAATTGCATTTATTTGAAACGTAATAAGTAATTTATAAAAACTAAAATTAGAGAAGGCAATGCATTTAAGATGCAGTTAAAAAATCAACAGTAGAGGCCTTACAGATACTTTGGGAGACCGTTAAAAGCTGTGCAATAAAAGGTACATTCTCCTCTTGAAACAAGATTCAAGTTTCCACATCTCCACATCAGGGAGCTAGGACAAAACAGAGCTTTCTTTCAAAGCATCTGGGAGGTTAAAATGAAACATTTGTCTCATCCTTTCCATTTCTATATCATCTACAATTGCACCAATAATACTCCAAATCTCACAGAACTCATTTTTGCTTTTCAAAGGCAGCAGATGCACTTAATCTTCCATTCTAATCCAAACTTTAGGAAGGATGACGTGCTTTTGTACCAGCTGTGATCTACAGAGCACCCCCGAGTGCCCCACAGGGCGCTGTGACGCTGCCGATGCCACACCCCGGTCACCCTGCAGGGCACCAATGCTGCACCCCACTGCAGGGGACTTTAAAAACACAAACCAAACCAACAGCCAGAAAAAGACCCCAAGCAGAGAAACTAGCTATACAAACAGAAACAATGTTTCTGATGATGGAGGCACTACACAAATGCTGTATTAATCCTGGGAGACTCAGCCATAATAGCATATTTGGAAATAGCATGTGTAAAAGCCTGAAACAATGAAACCCAGCTAGGAAAATAAGCAATGCTACTTCAACCATTTGAGGAACGTGAGCATCCCTTCACCTTCTAGAAAATCACATGAAATAGTCTAGAAAAATGAAAGCAAAAGAATAGATACTTCTTGTAGCGGTTAAGACCTATACAAGTTTAAACTCAAAGCTGCTACTTAAACTCTAAGCAATTTCATTTTCTGAATACTTTCCAAAACAGAAGGTCAGAAATGGTAACTGCTATGAATTTAAAATCTAAATCTAAATATTGGGATACTCAGATGTTCATTGCTTGACTTACATGTTTAAACAAACCCTTTACTGTATATTAGACAGGCGTACACATATGAAAATCTCTAAAAATTGGATCTGTCACCTACATAAAATTAAGGTTCCTTAAGAGGCATTCAGAACAATGCCTCTGATTCAATACCAGCATACAAGACACCATTTTCTTTTTACAGAGGAGCACTTTTACACGTGCAAAACCCGTGCTGTCGCTGTGGAAAGGTGGAACAGAATTAGCCCCCGGAGACCGAGAACACAAACACTGCATGGCTGCAAACACCAGCAACCCGTGCAGCCTGTGAGAGCGCCGAGCGCCACGACAGCCCTGACAATGTCTGCTGTAAAAGAAAGGGCTGAGTAACTTCCAAGTCTGAGGTCTCCTTCAGCAATTGCCCCTTGGCCTGCACCTAAGCCACTCTGCAGAGTGCTTAGTTGCCCAGAGCAGCTGCTTGTTGGGACAACAAAATGTATCCCGTTAAGTCCAGCTATTGCCTCACTGCTATTTTAAGTTAGATGGATAAAAAGAGATGTTGGGGGTTGATCACTGCAGTGTGGGGGGAGACAAATACATTCAATATCCCAAGACGAGAACAGCTGAATGGTGGGGCAGAGAAGTAGAAGGAAAAGCACTAGTTAGGGAAAGGAAGAGGGACAGGAGAACTCTGTGATAGGGAGTTGAAGATAAGCCAGATCCCTGCAAATCTTTACTTTCTGAACCCTCTACTCACCAAGCTCTTGCTCTTCACCTCCACATATCAGAATTTATTTAAAATAAATCCAACCACACATTTACCATGTAAGGAGAGGGTGCATTGTCATCTGAAACGCTGTAGAATGACACTTCAACTGGCAGAGTCATGTGCGTGGGACAGAAGACTCCACTTGCTCCCACCTCTGCTGTGAAACCCTCCACGACACCGAGCGGGTCCAGGCGGAAATTCAGGACAGATTCCTGGAAAACAAAGCACGTACAGCTCAGGTTACAGCTGGAACAAACCAGAGCATAACTAAACAGGAAACAAGTGCAAAAGCCCACAGAGAACTGTATTGCAGCAGGTTCTATGCTTGATTTTCAACATGTACTATCTGAAAAAAAAAATTAGCCTAGATTCTGTAACCTTCCCCACCAAATTCAACTCTGTATTTCACAAGACAGTACAATACAACCCATTAATGCGCTGGCTATTAGTTGCTGTTATTGGATATGCTATATGAAGTAAAGAGCTGGAGCCTACACTTCAAACATGTTCTGTTTAACACACTGATTTAATCCAGCTTTTGTGACATACTAAGTAGACTTTAGGAGTGAAAATGTAAATCCTTTATTCTAGGTAAGTACATTATAAACATGAACAATTACAGGTTATTAAATCTCATTTATGGCAACAGAACATCTTCTAACTTGACCGTAGTGGAAAACAAAAACTTAAGCAACTCATTGTATTTGATTCTCTGAGACAGAAGATGTCTGGGGCATGAAATAAGTGCCTTTACAGCTGGAAATGAAAACAAATTTTATTCAATTCAGTTAGGAACTTTTACATTCTAATAATGCTGGAATTGTTCACAGTAATACACTTTTAAAAGCAGTACAGAAGAGTATTAAAAATACCACAAGAATTCTAAAGAATATGCAATACCTCAAAGTTTCCCAGAAGGCTCAGACTTGTTACTGGTGGAGCACTAGAACTTAGAAATGGTTTCCCATGGCTGTCTGGATCACCGTCTCCGTTTATACATTGTTGTGGGCTATTAAAAAAAGACAGAACAAAAATAAAGGATAAACACATTTGCTTTTGTCTTCTGGGTATAAACAGCTCTAGAAAGAATAATTTACTTACTGTACTACAAAATGTTGTCCTAAAGAAGTAACAGTTGAACACTGCCTATTAATACTTCAGCAGAATGTTTTCTAGTTAACTGAAAAAATATTTTTACCAGCTTTACCTTGCAAGGGATAAAGACAATAAAAATTTGTTCTTTAGCTCCATTAGCGGGAATCAAAATATTGTATTACTTTCTCTTGTATGTGGGTACTTTTGTCTCATATTCTGAAATATATCTCAAATTTCCAACATCAAACTACCATACCAAAAGCTATTTATGTTACATGTATTAATGTATGAAAGGTCATGCTTGGCCCTTTTTAAATGTCTGGTTCTCTGAACAAGTTAAGACAAAATGCTTAACATGTTCAACACTAAGAACAAAATACAAAAGAAAAATAACATTGGTTTGAAGGAGAATCAACAATTACTAGCTTTTCTGTCTGAAAACTGAAGTGTATCTGACAGCTTATCTACCCCTGCATGGGACAGAATTCATTCTGCCAGCAGCTCTCTTTCCATGGTTCTGTCCCAGAGCTGTGCTAACCTGGAAACTCCCAGGGCAACTCGGCTGCTAGGCCATGTATCAAAATAAGGATTCTTTTGAAAGCAATTTTTGTCTTTGCTAACATGCTTTGGTTATGCATATAAATGTATATATACATTATACCTCCCCCAAAAATCTCAATGTTTCTGGTAAATAAAACATACCTTCTTGCAGACAGACATTTCAACAATGATGAATCCAGATCAAAGCACCCAGACTGTGTTTTCCTTTGAGGAACCTCAACATGGAAAGAAGATGTTAATTTGAAAACTGAACTGCTGCCACAGACAATTTTGCCAAGTAAGCACATTTTGCCAAGAATTTTCATGACATTATAAAATTATAAAAACAGAGCAGAGAATGTAATTCCTATACATTTTAAACTTAGTGAAGAAAGTTCTAGGATTATTAATGATGAGACTGTAAATTCTGATTAACAGGAAGTATTTCAATAAAGACATTCAGGAAGCTGATGTCTCTTTGGAACAGAACAGAATATTACTAATAAACAGGCTGTAACAATTTCCATCCAATTTCCCTGAAAATATGACAGCCTTTACAGGCAATGAAGAATAAAGCATATCGTGTTGATTACAGGACATCACTACTTCAGTAGTTTTAATAGGAACTGCCTGTTTTTTTAAAACTCCAAACAACCTAACAAGAGCTCTAACACTTCCCCAGTGTCTGCCTTTGTTCACTAGGTCATTCCAAGACACCTCTGGTTACTGAAGAATATATAGTACAAACTTCACAGAAACAAAGGCTTTGGAATAATGGGCAATCAGGCATTAAAAACTAACACAAAACCTCCTAAATGACAAAGTGTTAATTTATGCCTAAAACACTGAGCTTCAAAATGCTGTCTTTTGTGCTCTAAAATAGCACCACAGCATTGTTTCCATCAATTTTTCAATTTAATGCCACCTTTTGTTAATCTTGATATGATCTCAACAACTCTGTCTGTAATATTTTCTTTTCCAAAATTATTGTTCAGCCTAATTTACACATTAACTCTCATTTAAGCATTTATTTCCACTCAAAAGACACAAAGTAAACACACACACACTTCACCTAAGTATTTTGTCAAATTTTGTACCATGCACAGACATTAGAAGAACAAATGGTCCCTTTCTCAGCTAAAAGTATTTCCAGAGTAACTTACGGGACTTGAAAGCAGAGGCAGTCCGGTTCTGGGATGAAAAGCCCTGGTTGAAGTTCCATCCAGGGATCGAAAATTGTGTTTCCGCCATGTATTTGTGTGTTTTAGAGATGGTGCTTTCTGCCAGCAAAACAAATTTACTCAGGTTAACAACGGGATATTTCAGTGACCTATCACGATAACACTCGCTTGCTGTAAGGGAGAAGACTCCTGACCCAGCTGGATCGACATCACACTAGCATGGGATGAAATACTCAGTATAAATTCCCCTGGACTCAATCTACAGTTACACAGACTGCTCCTAAAAGATCACATTCCATACTCAGATGGGTGTATTTCTACCAACCAGGATGCCTCACTGCCCATGGAAACAGTCACACATAACTCTGTCACCATGAGAGGAGTAAGGACAGCGTTTTTCTCCATGTTAAACTGATGAAGTTTAGGGGAGGCACCACCAGCCGAGTTACCCCATTACACAGAATCATTTGACAGGTCACCTTGTCAACTAGACCATGGCACTACGTTGTTTCTTCAACACCTCCAGGGATGGTGACTCCACCACCTAGGCAGTCCATTCCCATGCTTAACCCTTTCCATGAAGAAATTCTTCCTGAGTTACTTCAGGCCAGGATGACAATGGTAAAACGCTGCTACCTGCAAGGTCAGGCTGAAATTCCTCTTCATGCTGGCCCTCAGCAGAGAGAGGGTACAAGCTATCTGACAAAGGGCAGCTATAGGAAGTGTTGTCTGTTCCCATAAGTATTTACCTGTACGTCTGGGTTCTTCTGCCGCTCACACTTAACTACATTGTCTTCTGCAGGTTTCTTCTGAGAAGTGCTTTGAAAATTGACACCAGTTGGGTCTTCATTCTCATCATGTGCAGTTTTTGTTTTATCTTGTTTGGTTTTGTTTTTGAAATTGTCATGGTCTTTATTTAAATAATTTTCAATACTAACAAGTTGTGTATTTTGCTCATAAATACTGGTTTTTTTGGAGTCTCTATCTAAACACTTGAGCTCATTTTTGTGCAAAGAGTCAGATACCAGCATCACAGTTGCTTTTTTTGTACCTTCAAGTATTCTGCATTTTTCTATCTGTAAATTATTAAAACTGTCTGTGCCATTGTTCTCACTAACAACTGTTCTGTCTTTAAGTTTATTTGTGCAAATCTGTTCATCAATGCTGCTGGAATTTGAACCCTGTTTAATTCTGTTGGTCAACTGATCTTTCTGTGCATAACCAGAATGTATTTCCAATTTATCTGGAACTTCAGATTTATTTTCTTTAATACATGATGATGACGATGTGTGAATGCTACTAAATGCATGAGAAGTTTTATTTGAAGTCTGATGAAATGCATTTTGGACAGCTTCACTGGGTTTTGCTAAAACCAATTTTCTTCTTGCTTGGACTTTCAGAGAAGTCTTCAATTCTCCATCAAGCCTAGAAGGACTGATAGGAGTATCAGGTGTCTTTGTCCCTGATTTACTGCTGTCTTCTAACAAAGAAAAATTTGATTTAGCAAAAGAAACAGAAGATGGTTCCTTGCCTTTCTTCAGCACATTTTCATCTTCATATGTACTTTGGAAAATTTTTGATGTGACTGGACTAGCCTCGTGCACTTTGAATGGGCGTCCAGCAACATGGGAAGTAGCTGGATCACAATGAATCAAGTGTTGGGCAATCCTTGCTATCACCTCCCGCCGCTCCTGGAGCAGGGAATCGATCAGGGGGTTACTCTCTCCTGCCGACTGACGGCCACAGTGGTTCCCTGGAACAGGGGCATCGAGCAGTGTGGCCTCTGGCACTGCTCTAGTTTTGCCTTCACCACCATCTTCCTGTATTGCTTTGTCTAAGTTGGCAGCAGGAACAGGGGAGCTTTCCTTGCTTTTCCTTGGCAAGTTTTCCTCTTCGAAAGTACTCCGAAAAGCTTTTGGTGTGGCCGAGATGTTTTCATGTGTGGTGAACGGACGCCCAGCAACAACTGGGGAAGTAGCTGGATCACAGTGAATCAAGTGCTGAGCAATCCTTGCAATGACTTCTTGTCGCTCTTGAAGTAAAGAGCCTATCAAAGGATTGGTTTCTCCTGTGGGCTGATGAGAGCAATGACTATTTGAAACACGGGAATCAACTAGAGAATAGGATTTAAAAGTTCTGACCGGTGTCTCATGAGATTGTGTCTTATTGTCTGCTGTGGCATTATAGCACTGAACTTTAGAGTGCGATGCCCCAAAGTCAGATCCAAGTCCAGTAGATGGATAAAGTTTTAAATTTCTAAAAGATGTAGTAAATTCAGGCATCTTTTTTCCATTAAGCAGGCCTTCAGGTGTCATTGTCCATGTCTGTTTCCCACGAAAACGCTGTGGACTGGAAGTACTGCATTGCTGAGCAGCACTGGGATCGCTGCGCTGATGGAACTTACGCTCTTGTATTTGCTTTTCATAAAAGCTAAGGTTGGTGTGAATACTACAGGTCAAAACTGGGTAGTTGGATTGCCTGGGCAAGGACTGGACGCTGACCCTCAAGGCCACGTTGTGAGAAACATTAGGAACAGGAAAGACATGCTCAGTGGGTGTCTGGGAGAACGTCCATTGCAAGTCCACATCTGCAGCGCTCACCCTGAAACAATACCAAAGGGCATTTACAAAAATAGCTAAAGGAAAAGTTCTAAATTATCTACTTTGTAACAAATGTCTAAGAAAAAGCACTAGAAACATCAGCAGCTGCTGTACTTTGCATAGTACACAAATCCTATAGAACTGCCAAAGTACCGGGCCAACAATATGGCACCTTCTAAAAGCAAGAAGCAAACCAGGAGGGAAGAATGATTTTAGGACAAGCTGCAGCAATCTGCAAACAGCAAACGAGTTTTTCTCCATTCCAGGCATACCTGTACAGGATATTTCGGGGAACAGCACCGTGTGAAACACTCAGCCACGCGCTCAGCTGAGAGAAGAAAACAAAGGAGCGAACAGCCAGTAAAAGGGTCTTCTCCTCAATAAACCGATCTCCACTCCTAAGGCATTTAAAGACAAACACGTCACTGTTGGTAAGAATATTCAGAGACCTACTAGAACTAGAACATTGTCAGATCTTTGGTCAGAAAATAAAACATAGCTTAATCAAGCAAAGCAAAAACTCCTCATGTATTTTGAAGATTCCAGAGCCTGATTTGTTTTTATACACATTAAAATTGACAAAATTTGACATAACAAATGTTACATGTATTAAAAGGACCATTTGCAGCCAGGATCATTTAATACACTGCACTGCACAATGTCCACTGCAGAAATTTTGAGTATAAGATGACTAAAATTGAAATGCTTCGATTTCACTAGCAAATAGTTGTTTTCTTAGATCAGTCCTCATGGCAAAGAGCCAGTTCAAAAACACTAACTGATTACTTTAAGGACTTTAATATAACAAGATTCTTGCAATTATCAACTAATCCTCATATCCAACTTACTGTCGAGGAACTGGCTCCAAAATCCACCTTTCCAACAGCAATGCGTCTTGTTTGATTGCAGGATCATTTAAATCATTCCCCTCTGTGGTGGGCCCTTCATCACTATAGCAACAGTCTGGAAGTAGCATCACTTCTACCATGATTGGAATATTGTTCTTCCACAGAAGCATAACCTCAGATCTGGTTCGCCTGGCCTGACGACACTGAGGGAAAGAAAAATGGCAACATACACAAGCCATAAAAATACTAGCCAGATTTAAATCTAATTGAAAAGTACATTCCAAAGTACTAGAGAAGGGTAAGGGTCAAATTCTGTTTGGTTTCACCAAATCAGAAATAAGATTCCAGAGCTATTAAATGGAAAAATAATTAAGACATCCTTTACAGTTGCCATCTGAGCAACTTTCTTTAGGAAATTTAAAAAGCTTGTGAAAATGCATTTCCCCAACCACTGCACTTTGCTGCCTTGTAGTTGTCTGTCCACAAGGCACCCTCTTGGGTAGACAGACTCAAGCAGTATCTTTGTAAATTCTGTGTCTTGGAGGAGGCTAACTTCTGCACGAATATAACTTAAATTCCCACAGTACTTAAGAACTTTTACTCCCAAACAGACTGGCTAGATTTGATGTGCTTGTGTTTTTTGGATCACTAACTTTTCAAGAACACCTGGAAAAGCAAAAAGTTAGGCAAGTCAGCCTACATTTTCTCAAAAGAAACCCCAGACCAAGAATACTAAGTATAGTGCTTGTCATTTGCATAATAAAGATTCAAACAGGCACTGCATTCAGGTAGTCATGCAGAACTTCATGTTCAAGGATAAAAGGCTTAATGATCTCTCATTTTAAGGACAGATCTATTATTAGTAGGATACTGAATTACATACTCATTTAAATGAAGGACTGACAGAAAGCCATTGTTACTCATGCTTAACTGTGAATCCACTGTGGGGTTCTTGGTTGACTTTAACCACTTTAGCAAGGATTTGTGACACGAAATGGGTACCACCACCATACCTGAGCCAGTTTGTCGCTGCATTCATGCTTAGTTGTTGGTGGCTGACTTGACTGTGCTGGTGGGCAGTGAAAGCCCTCTGTCCTGCCCTTGATCGAGTACTCTGGCGTCCGGCCCTCAGTGATCAGCAAGGCCAAGGAGACCAGGAACTCCTCAGCTTCATACTCAAAGTATTCATCCAAAGTATCTGTCATTTCAAAAAGACAAGAATTAATGACATTTGCTGTACAGCAACTGTTGGCTGACCCTGCAGTTTGTTTCAATTACACTTGAAATGAGAGTGGGCTATGGGAAATGGATCTTTGTGTCAGACTGGCTGCACTCTCCAAAAAACCCACCACCCCCCACTCCAGCACCACAAAACAACTTTGTTTATAGTGACAACATTATGAGATGAGGAAAGAACTTTGTTTTTCAACAGCTTTTCTAGAAGACAAAAGGTTTCCTGGGCTCTTGTGGGAGAAGTCTGATGACAGTATGACTTGGCATTGTTATTATCATCTGACAGATGGAATAAGAAGCCACAATATATCATAAAATAGATTAAAAATTGAAGAGGAAGAAAAAGAAATATTTACTTCTATTATGGAAAAAGTGGGACACAATGTTCTTTAAGATTTTATTGCAAGTCCCTCCTGCTGAGAGCAAGGCTTACTTCAGAGGTCCATTTTTAGTTACCATTAACACATAGGAAATGTTCCGAAGAAACATACAGAGAATTCATTGTTTTGTACCACGGTCAGTCTAAACTTGTGCAAAGAATGAAAACTCAACAAGTCTCTGTAGACAAAGCAGCAGCTGGCATTGCTCTTCACGAAGAGCCCTGGCACACTCAGTTCCTGCAGAGTTAAGATGCACCATTTTATGGTGTTTTGTAGAGCACCCTTCTCCTCCTCCTCCCTCATCACGAGGATGTCACCCATCATTCAAACAGATTTAAGTACAACCAGATCATGTCGTTCCCCTCTCTGCTTCAAAACACTTCAAGTTTCAAAATTATTTAATTACTGAAGAGGTTACAGAAAACTCTCTTTTCCATGAAAGCTAAAATACATTCACTTCAAAGTCTATTTTAAGAGCAGCAAAGAAAAGCGGGTGGAGGCAGGGCTGCCAGCAGTTCTGTACCTTTATTTTGATACTTTAGGGGAACAAAAGCACATGACATCTTCACAATTTTAGCTTAAATGTCCTATGTCATCCACCAAAACTGCCACAGGGAGAGAGTTAATTTCTATTCATGTTTCAATTATCATGCATAAAATACCTTTCAGAAGTGTTTTTTGTCTTGGTCCCCTAATAGCAGAGCATTTGCCAAACATTGCAAGGCAGACTTGAGAGATGCATACAAGAATGGATGCATGAAACAAAAGCTCCAATTAAACATGCAATTATCTGCATATGCAAATCACGAAGTGCGTAAAACTAGCTTTTGCATGTACATATTTACCTAGCCCAGGCTTGTACACCACGGACCCCAGGGCTTACAGACTATTTGAAGGGATCTACACAAGGTAAGAGAAGTCAGCCCACTGCTGAAGAAGAGCCAGAGGACAGATGAATTACCCTGGAGGACTCCATATGGCATGTGAACAATACATTAAATCTCTGGCATAAGTTAAAATGGTCATTCACCTGATGGATGGCAAAAAATATCTAATAAAGGGTGCATGAAAGATTAAAGGAATGGTAAATAACAGAGAAGACAAGACTCCTAGGTAGTGATATGAGTCACCTACAAAATTAGGCACCTGCACGTTTTTTTCAGCTGGAAGTCTGGTGAACAATAGGCAAGTCATACTTGGGAATAGGAAAATGGAATTTGGGAAGACTCTGAAAAGGATTTGGATATACAACAGATCAAAAAAAATAATTGCAGCATTATCTTGCTGCTAAGCTCATCTTTGTATGCCCAAAGGCCATGGTAATTTCAAGAAAGTCATAGCAGGAAGGATCACTCCTGGAGTATTTTGCCTACTCTGACACAGAAGTTCAAAAATCTAAGAAGTGTTCAACAGGAGTGAAATTAATTTAAACAAGAATTGTCTCATGCTTAGCAGACTAAAAAAAACTAATTCACCCCTACAAAAATCTGCGAGAAGAATTGTTTTTAGTTAAAATATGTAAAAACATGTATGATTTTTAAGAAACACTGAAAAGAGTGTGTGATCAAGATCAGCATGTGCACAGTAAAATGTGATACCTGAAAATTTACACTAGAGAATTTTAAGTGGCAAGTAACAGTAAAACAGACATGCCCTTCAATTATCAGTAGCAGCTTACCAGATGAAGCAGCAGGCCTTCTATTATTTAGCTCTTTTTAAGAAGATAATCTATATGTTATAAAAATCTGTTGGACTTGACACAAATTAATGGACAAATCCTATGGCCTGAGTGCTTCTGCTGAGCAGTTAGATTTAGGCAAAAGCCCCCACCCCTTTTTTTGTATTAAAAAGCCTCTGATACCAAAGCTTGGGCACTGCATACCCAAAGTTCTCAGTGCCTTCATAGACATATCACAGACAAGACATAGACAATTTAAGATGTTCAGATGAAAGATACAGTGAATAGTGAATAAGCAAGATCTAGTGAATAAAGCCAGGTACATATTCTGAAATACTTATCACTCAAGAATCAGATTAGACACACGATATTACTTTATGGAAACAGATAAAGCTCACTTCCAAGCTCAATTTACAAATACTGCCTGTGTTCCTGTATCAGACCTACTATTTCAGAAGCAACCAGTTTCTTGCCTTAAGAATGGAAGACCCAACTAGCTAGAGAGACATATTTATATAGTTATATTGGCTGCAGCTACAAAAACACCGTGTTGTTTCAAAATAAAACGGCATCATTAAAAGCTTGTGTTGAACTAGGAAATGCTGCAGCATTATAAAGACAGGGCCAGCACTTTAAAATTATGTCAGCAATGTAACCAACATTGTATTTGATCTGGATTTAAAAAAAAAAAAAAAAAGCACAGAGATATTGAGAAATATATTTTTTCCTACAAAGTTCATGTGGCATAATATCTTCTTTTTTAACTCCACTAGATTTATATATCATTTAGCAGCTTCTAAGGGTTTTCATAAAGAAAAAAACCCTATAACCATTGAGAAGCCTGGTAATTGTTCCTATACAACAGACACAGATGATGCAAGTTGATGCAATTGAGGACAAGGGTGGAATGACATTTATAGAAACAGCAAACTCAGTGTTCAGTTAAAAAAAGTCTTACTCTGTGTGTGCTGTAACTGTTGGGTTTTGTGTATGAATCAGCCCCAGGACACATCATATATTGTGTATAGAATAACCTCAATCCTATAAGCTGACTATACAACTGATTATTGTTCTGCTTCATTTCTAACACTGCAGCATGCCAAGTATATAGCATAAAATATGCACCTCTGCACTGTCTCGGGCTTATTCTCCTTAAAATAGCAAAAAATCCAGTTAGTTGGCACAAGTAATTAAGAATTAAAGTAATAAGGCACTACAGCCCTCTAACCAATACATTGGAACTAAAGGTTATTGACCAGGTGGGCACAAGAGAGAGCGGCAGAGGTGTCAGACTACTCTAAGAGGAAGAAAGAGAAATTTAAATTTAGACTGAAGCTACTGTGCATAGAACAAAGCATACAATACTGGAGAACTGAAACCTAAAGGCACATCATTTTGTTTTCCTTTGCCTCCTGCACATACCAACCTCAACAAAAACTGATTTTCTACAGCTTCTCAAAAAACAGAAAAGCCCATTTAACCAGAAATGTCAGAGTCTTCAAATCCTTGTCCTATCTCCACTACACACAGGTGCATGAGCACTGGAATACAAAATAAGAACCCACAATCCCCCCCCCAAAAAAAAATTGAAATTGGCTCACATCCTGAAACACCAATTAAGGTTAGTTATGTGGTAGTAGGGATTCACAAATCCACTTAACTGTAACCCAAGGACTCTCCGAAAACTTCAGTTAATTGAGTTATGCTCAGCTGACTCCTTTCCCAACTAGGTCACGCTTGTGCAGACCAACTCCCTTCCCTTTCCTATCACAGCTTTTTCTGTAGTAATTACAGAAAATGTTTTCCTGAAATACATGTTTTAGAAGAGCATTTAATCTGTTTTCTAGGCTTAGGCCAGGAAACAAAGATATTTGGCATCAAGTAACCCATTGTGTTTCAGGTGCCACCAAAAGATGCATCTGGGAGCTGCTGCCCTGTCCTGCCTGGGCACAGCAAGGCAATAAAAGGCCCCAGCAGAGCCTCTCCTGCCCTGTGCTACCCCCACATCATGACCAGGCTGTGATACAATCTCTCTTAGTCCATGCTTATTTTATTGTCCTAGAACCTCTCATACTGCACTGCTCACCATAACTGTCCACCAAGCTCATCCTCTTCTGAGAAGAAGAGCTTATTTTTGCAAAGAGACTTTCTTCAAAGAAAGGCAATTCAGTCGACTGGAAGTATCCTTTAGTCCTGACCTTTACTGATTGAGGGCTACTTCCTTTGAGAGTCCATGAAACAAGTAATAATTGCCTTTGAATATGCTCTGTAACAGCCCAGACCTTTCCTGGGAAATTTTTAGGCACCCATAATGGATTTTGAAGGCCACCAATTAAAAGTAATCACATTCTTATTTTACTTAGAAAGTTGAAACCCAGTGAGCAAAATACTTAATAAAATATAGAATGCATGGTGTAGGCTGTTGGGATTCCCAGCTGATGCAAGCCCTGCTCCTGCCCTACCCAGTCTGTCCAGTGGGCACCGTGGCATGGCTGCCCACATCTGCTCTCTCCTTCCTTTTTCAAAGACTAAAAGCATGGCTTAAGTACTTGGATTTCCTTTTTGTGCTTTCAGTACAGGCAGTCCCTAAGGAGACACTTCAGTCCAAGGGTCCCATGGCAGCAGAATCAGGTACACAGGAGAAAAAGTGGCTGCACTGTCAGCACTCAGAACCCATCATCACCTCCCAGCAAGGGCAGTACTCTGCATTGAAAAAACTACAGCAAAAGCTCTTCCCACAAATCAATCAACTCTGAATAAGTTTTATTATCTTGCTATTCCAAGAAACAGGTTAAAGGTACTTCCACATTTTAAGAGTAAGGCACGGATTCAAGAAACTACTGTAAAGGAAATGAAACACAATGTAAACCTTTGACTAACAGCTTCTCTTCTGGAATTAGAAACACCTACGGATGCTTTGGTTAACTAATTCCACGTTGTGCTTCACTTCAAAAGAAAGTTGCCCTTGAATCCCCCAAATTCAAGATTCTCTAAATGAGCAGTCATGTTGTGTCTGCATATTACAAACCCATAATTATATCTGAAGTCACACGCTTCAAAAGCTTTGCAATATTAAGAGTTTAGGTATAATTTAATCTATCAAGAGTTAAAGTCATGAGATGGCCTACTTTTTTCAAGAAACAAGCTATTAGTTACTTAAACTCAAGCAAATGCAGTGAACTGGCTACTCATCTTAATTTAGGAATAATCTTACACAGATTGACACACATTGACAACTGTCTTATATTCTTATGGCTCAAGATCTTTGAGCTCAGGGACAGCCATTGTGAAAACATGAGGAGAGCAGCACCATAATTCATCTTATTGTTATTGTCTGCTTACTTTTTCCAGGGTACCAAAGAGAGCCACTGCCTGGGTATCAAAGCAGGTCAGATGCAGGCAGAAAATGGCAGCATAGGAATTTATATTAGAACTGATGCATACCTGCTATTCAAATAAAATAACAGTATAAGCAATAAAAAAACCTCTGGTCCTACTTAGTTTCACATAAAACAGGAGGAAATTCACTTGCTTCTGTGTTGTTATGCCAGTTTATAACCAGAAAAACAAACCAAAGCACACTATCTTGTAAGTAAGGGGGGATTTTTAAAACTCGACACAGAGCTATGTGGAGCTGATGAAGTTATTCAGAGTTGCAGAGCAGTAAGAATCAATGAGTGCCACGAGCTCAGCTGCAGAGTGCAGGGCTGCATTCATTCCCTGGGTACGTGTGCAGCACTGCTCATCTGCTGCACGTTCCTGCTGGACGCCTCTCACAGCACCCTGAGCTAATCTCGAGGCAGCTTTACTGTAAATAGAGAGACTGGTTTTAAAACTGGGCTCGGGGGGAAAAAAAGTACAATTCACATTTTACTAAAACTTATTCAGGTTCAAATAGCTTAATAAGTACAGACATAAAATCCATTTAAAGCCTAAGTTTCCTGCAGTCATCTCAGAAACTACTGCTCTCTGGGAGTGTAAAATGCAGACTGTTAAACTGATCTGGGTGTTCCCATCTTGCTTCCTGCGTTTTGGCTGACATCCTATTTTGCCATCACCATGCTGCTTACTGAGTCACTTCTCTCCGTCCAACTGTAGCTTCTATTTTTATCTAAGCAACAACAGTTTAATGTGCTTCTTTTGATTTTTTGGCATTAAACCAGATTCTAGATCCAATTTGCATTTTGATCAGGGAAACTGGTTTTATTTTCCCTTAAGTGGACAAAGAAAAGGAATAAGAAGAAATGGTATAAGCTGAATTGTTTCTTGCTCCACAGTGAAACCACAAATTGTAAAGTAGGTCAATCATTACAATTTCAACATCTATATTTAGTAGAAGGTGAGCAATACCTGAAAACATGAACTTTGAGGCTTATTTCAAATGTCAATTCACCAAAAGTTGTTGTTACATGTATATTGTAAACTACAACTGTCCTGCCATGGGTACGTAAGTGCAGGAATATCAGTGTAAAGCTGTAAGATTATCAGTGCTGCAATGGTTAGCAGTTAAATAGAAGCCAGTTGTGGGAAGAGAACATTTTCTTTTTGCTGACCTCTAAACTAAAGGTGCTACTCTGTACCAACATGCTACAACTAGACAGGTCCTGAAAGCAAAGAGGACTTGGCTCAGCTAATGCCCTTAAGAGCACATCAGTTTCTGTTTTCCTTTATATTACAGTTTCCTATATTCTGATTACATTAAATGTGACTACACAAAAAACCTGAAGTTATACTACAATTAAACAAAATTCCCAGAAGAAGCAGACCAAGTAATTTCCATTAATTCATCTCTAGCTTTTTACATTTTTCCCTTGTTTAGCTGATGCTCTGCCTAAGCTAGCTAGGGTTAGAACAAACTGCATGACACAATGCACCTATCTGAACAAAACAAAAATTTAAATCCCAACAAAGCAAAAGGATTTCGTCAGGTATTTCTATTCATCTCTAAAAGAAAACAATTAGGAGAAAACAGCTCTTTTAGAATTAGTGTGTGGTGCTGAGTATAGAATAGACACTTGGCTGTAACTGGAAGGGAATAGAAGGTTTCTATCTGGCCTTCACTCACCACCAATACAGTGATTTACTACCCTGGTAAATATGCTGATAGAAACTTTGCAGAACTATATTGAAAACAAATGACTGTTTTAAATTCCACCCTAGTCCCAGGGGTAGCAAGGGCAACGTGGAGCTCAGACCTAGGCTAACTTCACAGGCACTGGCACCACAATGCAAAACCCATCCAAATGCTCAGTTTGGGGAGCTGAAGGAGCCGTGTGTCACCTTAGAACAGAAAGAAGAGCACACTTAAGCTTACAGAATACGTGAGAATTTCTTCCCGAGGTGTTTTCTTGGCAAATAACTGAGCATTTTTTACACTAAAACACAGATTTTCCAATACAAAATTTCTATGTACATAATTTTTTTACACGCTTCCCTCACTGATATTGATGACTTTCATCAAGGCTTTCCCAGCCAAGGCAACTTTGGAGATGAGAGTGATCTCCTCAAAAGATACCTATCAGACCATCTTCACTATGGTTGCTCATTAACTCAAGAAGGAGCTTAGCAGCAGCTACGTGGCTGAAGACACATGGACTGAAGGCTTTCATCACCTTTCTTTATTTCATGTTAGCTGTAAATATCGTTCTGCAGTGACGCCCTTGCTGCTGCTTTCTTTTCAAATGAAACCCAATGTGTGTTAACAATGAAAAAGCACATCTATTTAGCTAACCCTCACCTCTTCCTGAAGGCATATCATCCATGTGACAGTTGCAATTTAATATTGGGAAGTCCAACTCCCAGGCCAAGACATCCCTCCCATTAAACAGGTTGATGGCAGCTCTGCATTAAATTCCAGCTGTGACAGCATTTTTATAGCACATAAATAAAAGTGTGTGCCAGAAATTTTATTTCAGGCCCTAAACACAATACAATACAGGATGACATACATAAGTTTCAGTTTTAATTTGTTTAACAATCCAGCCTGACAAAGATTCAACTACTTGCAGACTTCTGTACTGTTTTATTCAGAGATTGGTTTAGAGATGGAAAGCAGTAATTTGTGATAATAAATCACTTCCAGATGTTACTAGAAAACAGCTTAAAAAAACATGCAGTAGGTATTTCAGTGCCTATGAGAGCTGCCAGAGAGAGTAGCCCTCCACTTAAAAAGACTAGATGTTTGCACCTTTTGCTGACCAGATTTTTCCTAAAATGTCACTCCGTTTATTCCTCTGTAATGTATCTTCACAACAGACACAAGTATCTGGGCTCAGCATTTATAGGGATGAAGTGTTATCCTTGCCAAATATACTGGTTTCTAAAATTTCCCCATTAACACCAAAAAATTTTCTGCTTGGGGTATTTCATGCTTTATCTCATTACCTTAAATAGGTATTGTACTTAGAAACTTTGGCAATATATTTTCAAGTGTTCTTGTGCTTCTTTTTCTATTAATATAGATAAAATAACACTTCTTTTCTGAGGAGAAATATAAAGTAGATTTCAGCTTTTGAAAGACTTAGTGGCAAATGATTTGGAAGAGTCATTTAGTGCCTGACAAAACTGCAGTGGGAACACAAAAATCTCACTGGGAAAGGCCATCTCTACTCAGCGTGTGCACAGGTTCCACTCTAGTTTACAACCACCAGGCACAAGCTGGTGTTCTTCTTCCCTAAAACCAAAATTGCAAGGAAAAGAACTGTTACATCATGTGCCCTTTGCTTCAGACCATAGTTGGACTTGTTGGAAAATAAACCAGAGAGAATCTGAAAAGGGCTGTGTGAGAGCACTGACTCACTTTTGGGTGGAATCAGCAGGCATGCCACAGCTGCTGGAGTCAGGGAAAGCCCCTGGTAAAAGTACCATGTTGACTTATGGGATCACACTTCATGGAAACCTTTCACTGAGCATTCAGCCTCCAACACAATATTGTTGTCTAGGCAAGTGAGGTTTTATAAGCACCAAAACACTCAGCCTTCCACACACTCAGAAAACTTCCAACAACCAATACTCAAACACTCTCATCTTCGCACTGCGGTCGGGTGCCAGTGGGCCTGACCGATGGTTTTTGAAAACCATGCTACTGACAAAGCTCTTGCATGCTGAAAATCTCCTCAAAAGATACCTATCAGTATCTATTTTTAATAGATACTGCAATTTCTAGGTTTTACTGTGGTTACAAAAACCCCAAACAAGAACAAACCAGAGAATACTGTGGGACAGGGGTGGGCAGAAGTCTACATCTTTTTGAAAAAAACCCCACCTAGTCCAATTTTTGGTGAGTCTAGTCTATTAAAAGAACAGTAAAAAAATAAAACCAGAACAACTAAGACCTCTCCCATGCATGGTTAGTACGTCATTTCTTCAGGGGCAAGAATTTTGATCATCTACATGTAGCACATCTTTAAAAAGTTTTGGTTCTGTTACTTACGTTACAAATTTGGTAAGAGTGTAAAATAGGTGCTATCAGCAACTCAGGAGTGCAGCAAAAATCCCTGCACCCATGGAAAAAGTGACCCCTCTCCCTCAAGGATGGATAACAATTTCAAATACCCTGTTGTCTTAGAGGAACCTGTAAAAACCATAAAGTTATGAACGAATGCCAGGACTGTTACCTAGGTTGGCCAATGGCCCTGATCCAGATAAATGAAGGTTAATTGGAGTTATTTTTAAATTCTAGAGAATTTGACAGTCCGTGCAGTTTTCCACCGGGCTGAAAAGACCTCATGGGCCAGGAATTAAAAATCTGCAACTGCTTGGGCAGTAATGAACTTGTAGTTCAATCCAAATAATCAAAATAGTCATTTTACATGTCTAGGCATATTTCATCTGTGCAAATACTGAATAGCTTGATGTACGCAGTTTTTCTATCTCTTTGCTTTCACCCAATTTGAAGAATTGACAGGATCTAGCTGAGTGACATTTATCTTGTTATAGATCAGACTGACTTTAAGATTTAAAAAAAAATAATAATCAATAATAATGAAACTTTAGAGCACTGGACCTTGGAAAGTACCTTTTTAAAAACTGGGCCCACTTGAACAGTGACATTTCAAACAGCTTAATTGTTTGCTTACAAAATGTGTCTGCTTTCCCTCTCCCCTTCATTCAGCCATCCTTCCAGGCTTGCACTGCAGCTTTGAAGGCTACCAGGAACACCCAGCCACCGGGCACTTCACAGAACAAATCAACCTTATGACAATCCGAGATGCAAGACACTCGTACGAAGTGCCAAAATTAACACTACTGGAGCAAGAATAATAGTGG
Source organism: Promerops cafer (assembly GCA_013398275.1). Lineage (NCBI taxonomy): Eukaryota > Metazoa > Chordata > Aves > Passeriformes > Nectariniidae > Promerops > Promerops cafer. The sequence goes on from VZSE01008037.1 coordinate 1,419,071, forward strand.
TGTATTCCTGTGTCTGCTCAAAACAATTCTCCCTTGAAGGGAAGAAGCGAGTTCAGGGCCGGCTGCGCTGCTGCTGGCACGGAGCAAAGGCAGGCACGGCGGGGACAGCGCGCAGAAGTGTCCCTGCACGGCGCTGACCCCGACTCACCCACCAGGCCTGGCCTCGGCTCCGCGCTTATTGGCTGCACGTGTGTTTTGTAACACCCTGTACTGCGTATTCTTGGAACATTCTTTCCAGAGAACCGAAGGGACAGGGCTCACCCCTCCACGGCCACTTCCACCCCAATCTCACCAGCAGCAGCAGCATCCTGCTCCTCGAGATAAACTATCAGTTTACAGAAGAGTAAAGGATCCAAGCCCTGTTCGCGTGCTCTGAAATCAGGTGACCTGTGAGTCAAGGGACAGAGCAATAAAGTATTAGGAAAAACAAAACACTACACTAAAAATAGTGAACATGAGCAGCACATGAAGAATAACAGTTTTTATCCAGTCAAAGCTCAAGGCCCTCCCCAGCCTCTTTTGTATCTAGGCAAAACAAATTGACACAAGCATAGATAAACAAATAAAACCTTACTGTAGTTCCTCCTTGGTAATTCACAACTACATATTTAACTAAAAGTAAATAGCAGGGGAAAAATCCAAAAAGCTGAGTTTTGGACCAGCAGAGAAACTATTAATGCCCAAAGTAAATATCTGATGCAACTTCAATCAGAAAAAAAATCAAAATTACTTTCTTTCAGGGAAAATTGCTCCAAGATGAATGCAGCTCAGATATGCCAAAAGCTTCACTTCAGCTACTAACACAGTTCAGGCAACATTAAGGATTTGCCTACTTGTCAGGTTTAATAGATCTAATAAATTATTGTGAATGCTCAAGCTAAACATCAGGTAAAAAAACCAAAAGCCCTCCATAAACATTCCAGAATCCAAGTGTCTGATACCCATAACTTATTTTGTCAACCCTCCCATTAGCAAAAGCATTATACAGAGATTTTCTACTAGAAATCAATAAAGAAAATAAATTTTGTTATTATCAAGGGACAACAATGCATAATTTTGTTGGAGGAAGAGGATTTTTTCTGAGATAACAAAACAGCAAGCACAGAAGAGTAGTCAAAAAGATTTTAAGTTTCCATTTAGAAATATCTGATTACATTGGCTATTACTATAAACAGCTGGTTTTTTTGCCATCACTTATCTTCAAGAATTAATAAAAAACACATCTGAGAGATTTTTAGCACAGAACATTTTATTCTTACCATCTGAATTAGTGCCTGAAGAAAGTTCTGAAAGGATCAGAATCTGGCATGACAGAATCTGTCATGGGAACCCAGACAACAAGCAATCTGCCCTCTTTATCCCCAGAAAAACATGCAAACTGGGTTCACTACACCCTCCTTGCTGTGCTGAATCCCTAGGAAACAGCATTTAGAGAATTGTTTTTAGCATGAGTTCGTTTCCCTCTTGAGTATGGAAAAATGTTTGTCTGAAATCCAAAGATTTTCCTCAGAGATAAATTCTTCACAGTCCAAGCTGGAAGCACGCCCTGCCAGTGGGGACCTCTGGGCTGGGCACAGCCCACGTGAATGCCACCCGGGCCCCAGCGCCCAGATGGCAGTGCCTTATCTGCCTGCCCAGGGAAGAGTCAGCACTGCCCGCAGGATTTCTCATGGAATCTGTGTGAAAAAGGCACAGACAAGGTTATGCCTCACCACCACCCAAGCCTTGTAAGGTACCTCCGGTTGGTGCCTAACAGGAAACCATATTTTCCTGTTCTTTTTTGTCTCTTAAAACATCATCTTTCATAACAAGAAAATTACTCTATTTTTTTCTGCTTTCCCTGGCTTACCAGCGTTCCTGTTGTCACCCACTCACTACTGCAGTAAACTGGCCTGTGATTACTTTAATCACCAGTCCTTACTCCCCCTGTGTTGTCCTACACTCTTGATTAAAATGACTCTGCTTTGCAGCTTCTTCATTACGGTGATAAAGGCTTGTTAGCCTGTGGGAGCACAGTTTATCTGTCTCCATCAGTATTATCCCTTTGTCTCCACACAGCCCTCTGTTGGAAGCCATTGATTTAGCGTTTGATACTTGCATAAGGTCTGAGGTGAGGACAGTCTTTTGTTCCATGCTTGTATAATACCCAGCAAAGCACCATACCCAAGTGTGATTCTTAATTTGGATCACAGATAACAAATAATAATCTTCAGGCAATAACTGTGAATTTACTTCCCCTCTCTTTAAGTCCTCTTATGACTGAGTTACACACCTGGAGGATGAAGAGGTCCTTGATCCATCTGACACAGCACCACAAAACAGTCAGGAAACACAGCCTGAGAATGCAGAGGCTTGGTACACAACTACATGAAGTACTTCCTTCGCTCTGCAAAGAAGCCACTGCTGTAGTTAAGACCCACAAGCATAGATGTGCCTCACAAACACAGCAAAAGCTGAGGAAACTACATGTTCTTAACAGCACTGATAAAACAGACTTCCAACAGGTTGTTTATGCTGTATGAGAAGTGACCTGGACTCAGTTATATACACAGCTCATGTTCGTGACTTCCCAAACCAAAGCCCACCCTCCAGTGCTTTCAGCGCCATGAAGTTTAGTCTACAACAATCCTTCAGATGTCTTACCCTAAAAAGAGATATTGACACTTCTGGTTTGAATTTAACTACAGTAGGTACAGGACCTGTAGACAGGACCTTGCAATAAAAATAGGAGAGCACTTGGGGTGCTTCCAGCATCCTGCTCACACAGCCCAAGGCCAGCACCTCAGCTGCACGTGTGAGTCAGATGAGAAGTCACATCCACCCCACTAACTACAGGCTCCTCCTCACCTGTACCATGCCCAGGTCAAATGCAGAGAGCTGCTTACCTCCTGCTCCCTTTCCCCTTTGCAATGCCATTCAAGTTGCATGAGGCAATTTTCATGTTAAGTTAAATGGAAAGGATTCAGAGAGATCTGCTCAGATTATAAACTTCTGCATTTAAACTAATGTTTTAACTGCCAGGCATTTTAAAGTATACAGCACTTCAGACATCTTTTAGAAAGATGTTATAGGAACTTGAATACGCAAGGCCTCTAGGAATTCACATCCACTTTCTCTTCGTTTACCTTTCCTCCTTCTCCAGCTGGTTTGCTTTGCCTTTTAAAATTTGTTTTAAAGTCATAAAACCAACAAGTTATCTTGAGTTTCATAAACTTTGCTAAACTGGAGAGTAAAACATGTTAGTTGCCATGACAGTAGTGAGGAGTTGCTGGGTCAGGATGCAGAGAACTTCTCTTGTTCTGTCTCATCATTTGCATCAGACGTTCAGCCATCTGTTATTAACTATTTAACAACAGTCTTGCTTGTTAGCACTGGTGATTGCTATTTAAGTCTCCCCACCTTCAGCCCTTTTGAAAATCTCCTAATTAATGTGGAAATTCATCTGAGGGCTCAGTTATCTTTCAGGTAGGAGGACCACCATTACTTCAACTTGGCCAATATTCTCCTTTCTCACCAAGAAAAAAGCAAACACTTATGCAGACACCAACCTCCAGAAGCAGCAGCTTTATTGTTAGACATCAATTTGAAAATAATTTCATCAGACAGTAGATGATGTGGCTGAACTCCAAGACAGGCTATACCCCTCCCATTTAAGTACACTCCACTATACATTATCTTCCCCAAGTTCCATGGCATCCTTCAATCTTCTTTATCCCACCTTCTTGATATTGTATAAGTTTTGTAATTTTATTTCAGAGGATGAATAGCATCGATTCAACTACGTGTTGATAGCAAGTAAATACTGCCTTTTATCCTCTGAGATAATCTGAAATACGTTTGTCTACTTGCTGCATACATGAAGAAAACAAAAAACTTAAGTTATCCATTTCCAAGCTTAGAATTTTGGAGTTAAAAGCACTTTACCTTTTCTTGACTCTCCTATCTTCATTTAAGCCTACATGACCTAAAGAAAAATACTCTGAGTCTCATCCTAGGAAAGCAGGCCAGTCTTGTTGCTCCTCACTCATCACACCCTCAGAAGAAAGTGGGAGGCTGTGCAGTGACAAAAGGGAACAATGCCTCTGTTTCTTTTACTGTTCCTAAGACTACTTCACCAAAAAAAAAAAGAAAAAGAAAAAAATCAGTACTATTAGGGGCAAGGAAGAGGCCTTCAGCAGGAAGTCCTTGTTTCAGTCATTTAACACCATAACATATTCTAAGAGCACTCTGTTCACAGGTACAGCCAGCAAAACTCAGATCCTCCAAAATTACAAAGTGGAAGAAAATTTTTGAGAAATACTTATGTGGAACATGGAGAGCTGTTGGGCCATCAGAAGACTAATTCACACATCCCAATAACAAGCCAGTATTTTCAGGGCTGGTCTGTCTTTCGTGGTGACAAGCAGACCAGCAGCCTGTTATGTGCACTAGCAATTTCAGAGCAGCAGAACACGGCTCAGAGACAGCACAGGCTGAGATGCCTTCCCAGACCAAAAAGATGAGAGATTTGGTAGATACAGCCACAAATGCATAGGATAGATCTGATACAATGCTAGGGTTTAGAGACCCAGAACAAGAACCCAGTGTCATTACTTCTGCTCCAAAAGAGAATGATGCAACTGAACAGTCTACAAGTGCCTGAAAAGGTTTTCCTTTTAGCATTTTTCGGAAGATTCTCCATTACAGATATTTGACTTCACATGTGAAGGCTTGGAGAAACACATCCAGGGCAGCTTTCTGGCTATCAGGCCATATCAACTCGAGAGGCTTGGTTCAACTCCAACAAGTATGTGAACACCAATGGCATAACCAAGCTCAAGATAAATACAGCCATGGGGAAGAACTATTAAGCACATTTTCTGCCTACATGCAAGGCACCTACTAATGCCACTGAGCTACAACTTTTCCCCCCAAAGGAACTGAAAAACAAGAAACGAGAAACAAACCTAAAAGTGCAAATGCACTGATAATAATATAGCTTTTAAAGAGCATTAACAGGGAGAAGAGATAGAAACACTCAAGAATTCAATAATTTTATTTTAAAGGACAAGACATTAAACATCATAGTATGCAGGTTAAGTAGGAGCTGATACTCCTATAACTTTATTACAACATCACATCAGTTAGAAATCACACCTACAAACTGAAAACTTCTGCAGCACTGCTGCTGGAACAGAACAAGCTATTAGGGTAATTAAAAAAGCACACAGGAAAAAAAGCACAGGACTTGTTAGGAAGTGTCCTCAGGTGAGGAATGTAGATTAAGAATTCCATTATTTTATCTGAAATACAGAAAAAGACAAAACAAAAAGCCCAGAGCAAACTATTTTCATAACATCTGACCTCTTCTACTGCAGTTTCTTTCTGTATTCGTCTTCTCTTTGTGTTACTTGATCTCCCAAAACTTTGATGTTACAAACCATTCATTGTCATCTAAGTGGTGGGTAATTTATCTTGCGGAACTTTGTCAGAACATGTTTGACCACCCAAAATCCTCCACCTAGCTAGTAAGGCTACCTCCAGCTTCAGTAAGTTTCAGTATTTGCAGTCCAAATTATTGAGAGGGTGGGGTGAAGGGAGAGGCATAAGGCTAGCAGACCAAAGGCAGCAACTGTACTTCTTCCTGAGAAATGCAAGGAGCTTTAAGAGATGAAATTGATGATGGTGGAGCAGCATGAAGCTCCTCAGGTCATTTTCCCAATGCTATTAACCTTCACCTACAACGCCTGCCCTTAAGTGGTTAAACAGTAACCTGCAAAAGTAAAAATGTTACAAAAGAGACAATATATGCTTCCCATCTAAAAAAAATTCTGGGAGAGTAGCCAGGCCCATAAAATTGTTTTTAAATTTTATTTGGGAGGATAAATGAGGACATTACAACTCTCAAGCTGTGTAAAAGACTGTACTTTAAAATGGACACCAGAGCCTACTACGGAATTTTGAATGCATAAAACAAAAGAATATTTTTGATAGTTTTAGAATTGAACTGTGTCACACAGCACAATTCAGCTATTTACAAGTTTCCACACTGTAAGTCATGTTATTAAGCTGTAATAGTCTTCTTACTCCAAATAATAAAACATTACATAGGGTCAAAACTGAAAGGAATAACAGAAATTCAGCCAAGAATCTAGTTTGCCTCCCTCTTCCCTAATATATGGTAGTTTTCCACATAGCAAAATGGCAGACCCACATATTTAAAATTTAATCTATGCAATTATGAAATTTCACTTTGTCCTCCCAAAAATTCCTTACTACTTTACAAAGCAATGCTTCAGTGATTCAAAGCCAATATTCCCACAAAAAACACAAGAGTACACTAGTGGAATCATTCCTGCTCCCATGCCAGGAGGTGGGCATCCAATGTCAGCAAGCTCACTTAAATTAGAATTCTTGTACTTTTCAGAGGAATATCAACAAGATCTAGACACAGGATGAATATATATATATATATATATGCGCAAGTACTTGGTCAGAGCAACATTCACATTTTTAGATAACAAGGTTGCATAAAAAGCAATGGATAATCCTCAATTCTGCATTGAGTTCAGTACAATATTAATTAGCTTTTTATACCATATAGTTGAGCAACCAGTAAGATGCTAATCAAAAATACATATTTTTACTGCCCCCAAAGCTGACATATTTGCATTAGCTTCATTTGCCCCAAGACAAACAAGTAGTGGCAAAGGGCTGATAATGTTTCATGCATTGTTTCTAGCAGAAATCAAAATACTGTAATAGTTTCCTCCTGCTGGAGGAAAAAAAAAAAAAAGAGAGAGAAACTTGACCTACATAACAAGGCACAGAAGAAACTCAGTTAAGCTTCAGGGTGTTTTTGGGAGGGGGAAGAGGTTGGGTTTTTTCTCACAACAATGAAGAGTCAAACAGTTACATATGGCTACACTAACTACAACTGTTAGCACATCTGACACTTAACTACAGGTCTCACTTTTAAGGCTTAAAAATCCTCCCCTCCTGTTCCAGGACATTTAATACTCTTGCCCTAACAACCTAATGAATTAACCGAGTTAAGTTTTAGGCTGTCCATTACTTTCCTTTAAGGGAACGTTAAAAAGGGAAAACGAAAAACCAACCCCCAACTCAGAGAAATTAAGCCTTTCATAGGCTCAGTACACGGAAGGAAAGGAAGAATGTCTGGTTCGGGTTTCTAAAGGAACTGTTTACAGACTCAACCGGAGAGGCAAACTTTGGTACACTTTAGTATAGGTGCATTTCAATTCACCTTTCTCCGACAAACCCCGCCAACAACTGCCGACTACTCCGAGTTCCACAGCTTGAACTTGTTTCACGCCCGGGAAGCCTGTCCGGGCCGGTGCCACCGGCCTTCCAGCCTCCCCCCGCCGCTCCGCCCGGCCCCCTCCCCGGNGCACGGCCCGGCCCGGCCCCCGCGCCTGCCCGCCCGGGCCAGGTGAGCGGGGCGGACCCGCGGCAGCACAAACCACCGGCACCGGGGCGACGCTGCTGAACCAGAGCCGGCGTTACCGGGACCGGGCTGTGGCGGAACCGCCGACACGCGTGGGAGGGCGGCGGTGCCGGGAGCGCCCTGCCCCGAACGCCGTCCCGAGGCCCCCTCGGAGGAGATGCCAAGGGACGGCAGGGCCCGGGCGGCGGCGGGAGCCGCTCCCCTGCTCCGGGGCACGCTGGCACTGCGCTCCCCGCAGCAGCGAAACGCTCCGAGCTGGAGCAGCTGCCGTGTGTCTGTGCGCTGGCACCACACACGGAATGTTCCCGCACAGCACCGCTCTGGAGAGGCAGCCCGAGCTGCAGTCTATGAGGTGATGAATATTTACATCTGGAGTGGAAAAAGCCGCCAGCCCGTCCTCCTGCCAGCCAGCACCAGCGAACTTCCCACTGCTCTTTTTCCACCGCTCAGCCCACTCGGGAGTGGCTCGGCTGCCTCGTTCCTCTGACCCTCCTGGAGCACACGGGGCAGGAGGATCTCGCACCAGCTCTCCTTGCACTAATGCAGTTCTTACTTCAGTATTTGTAATGGGCACTTCTGAGGACTAATTTATGAGGTTGTTTCAACAGAGTAGTCTCAAAACAGCATGTACTCTTCTAGATGTAGTCTAAACAACGTACCGGCTATGTTAAACAATTTCATCCCGTTCTGACGTATTTACAAGTATTAAAGTCAGATGACAGTCACCATATTAACATAATCAGTGCAAAAAACCTATCTCACTCTCAGCCTAACCACATCACAAAGCAAGACTAAAACCCTTGTTCTGTAATTAGACACCATGAAACTATGAAAAGTCCGGATCAAACTAGACTACACAACCACATTCAAAATCCAATGCCACTCACTAACCCATTCAAGAGCATGGAAAACATGCCACTTCACAAAATTACTTTTCCCCACTCACATTTTGTATATCAGTATCATTTCGCTGTGGTTGCAAGAAAACACAGTCTATACAAGATTTTTAAGTAGACATTTTATCCAAGGAAGGTCAGATACCTTTTAGTAGTTGGCCCATTTAAAGATCTCACATACAGATAGTGCCTTACAGAGAGTTAGATGCAAAACATCATTTCATTAGTCACTGACATTCAAGCTTCCTGTATATTTTACCTGTTTGCTTTCCAAGTATTTTTCCTTCATGGAACATTTACTTCTACAAAAACACTGTAGTTTACACAGTTTTCTGAAAAAGCAATTTCAGGTTGTCTTAATCAAGCAACTACCTAGCATTTGAGAAAAGCACTCAGAGGACTTTCTATGAAACAGTTATTCAGTATCTACAGGAGGAATGGGAGGGGTAAGAGGAGTATTTATCACACGAGTAAACATGATATGTTTAGAAGTTTTGCTAACAAGAGGCAGGAGCAACAACACGAGTCAATGTGTTAATTGCTTGTAATTGTTAGTCAACTAACAATGTTTTAGTGATGAGCAGCTGTCTCTAGATGATGGGCATACCTACCCACCATACTGCTCCTGAACAGTCCCCCCACACTGGGCCACTGCAGTGCAACCACAGAGATCCTTTTCACACCAGATGTTGTCAAATACAGTGAAAGTAGGACAGCTTGTTGACACTCCAGCTTTTAAGCTTACAGTCCTAAACCAGCTGTAGGTACACAGAGCTGAGCTCTGTGTCTGTTTGTGGATGAACACCCCAGAAGTGAATGCATCTGGCCTAATAACATGCTAAATTTATAAACTGCAATATTGGTAATTCTACCAAAACAAAACCTACCTTGAAGCACATTACTCATTTATTGGATCTCTTATGCTCCCACAAATTCCAGAGGCACAAGATACTTTACATGAGAATACAGCAGCACACAGAGGTATACACAGGACTTTATCCTAGGCTGCACACTTCATCATCATAAAGTACTACATCAAATACTATTACTATCCTTGCAGTTCTAACACTGTGCAAAACGACAAGCAATAATCAAGGTAACCAGACTGTATTTTAGCCCACATTCTGCCACAAACAGAATAACACTTCTAAAAATAAAAAAGGTGAGGTCTTCGTAACAATGGATTCTATCCCAACACTTTGGGAGTAAGCAGTCCTACACATTCCATAAAGCAGGAAATCAGAGCCAAATATGGTTCATCTCAATATCAAGTGAATTACACATCAATTCAGATGGGTATTTGGTGGCACTTGCCAATAGACGTAATTGGCACCATCCCTACATTATAAAAAACTCAGCTTCAACCTTTGAAGGGCCATGCCAAAGCACAGGATGTCTAGTAATGAGCCAGCTCAGAAAAACACTCTAGTTCAGATTCCAGCCCTGCCTTGTGCAGTCAAAGTAAGGTGTGCATGTGACCCCTAAGGAGCAAAGACTAAGTGACTCCACAGCACCTTATGTTTACACAGCCTAGTCATGGAGACAAGCTAAAAATAAAAATACACTTCTACTAACACATCCCTTCCTTGAAACAAACATTTCGGATTGAGTTATTAATTTGCAGAACACAAAACCACCAAGTGCTCCCACATACAGACAGCCTTATTCCCCTTCTCCCAGTACAGATGCTCAGTTCCTCAGAACAAAGCTGAGGGCAGTTCTTGATGCTTGCAATGCACGTTAAAGAGATGGTTAGATATACTACTCACACTCCGTGTATAGTTTTCCTTTTACTGATGTTCAAACTCAAATTTCTTGAGTGAGAAAGGCTACATACAGTCTACGGTACGCCTAGAGAAGTTGAAAGCACCAGATGCTAACAGTCCCACTAGGATTTTTAAATCAAACAAAAATTAAAACCAAATAAAATAAAAATTAGTGTGTAACATAAAGCTGCTCAAATTTCATACTAGAAACTTACACAAGAATGAATTTCACCAGCTTACAAAAAGCATCCTAAAACATTTATAAAAGGCCACTACATCTCCTCAACATGAGGATGAGATGACAGAACACACAATGCACATCAAGCACCATAACTTTTACCTCTAGTGGATCCAAAATACTTTCTCATTGAAAGTTATGAATTCAGCAAGGCTCTTGTAGGAAACATCCAAAGGCAGCACAGTAACAGCCAGTCATGACTGCCCTAAGTTTAGTGAACTTAGCTGCTTGCTGCAAGATGAGCCAGGTGTGCATTCTAGCAGTTTTGCACTGAGCTTTGCCTTCAGACATCTCCAGTATTGTTAACTATTCCTCCCGTTTCAGCTGCATGAACTAGCTATTTGGTTTTACTCCTCCACTTTTTACCAGCAGACTCCTCAGAGGGGTCCTCCACACCTTGCTTGTGTTAGCATGGTGTAGACAGTTACACTGAGTACTACTGCTAGTGCAGCTATGGTAGCAGACATTACCCAGGCCTATCCTCCAATCCTAGCTCTTCAGATACTTTGTTTCTCATGGCTTCCCCACAGTAAACAAAATTCCTCTGGCGATTCAAATAGCATGTGCTTCAAAAGGAAGAAGCTGTTTCCCCCTCAAATTAAAACAAAGCGAAGTAATACTTTTCACTAAAAGTCAACTGAAGTGGGAAAACTTGCACAGAAAATATACTTGAAGCTCAGTTTTAAAGACATTTACAGCAGAGAAAAAAGCAGCATGAGTGTTGGTATCAATCCCTTTGACCTGTGCTCCCCGTCCATGCTGATCTTCACAATTTTGTCCCTGTTCAGTTTCTATTGGTAGGAAACTCCTCCTCTTCTATTCCACATCACTGTAATATTTACTGAAGTTCTTCCCTTCTTGATGCAACTATTCTCTTCTCCCCTACCTTCATATTCACCTACTTAATGAAAATTTAAAAAATAAAGAACAAGTAAACAGAAGTCTTGAAGATGCAGGAGTTTTAAAGATTCAGATCTAACACACAAAGGAAATGCACCAGTACTTGTGACTTTACAGAAAACTGCACATTAAGAAAAGCATCAGCTCAACATATCAAAACTTTACTCTCTGTTAACACAGAAGTTATGGCAGGCTGCCATCACAGACATCTACTCAGATACTGCTCTTACACGCCCTCTCTGCCCCCCCAAGTCTGCAAACAAAGCCTTCCACCAAACTTGCTGACGTGCCTGGGAGGGTGAGTTTGAGCCATGGTTTGTTTCACTTGCGTTGCTGGGCTGGTGCCCTGGCAGGGAATCAAGGAGAACAATACCTGGCAGGGGAGAAGGGCTTCCCACAGCTCTGAAAAAAGCGTGCTGACCACAGCAGCTCTTCCTGCACCTCTCCTTCTCCTTCCCGTGTCCCTCAGAAGAAACCAGCTGCCACTCTACCACCTCCCACTGTGGTGCTGACTGTACTGAGGGTATGGGATAATACTTGCCATCTTCAATTCTCCTGAAGTTCTCTCTCTCTTTTTGCCCTTCCTGCCCCCATTATACAAAACAAGATGATACTTGCACAGCATCCTGAGAAAGAAGCTTGATTTGTTGCAGCACAGAGAAGTGTGAAATATGTCCTAGAAATCCTGAAGGCTTATCAGTGGGCAAAAGGAATCCCTGCATACACAGCAGGTACCATTAAGGGGTTAAATTAGCACAAGCAATCACCTGCTCATAGACTCCCTAAACTAGTTCATTATTCAAAATGGACTGACTTACCAACCTGCTTCCCAGGGATCTTGATGGAAAAAAGATCACTAACTTGTGTAATGTAAATCAGATGACATTGCTCACGTGCAACCAGAGAGTCCTTATTTCAGATATATTCTCCCTTTTTTATGTCTCAGAAGAAAATCCAACTTGTTTTTTCCTTAGAAAAAGCCAACAGGTTTGGGAAGTGCATTGATCATTGCTAAGAGGGAAGCCTAACTGCCCACATGGTTACTGGGTACTACATACCTGGACAGAGAGATTGCATGCCTGCCCACGTAAAGAAAAGTGGTCAAACCAAACTAAATGTGTTTGGGGGGGAAGAGCTCCCCTTACTGCTCCTGAAGAAACAAAGTTGTTCAGAAGATTTCTCAGTGAGACTATTTTGTTTGCCTTTATTCATTCTAAGGACTCTTACAATCAGCATAGACATGAAATGTCATTAGTATTTAACATATGCAGAGTGCTTCCCTCCCCGTGTGTTCAGCTCTCCAAATTATCCCCAAGAACATCCTCACGCTACCCTATTACATCTTTGCATTTTGAGTCAATGTGATGTTGTAATCCCATCCCAGACAGCAACTTGAACCAGCTTTGGTCCCAAAGCTAGCATGAAAAATCACTAGCCAAAGAACTAGTCAGGCCCATTTAACATAGAAGGAAATGCAAAAGTGAGTTGGTTTTGACTTGGTCAGATTAACTCTGAATTGTTAAGAAAAGATGGAGAATTTTCATGACTTACAACTCAATTATACTGTTTACAAGTAGCCTTTATTAAAAAAAATCTCTTCCAATCTCAGTACAGTTCTGACTGCAGAGCAAGAATAACTCACATGGCTTCAGCCATGTGCTTGTAGCTATAGTCATGCCACCCTGCACGAGACCAGCAGAAAAAGGAATAGGTAATGCAAGTGAAGTCTTCCAAAGTCCAGCTACCTACCCAGGTCCAAGAGGCACTCTTCTGTATTTGCATTCATCCTCAATTGCCGACTCATACATGGAGTTTTAGTACTGGGTAGTACAAAGGTGACCATGCAACTGTACATGCACTTCTAAAACAATTTTAACTTAAAAACTGGCTTCTGTCTAAACATTAAATTCAAATGACCTGCAAAGACTGAACAATTTACCACCTCCTTGAAAGACAATGATGTGAGACACTCCCAAAAATCTAAAAAGCATAGTTTATCAAGTATCACATTGGAATGGAGATAATAACTACTGCTATATTTACAGTTAAACTGCAAGACCTTATGGACTAAAAGAATAGCTGGACTGTTACTTTACACTCATTGCTGAAAAGATAAAAGGTTATGGCTATTTCTCCACCAGTAAACGGCTGCTATTAGTTTGTCAAAATAACAAAGAAACATTTTATAAACAGTGAAGCAGACAGAGCAAGTTCTTTTAACAAATGTCATATAGCTAACTTGTTCTCATCAGTTACTCTGTTTTCACAGAAGACTTCTAATTTTAATAAGTAGAATTTCATTTGGCAGCAAACCCTTGTCTCTCATGAGAATCTGTATTTATAAATGTTAGCTTATTTTTAAAAACATTTAGAAGCTGGCAGACCTCAGATCCAATAATAGTGTCAACACTGCCCTTAACAACAAAGTCCAATCTAATATGTTTCACCCCAGGGATCTGATCTGGCATGCCAAAGTTTCTCACTTCAGCAAGTAAAGAATATGGTTAGAAGGGTCAGTTTATATATTCCAAGCCTATGGGCTTGGCATATCCACAATCCCCAAAATATCCACCTAAATGCCACTCCAGCAGTAGCTGTTTAAGCAACAGCTAAGGGCAGCTAGTATGGACAACACCAAGCAAACTACAAAAAAAATGGCAAAGTTGTTACTGGGATGGTTCTCTCTGAGAAACAGGTATGCCATGAAGAACTCTCACTGCTGAACAAGGATAAAAGGACCCTTCCAAACCAAGAAATACTTCTACAACAGGAGGACTCGCCTTGCTGTCATTAGCTAGGTACAAATAGCAGAAAACTGTAACATAAGCTGGCATTTAAAATTAAAACGTGAGATTTTCCATTCTACAAATTAATATACTTTAATTTTTTTGTGCCTAACATTTTTAAAAAGTTAAGCACCTAAAAGCTAAGAATTCTTCCAGGTTAAATGTTTGAGGTAGAAATTTAATAAAAAGAGAGTTTATATTGCCATTTTTCAGGTGCAAGGACAGAGCTGTATTGAAAGCATCTAGACTCCACCCTCCATTAAAAAGAAAAGGTTTCTGTTCCTGTTCACTCATACCCTGCATCTGTATATTATCTGTTATCAGGACACATCTGCTCTCCCCAAAGATTAGAGCTGGATGGCTTCATGCCCCATAAACGGGATCTGAGAGCAGTACCTGTCAGCTTGGTTGGGTTGGTGGGGTTTTTTACCCTGAACAGTTTTAGGTTTTCCTTCTTTCCGAGAATAAGCCGGTTTTATCTGAAAGCAGTCCCGGCAGGAGGAGCAGGCTCCCCGGGCACACGCAGCTCGCCGCACGTGCCCGCGGCAGAGCCTGCTCGCCCGCAGGGCTTCCTGGGGCAGGCACAGCGTCACCCCCAGCTCATTAGCACCCAACCTGCACTTACCTGTGGCAACCCAGCCCCAAGCATTGCCCGGACGCCTTTGGAGTGACAACTCCGCCGAGCAGGAAGCAGCTCATTTCCAGTTCATTACTTTGTTGACTGGCTACATCATTCCGCCATGGAAAAGTTTAAGTGCTTTGTGACATCTCACTGAGAAGATACTACAAAATTAAAGTGTCTGTATCACAGTTCAATATAGGACACTAAAACAACACTCATCCTTGTTCAATATACATTTTCACTTCCTAATCTGCATACTCTGTAACACATCATCTTTGCTAAAAAGTTTTCCATAACATCTTCCCCAGTTAATATAGGGCATATTTTATGCTTATAAAAACAAGGGCCTTACTCACATCTCCTAAATTAACAACCAACTCCACAACTGAACACACTGGTTCAGCTCACTTCCCCCCAGTCCCATGCCTCCTCATCCTTCCTCCTAAGAATCTGAATTTCATCAACTGTTCATTAATCTCTCCTCCAGCTTTCCCACAGATACATCCCGAAATGCCGCAGCTATGTTTCCCACAGGAGGTAGTAAACAGACTTTTGCTGAACCAAGAGTTACCTCTCTCCACACCAACCCACCAAGTAATGTGGCAGAGGTCCCTTAACCCAGTTACTACAAACAGACCCAGAGGCACAAATCCCAGTTTGACTTGCAAAGAAGGAACGAGAAGACAAAAGCAATCTTCAGTCTGCTCGTTCCTCTCTTGTAGACAGAAAGTCATTTCTGTAAATTAGGATACTCTCAAGGAAGGAATTAATGCTTCAGAAAGTAAGAAAGGACTGCTTTTTGTTTAACTTGTAAGGGAGAACAAAATAGTCTCTACACAGAGAACACACATAGAGGAATAAACAAAGCAAGGCAATAAGAAAATAAGAAAAGACTAGAATAAGGTGATAAAAACCAGCCAGCATGCATTTAGAAACAAACAAGCCCATCCTCCTCCTTTAACTGATCATTCATGCAATGAGGGGGAGGGAGGAGGAAAGGAGCAACAACTCCCAGCTATTTAGACTATAGTAAAACTTCTGATGTCCTGTAACATTTCCACAGTAAAATATGACTATATTGTAGATTCATCTAAACCACAAGATTTTTTCCAGTTGTTCACCAAGTGTACTCTAAGAGTACATAACAAGCCGCCTGAGTTTGGCAGCAAGCTATCACCCTGACATTATGCAATGTTTTCATTAATGCTGATGATGAAACAGTGTGTTTATACAGTTTATGAACAAAGCTGAGCTGGAAAACTTTGCAAGCACTCTGCTACGAAGTCTTATTCTGTCTTCCAAACTCAATAAACTGCCGAAGTGACCAGAAGTCATTAGAACGAAGTTCAATAGAAGCAAGAGCAAAGCTCTGTACTTGAGAAAGGAAACAGCAGTCCAAACATGCAGCACGAAGCAGCTGACTAGGCAGCTGTACTGCAGAAACCAAATCGTGATGATATCATGGATCAAAGCCAGGTAACCTGATATGTTGTTACTGCAGAAAGAAAAAAAAACAAAAAACAACCAAAACTAACCCCAAACTCAAACATCACTCCAAAAATATTGTATGTAAGAAAGGGTGATAAATAATAATTCTCCCTGGCACCAGTGAAGCCTCAGCTGAAGAAACATGACCACTGTATTTTAAGATGCTTCAACACTTCACTTTAAGAACAGCAGCACAGGAAAGGTAAAGCTGAGCAGCAGCCATCAGTATTTGAGTTACTGTGTTCCCTAGACCCAGTACAGATAGTTCTGGCAATGTGCTCAGAGCAGCCACTGTCCTTCCACACCCAAACCCCACCTGACTGCTACGTCCTGAGTGATGCTCATGAGATACAACCTGGGAATGCCCCGTGCCTTTGCACGGCAAAGGAGTAAGTCCACATTTTTACCTGCACTTTCAAAGCCCTCTTCCTGCTCTCCCTCACCCACAAAACTGCTCTGCAGGTTTGCTATGCAGAGCTGCATATTCCATCCCCTCCATACTGCTCTCACACATTACATATCTGCACTTTTCCAGTTTTCCCTCCTACCTTAGGGCCAAATTCCCATGTTTTCTTCATTTCTGCCCATCCCTCTCTCCTCCTTAAATTTAAACATTCTGTAACACTTCCCAATGATAAAAACAGTTGCACATTTAGAACCCCTCTTTCTTCTCCTGCATCATCCATCTTTGCTGGGGATAACAAGAACCTTACTGGTAGTTCAGCAAAGGCTTAAACCACACTTCTCCCAATGTGCCTGGGCATTACAACCTTCAGTGCAGTGCTGAGTTAAATTCTAACAAGAACTGCATCCCTCTGCTCCAAATTGATTCTGATATAATTATTTGTAACAACAACAAAAAAAAAAGCCAACACATTGCAAGCCTGTTTAAAGCCTGCTTCTTTATGCTTTACTAGGGGTGTGAACTCACAGTCTTCTCAGGATTTGGAGGCTCTGTAGAGAAGTGAAGCCTGTGGCAAGCTGAGTGGTGTGCTTCTCCTCTGCCCTTTGCTATTAATTTGCGACGATTGGAAGCAGGTGACTGCACACTTGACTGCTTGTGTCCTGTGGTACAGCTGCTATGCAGAAAGCAGCACATGTAAACATTTGCATGATTCGTGCCTCCTAAGAGTGACTGTGGGCCGCATGGGGCGTTTAGGCAGCACTTTCACAACCCCCTTTGTGCATGGTATTGCTCTATTATATTAGCACACAGTTAAGCTGGAGGGATCCACTAAAATGGCTGGATATCCTCCCATGTTTGGCAAGATCCATGATTTATTTCAAGACTTTTGTTCATTATCTTAGAAGACTTCCAAGACATAACTTCTGAAGGATTTTGCCCAGTTTGTGGTAAACACTTCACAGTGTATAAAAGTCTCAATTTATTATCTCCCAGCCTATGGGGGAAAAAAAAAAAAAAACCACAAAAAATACCCCAGCAACCTAATACCTTGCTTTCTGTGCAAATTTGGTTCCCTCTACACCAGATTGGTTAAATAAAGGCATCTGATCACTTATCACACAGTAACTGAAAATGTTTCCAGTGTTCTAACTCCTTCTGCCTAAAAATTAAAGAAAGGAATACACAAAGGTCATGTAGATGTTGAACTGCTAGATCAGAACATTTTAAAGCTGCAAATATTGACTTGGGTTTTACCTGGCTATTTTGAAATATAATTTCACCCTGACAGTAAACAGTTTTCAAACTTCAGAGTCTGGTAATAAAATCTAAGGATTCTAAAAACAACCAGCCTTGCTGCAGTAGATGGTGTAAAGGTTTAAGCAGTTAAGAAACAAGGAGGAAAGCAATGAGAAAGGCCCATTTCAAAACCATAGTACTTAAACCCCATTAATTTACGATTGCTTCTGTACTATCTGTGCTATCATCACACCATATAATCCTTGCAGCATATAAGACAAGAAATCCACCTAAGAGTGGTCATGTATGCAGTGTCACTATTAGCAAACATGTCATTAACAAACCTAATTAAGATGTGTATGTCATGTAAGTGTTAGCATTTAATACACGAATATCTGAGCTATATAAAAGTGTTTCTCAAAACACCACAGTGATTATAACAGAAAGAGAGCATGTTTTTAAACTGAAAGCAGATAATCAATAGAATCATCACAGCTTAAGGAAACATGGATTATTGTTTTTAATTAACATTCGGAATACTACGATGAGCAGTCATAAGATTTTCTTAAAAAAATATATCTTGCTTTAACACGAATCAATAATCACTGCTCCTGTGGATCAAAATAGAAGTCATGACATGCCTCCAACTCTAGGGGCATCAGCAGCTGTTGCTATACGGCAAAAGAGCTCAAGTGTTATAAACATATACGTAGACTGCCGTCTTGATTTTTCTGTAAAACCAGATGTCAGTAATCCGATAAGATGTAACCAAATAATCGTGAAAAATTTCTATTTCACCATGCTTGTTATGAAATATCTCCATTATAACTGGGGAAAAAAGCACTGTCAGTTTATAAAACAACACAGATGTAAGTTATGGTTATTTTCAGGGTGTTTTTCAGCTATATTTGGACATTTCTGTACATCTGCTGGCTTTGTCTGTCGATGCCCGACTTGCCTTTGACCGACTCTCGCCCCAGCACTGCAGGACTGTGCTAACGAGCCGGCTGTGTCTGACACGCGAACTGCAGCATTCCCACAGCAAAAGCACTTCGCTACGGCGTTTGTCTGCCTTCCACCCAGCCAAGACAATGGAAAGCCGAAGGGCAGGCAGGACATGGGGCTGTACCCCGCTTCGCGGGGCACCTTTCGCATCCCACTCCCACTGGCATTTCCCGAGTTGAGTCCGAGTATCTGGATTCTTTCCCAGCCCCCAAAATGACAGGGGAGGGGATAAGGAAATAGAGCGATAACATCGAAACCAAACACCGGGCTACTTCTAATCCTACAGACAAAACAAACAAAAAGAAATGTACTGATAAGCCGTTTACCTCGTTCCGGCTTCATCTTCCCTGCTGCCTCAGCGAGGTCGGACAGGGCCGAGGTGCTGTGCCGCTGTCCCCGCGGAGCCGGGCTGTCGCTGCCCCGGCCAGCGGTGTCAGTCGCGCCCCGGGAGCGGGCACAGC
>VZSE01008037.1:1438835-1458471 GCA_013398275.1 Promerops cafer
GGCCCACACCCGCCCCACGTGCCGCACGGCCGCCAATGCCCCGCGCCGCCTCCCGCCCGCCCGCCCGCCGTCGAGCAGCTCGGTTGTCACGGAAACAGAGCGCGGCCGCGGCACGGCTCGGCACGGTCCGGTCCCGCCCGGGACACCCGTCCCCTGCGCTGAAAACGGCGCCCCTGGGCTTGTGGGTTCGCGCAAACGGCATCGTCCCTTCGCCCCTCAACCCCCGCCGAGTGCTTTGGCCCCTCGCTCACTCACCCGGCTCCGACGGGGCTGGCGCGGCCCCTCACCCGCGCCTTTCCGGCAGTGCCGTCAGCCGCTGGCCGGCCTTCCCTCTGCCCCCCGCACTCGTGTCCTCCCACGCTGGCCCTGCGTGTGCCCACGGGAGCCCGAGCCCACGGCCGCTGGGGCTTAAATGCACGTGTGTATGGGCGGCCGCTGAGCGGCGATCCCAGGTGCGAAGTGCCCGCCGGGCGGGATGCTGAGCCCCCGCCCGCTCACCCCGGGCTGCGGGGCGGGGAGCAGCGCTCGGTGCGTCCCTGCCCCGGGGCAGCGCTGCCCGCGCCCGCCCTGCCCGGCAGCGCCGTGCTCGGCGCTCACTTCACGCTGATAACTACATTGTGCGGAGGAACAATGGAGTCAGCTGGGCTGCGGTTACACAACCGCCTTAATCCAGCAGAAATTCAGGTTTCCCTGAAAGGGACGGGCCGGCGCCATCCCTCACGTCAGGCCTGCCTAGTAAAGCAGGTCAGGACCGGGGCTGCCGAGTGCGGACCCCCGTCCCCGCCCGTGCCCCGAGGCCCCCCATCGCCGCAGACGCACTGGTAAATGCACCACGGAAAACAGGGAAACAAGCTGCCCTGATGATGGGGATCACTCTTTCACCAGGGGCACAGATCTAGGCCGGCTAAAGTGGCCTCTAGAGAGCAGAAAGGACTGCTTGGAAGGGGAAGCTGTACTGCAGAGGAGCTGGAATGTCAACGTACAGCTCACCTGGAGACTGCGCCACAGCCAGGGCAGGCCCCACGTACAGCTCTGTTACTCGGGTTCGGACTCGGTCAGAAAGACAGATGAGACAATACAGTGCTTCTCGTGCTTTTAGATGGTCCCATAGGTGGGAGAGACACTGCCACATCTCCAGTGGTTACACTGGTCATTCCTTCCACTATGGTTGCTTACAAACATCCTATTTTATAGCCTGAGCCCTATGGCAGGCACTCACTCCCTACAACAAGGTGACGCACACATACACAAGTCTTCTGACCCCTGTGCATGGCCTAGCCAATTCCTGATTCTTTCTAGTGTGCCAGGATCCCAGCAGATGTGTGTACATCTGGGCTCTGCATAGCCACTCTTTTCTCACAGCCAGCTGAGCATCCACTGGAGGTATGGCAAAGAATGTAAAGTTCCAGAAAAACTCAGTTCTGCACTGTTTGGCTTGTATGAACTGCACCTATTTCCCGCTCTCATTTATCAGTTGTGTATCATTACACTGGGAGGGTGCTTCACAGAATAAACTGTGCAGTAAACACCTCTCAATTCAGTCATGGGCAAGTGGGAGGTGCAGTGCTTTGATTTTACACTCCTAAGTACATGAGTGTCACTTATGTTGCTGTGTGGCTGCTGTAGACGTGTTTGGTAATTACAGATCTCAGAGCTCTCTGCCGGATGCAATGTAATTGCAAATGTGGCAATCCAGAATTATAAAAGGAAGAATTTGACTGAGCAATAAATACTGTGGGTGCATGTAGACAAAGTTCAGCGTGACTACAGTGGGCATGATTCAGCCACCTGTCAGATCCTCCTAGTCATCCTAATGAAAAGTCACATCCTTTAGGACACTAATTGTTGCTGTAGGACACTGCAAATTAGTTTGTACCTTGTTCTAATATTGGTTTTACAGCCAAAACCAAATCTGCCTTTCTACTATTTAATTACAATCGTAGCTGTTTAGCCATCAAGCTTCGCATACTATTTTTTAATAGTTTTAAAAGTTTTAATCTCACTTTGATACTTTTTATAAAACAGGTCATCAGACACAAATGGACTCCGCTTCCAGGAAAATGCTATCTCAAAGTACTTTTTCCATTTTAATTAATGAGCCAGCTAGCTAGCTTCCCATTACCTTGTAGTTCTTAGGAGTTCAAGCCAATGTGAAGTTAAGTGCCAGCCTGAAAACCACTTACCATTAAAAAAGTTTTAAGGCGTATGACGAGAGAAAGCCACATCTGGTGTGCAGTCCTCCTCCATGTGACCATGTAGGAAACTTCAGGTTCAGCTTCCCCTCTTGAGTCAGTGCATTCCTGGACCCTGAGAGCCATGGCTATGTCTGAGATACATCCTTCAGGTCCTGCTTCACTTCAGATGAAGGACTGTTTCCCTTTTGACCACATACACACATAATTGATATGAAAAAAAGCAGAACACAAAACTTAAAATTATCAGAGAGATCTAATTATACAGTATTCTACGTATAATAATAAAAGCAAAATAATGATAAAAATCCCAAACAAATTTGTGGACTTAGTTTGGGTAAAACACCTAAAAATACCCTTGAACTCATAATATTCCTCCCAGTCACAAAAGAATGATAAATACTGCATGAATACAGAGAGAAAATATGGGATAAGGGGCTTCAACCATGGGAATTTGCTTATACACACTTGGAAATCTTACAAGAGCAATGACAGTACTGAAATGCATTTCTGACCTCAGAAGCTTAACATCAACTTAAATATCCAAAAAGCACATGGTTGCATTACACATCGCACAAAAGCAGGATTAGCTTAGAAACACAAACAACTTTAGCACCTCTGTGGACAAAGTGGCTCTTGCACATACAGTGCGTGAGTTTTGGTGGCAGCCCCTTTCTTGGTGGAAACCTTAACAGGGCCACCCTATCTCCTTTTCCTGAAATGTGCCAGACCTTTATTTCTCTTGTGAACAGTAACCACGTGTGAAACTTGTCTCAAACAGGCCATTGGATTTTTAAAATGTCCTCACTTGGGGCAGCATGACACACTGATGTCTCATAAGTCTTGTTCATATAGAAATTAAGCTTAAAGAAACCAAAAAACTAAGATAAATGTATGGCTATGTTTTCTTCAGCACTGTAGGTGTTGGCACAGTCCCTGGAACCTGAAACAGAGTGTGTTTTAGGTTCCATCCCAAGCGTCTTTTCAGCTTTAGCTGTCGAAGAAGTGATGTCTGATGCAGCAGATCAAGATTCCTTTGATTCCTGGAGACAATTAGTACCTGTTAAATGATGTAGCACAACTGCTCTTGACATGGCTGCCACCTATGTGGTATAATGCCATGGGAGAATATTATTGCAAAAGGATGAAGACAATCAGAAATAGACTGGAAGGTACAGTATGCAACGGAACAAATTTGAAATGTGCTAAAAAAAACCCTATGAAGAATCAACTATGATTTAATTGTCACCAGTAGTAACCACTTTGCAAAGAAGTGAGTACTGTACTTATCAGAATTCATGAATTCACAACAACTAATAGATTCCTACAAGCTGTTACTGAAACTGAATTATAAACCCTTGTCTTATACAGATAAGGAGATCTAGTTGAATGGAAAAGAGCTTGTTATTCTTTCTCAAGATACCTATAAGCCCAATAGCAAGGATAGTCTGAGACAATTGTCTTCTCTGTGTCTGCCTACCTTTGTGTTACGCTGTTGGCTTCAGCCTCCAGCACCTATGAGTAAATATTTTAGCCCCAATGATCTTGATTTAACAGCTTGATTTAAGTTTTTGAATAGCATCAACCCAATAAGATTTAAAAATACATTAGAAACACCCAAACTGCATTTCCCATCCTTACAGCTTTCAGGTAACCTGGCCCATTATGTCATGCCAAGATCCATGAGTGTCATTAGGCTGTGCTTTCAGGGCTCTCATCTTGCTTTATTCCACACTGCTCTGGGAGGCAGGAAGACCTTGTTGGTGGGTGCTGCAGAGGAGGTTTTGTTCTGTATTCCTCCCCAACCCATGCAGAAGTTCCCCCACAAAGCTACTCCCCAGCATCCTTTGGAACAGCCCTTAGGCCTCTGTGACATTTGTGGCTTGCCTCAGGATCAGAGAGAAAAGTGTATTTTCCTAATGTTTTTGTTTTGAGTCCCCAGACACACTCATACAACAATGTCTGTCAGGATGGAATATACTCATTCTAGAGTACTACATGATGAGTGTTCTGTGCACTGGGTACAGGCTGATACTTTGGGATGGGAAGTTCAGACCTTTAACCCAGGATGTCCAATATGCCTGTAACAATACCAGGCATTTAAATGAAACAGCCTGATTTTTAAAGGAAAGCTCACCTCCAGCTCAAATTTACTTTAGCAGAATTTGTCACTCCTGCAGTGTTTCTAAAAACCAGTTCACCTCTACTCAAGTTCCTAATTATGGAATTAGGCCCCTAATTTTAGATATTTATTTCTGAAACTGTTGACCCATGGCCTTATTGTCATCTTGTTGCATCAGCTCTCCCTGGTGCAAATGCATCAATTAAGACAATGGAGATACTTCTACAGGAAGCCTGTCTCACATCTGGAAAATCAGGATCTGTGACAGAGTAGGAACAGCAGTATTTTAATTTTTTTTCTTAGAAATACACAAATTGGGGTCATAGTGTTAAATATTTTGAAGAGAGTGAACAAACATAGAAAGTGTAAACCATCAGGTGCTCTACTCTTAGATCCTGTTGTTTTCTGACTTACAGGGATTTTTCTTTCCATGCAGTTCCTACCAAAGTCCTCCATTGCTTAATTTCACTACTAATTGTCCCTTTCAAAGCAAAAACATATAGCTACTAACATGTTCTCACCTGCTAAATTCACTTTTTGAAATCAAACGTAAAATGACATCTCGGGGTTTTTGTTTTCCTCTGTGTGTTCTCTCAAATTCCATCATGTTCCAAGAAGTACTTTCTCACTGGAGACACAGCCAAGACTAAATTGAGGAGGAACTAGGAGAACAATAGAGAAGTAATTGCACTCCTCTCAGAAGGAAAGCTTATTCTCCTCACCAGAAATAATTTCCTGGACTCAGCACTTCGCTACTAAACTTTGTTTACATACGGAAGATTCCTTTCGTTGGAAACAACCTGCTCCGTGTCCTGTGCTGCTCCTCAAGTTTCCCATCTCACATGGGATGCCCTGTGCCTTCTTTGCTCTCCTGGCAGCAGCAGCAGGAGCTTAGCACCTCTCAGGATGGAATCTCCTCTTCTGCCAGTCTTCCAGAGGCTGAGGTCTAGCAGTCAGTCAGGCCTTCCTGCCAACAGAAACTGAGCCCTTCCTGCACGTCTATAATTCACCTTGGGAAAAGTAACTTGCATAATCTCTTCTCTATTTGAAGCAACTCCTGAACTGATATTTCATAAGCTTTGCATGCTTCTTTAGTAGCTGATGTGTGATGTGTAATTAGATACCAGCTCCAAATGAGAACAGTGCAGTCTCATCTGTAGTGGTGACTCCTAGCAATGGAAACATAGAAATAGGATGGTAAAAACAAAGAAAGGTTCTGTTTTACAAAAATACTAATGACCTGTTCTTTTAAAATGTCAATCTAAGCAGACACCTACTCAGTAAGATCATTAAGTTTAATTGCATCAGCACTTGACTAATCAGGCAATAATGCACTCAAAAGTAAATGATTGACTTGTGAATCGTTCATCAATCTCTGAAAGAGGGGCAATTATTCTCTTTCATACAGAAGATCTTTTCTGTGGCTGTAATATTCATTCTAGACTGAAAGCAGGTTTTTGAAATATTTTTTCAATGTTTTTTCAAGGGGATTGTGCAAGTTCACTGATGAATGCTAATGTTACATGTTGTTTACCCAGGACTAAGCTGATGGAAATATTAATCAGAAAACATATAGGTTTCCATATTAATGTTGAAGTTTTCGTAGCAACAGCAGTCCCTGACCAGAAGCTGGAGATGTATGTTTGCCAAGAGAAACAGCAAGATATTGCCAGCAATAGGTTTGGGGAAGATGGAAGCACAAGAGCTGTTTTCAGTCTAGGTCATCTCTCTCCCCTCATCACCGTGTTTTCTTCTGAGCAGGTACATCCAGGAGCTGTACCCCAATTACTCAATGCAGTGATCCATCAGGAATCCAGGCACCCCATTTGCATTATTTTCATTAATTTCAGTGGAAAGTGAGTGCGTAACACTCGGAAGGAGGTGATTGGAGTTTTGCAATGTTGTTTTCCTATTGTTAATGACTTGATCTATCTTGCAATAATTTCTAATGCGATTGTGTGGAAGTACTTGCACCAAATTAATTGCTGGTGTAACTCCATCTGGTAGGAGTTCACAAAGTTCAGCTTCTGGTGCCTCTGCCAGCCCTGTTTACTTTCCCTCTCCTACAGCAGCAGCTGGGTCATGGCTTTGCACTGCACCAGTTTGGTGGCTCATCCCAGCCAGCTTCTTCCTCTCAGGCAGCTCCGTCTCTTTCAGCAGGACTCAGGCTCGCAGCCTTTGCCCCCAAGCGGCTCCCCTGCTACCAGAGCTTGTACCACAGGTGCTGCTTACTGAGCTGCCACGGCTCCCTGCACAGCTGCCATCCCGGTCAGCCTGGCAGGAAGGCCTTGGACTTGCCATTTTCAGGCAGTGCTCATCCTCTGTCACATTAGTACCCGTTTTGTCGGGGAGGCCAGCAGGGAGGCAGAGCCAGCCTCCCTCCAAAGGGCCAGCTCGTCATACCTCTCACCCTGCAGCAAAGCTGTGGCACCGGGGACAAAACCGACAGTGGGCACGTGCCCAGCGTGTTAAAGGATTGCCGCAGCTACTCTGCGAGTCTGTTGAAATCACACACAACTTTCCACGGGCGCTGTAAATGAAAAGGATAATTCATTTATGTAGGGAAGCAATTACCTTGCTGGAACAACAAGTCCAACCTATAGTTCCACCCAAGCTAAATTAAGGCCACAACTCCTACTAGACTTATGAGAGTAGGGCAGGAAAGTAGCACGTTGTTAAATACAAGGCAATATTTAATGTAACCCCGTGCCAGGTTTACAAGAGAAGTCATGTATCATTTACTAAAGCAGTCAGTGAGCTGGGGCTTATTAGGTAAATGTCAGAGCTATGGAAAACTGCCATGGCCTTGTTCTAAAAATTTTAATCACATCGTTATTAGCCATAGTCCATCTAATATATTCATGGCCATTTAGTGGCCTATACTATGTGTTAATAGTAAAGACTGCATGGAAATGGCACTGAACAGAATGTGTTGCACATAGTCCTCAGGACTGGGGTTTTTTTTCAAAACAGAAATGTGAAATATACCCAGATTTAGGTTTAAGTGGTTTCAAATTTTTGTGGGTTTATTTTTCTTTATTTTTTTTACATAAAAGTATTCCCTAAAACTCCACTCATGAGCTGCTGTCCTGTAATCCTATGACTATAGTGAAGAATACTGTGGCTCACCTCACTTGTTGGCAAGGTCAGTTATATTAGTCCTGGGCCCAGCTCCACTCTCTTCATATACCAAATTTCCTTGATACACACAAAGCCTCTGTCTCTGGTCCCAAGCATAGTGTTTGTAAGCTTTGCTGTACCTGAATGAGCATTATTGCTCCTTTCAGGAGTTTGACATAAGTGAGAGCATAATAGCAACTATAGCAAAAAAAATGAGCATTAAAGCTGAATACTGAAAGTCCTGATTGTGCTTAACTGGGTGAAAATAAATAAATATATATATGTATATAAATCTCTGTGCCTGCCAGATGTCATCAATAGTGAAACCCTCGGTCATACACAAAGGTCAACTGCTCGTCACGTAGAAGCAGCTAGAATTTCAACTCAGGCTATGCTGGGTAGAACTTTCTCTCCTACTTTCACACCAGGTCACTTATAATTTTAATCCTTACAGTTGATTTGTTCTCATGTTGCATAACATTATTTGAAGGGCAAGGGAAGCTTACATTCATTCAATGATCTCAAACAAAGGCAGTAAAGTATAGTACATATACTAAAATAAATAAAATTGCAGAAACTTATTAAATTGCTCACCTTTGGATGTCAATTAGAACTCAAAAACAAGAGAGATCAGCATACACATTTATAGTGAAGTCAATACCTCCTTATTTAGGCTGGGTATTTTTTTTAAACCAGCAATACAGTTGGAATATTGTAGCTATATCTGCTCATATTGCTTTTGGCTCCTTCTGAATTTCTTGGTTAATTTATTTCCCCTTAAAGTTGTATGACTGAGTTTCTTTCTTTACACAAACCATAAGCAGCTTCACTGCCTGGAAAACACAGAGCCCGATTGTTCTTACACCAGTGCAAATCAGCAGTGATGCCACCGGTCTATAGAATTACATCAACGTAAAGATGACGCCAGAGAGATAGTAATCAAAGCCCTTGTTTCAAAGTTAATTTAATTGTTTTTGTTTCAAAAAAAGAAAAGATGAGTACAGAGCACATTTGTTCTCTTTCTCAACTGAAATGTCAAAGAATCACTGCGGTTTTGGCATCTGGTCTGCGTGGGATTTGCACACACGGATCACGTTTCAAAAGCAAGGCCCTAGTCACAGCCCACCATGCTAAGGGTCCATTTCCTCAATCCAGTTTTAAGGAAGGGGAGGGTTTTTCTCCTCTTCCTTCACTGTCATTCAGACTGCTTTTTCCACTGTCCAGAGCCAGTAGCAAACTGCCATCAGCTGTCAGCAACAGAGCTCCAGCAAGGAACACGTGGCACATTTAAAGCCATTGCCCAGCTTTGATCCACCACGTCACTCTGCACATTTAACGCTTCAGATTTTTCCTTGGCAGGGAAGAACATCGTAAGACTTGTAATATTTCCCCCTCTTTACATAAACAGACATATTGCTTATGAAAAGGGGATTCTGGTTTGCCTTAGGAGGCTGCTACAGATCACAGCATCTTTAGGACTGTTCTAACTTACAGCACGTACCTTTCTGACATAAATCATGTGAAGTTGCTTTTCTCTGCATTCTCTGTCTGGTCACTGTAGCAATGAATCTCCATCACTGTTTTGCTACCAGCCTTCCGGATTCCCCTGCCTTATGTTTAGAAATCTGGAGCCAGGTCCTCATTGCAAAGGACCAGGTGGCAGCCGTCCTTGCCAAAGCATGTTCAGCCACGCGTGGCGGAGGTGAGCGGCTCGGCACAGAGGGTGCTGCCAGGGCACCCGAGAAGTGCCACCAGCACTGCCCCGCTGTGCCACACGCACCGAGTGCCCGCGCAGCCGAGCCCCAGCTGCCCCGGGGCGCAGCCGGCGCTGGGGGATTCCCCTGCTGATGCCACACTCCTCCGCTGCACAGGGGCTGTGCTCTGTAACGCTGTGCCCAGGTGGCTCTGTAACGCTGTCTGGACAGTGCTTGCACGGCATTAGCAGGGATTAAGCCTGCACCTGTTACACAATCAGAGCCACGTGATCTCATTGACATACCTCGTCCCTCCATCAGCTTTCACCTGAAACTTCTGATGGAGGATTTAGAAATTACATCCAAATTGAGGAGTTGTCCTTTTTTGCATCATTACTCAAACACAAAAAGTACTTGGGGTAGAAGCTACGGCATATGTTGAAGAGAAAACCCAGAGATTTCCTCACACTTCACCAGGGTGAGTGAAGATACATTTTCAGAGGAAAACACAATAAATTACAGATGAGAAGAAGCTGCTGAATCTAGACACAAGAGCAAAACTGATCAGCTCTGATCAGACAGTGGTGGGCCCCAGTGGCCCCCCAAATTCTGCTCTCACCCACAGTTGCTAGGAATTGCCAGTGCAGCACTGCCAGCACTGCCCTCAGAACTGTGGAGCTGGAGAATCTCAGGGAGGCAGGAGTGCATTTCTTCTCTCTTGGTGGAAGCTAAACAGCATTTCATCCTTCTCAAGCATTTGTGGGAAACTCCCAGGCCATGTACCATGCCAACTATCATAAAGCATATCTTTGCTGAACCAGAGGAAAACATGACTGAACATCTGCCTAGCACATGTAGAAGCTACAGCTCTAAAGGGTGCTGGAAGATGTATACACATACAAACGTCGTTTGGTTGTAAACTTCCTCCTTCCTCTGTCTCCAACCCAGCAGCCAGAGCGGGTGGTGGGCACTCCTGTCCCAGCTGACCCCTCCCCTTTGCCCAGGGCAGCCCTGGGAGTGACACACACTGTGTCAGCACATTAAGGTTTCGTGCCAGGGGACTTCAAGGAGACTGAACTTACAGAGGAGATCACTGCCAGGTGTGGAACACTGGCTGCTTTATGCACAGGGGTGAGAAAGACAGTATTTACCTACTGAAATAGCTGGAGTTTAATTATTTATTTTTCATGGCACGTAGAGGCTCTGTTGAGTAATGAGACTCCATTGTGTGCCAAGTGCAGCACACACAGAAGAGGAAATATTATTTCCAAGAAGAGGCTGTATCCTGGAAAGGCAGGGCACAAACACATAAACAGAGAAAAGAGTTGCCAACGGTCATATTTTAAAAAATTAAACAAACCAGTCACTCATTCATGAATTGCTGTTATTACTTTTTCACGTACTTTAGAGATTTGTTAAAACTCATTTTCATTGTAATAATTTTACTAATTAAATACACAGTAAACATAAAAATGCCAAAGGAGTAGCTATGATTCTTGATGTCTACTATGTGGTAGTTTAAGTATTGTCATTGAAAGAAGACAAAAATAGGAAAAAAGATTAAGTTTAGCCAGAATACAACATTCAGAACTATAGGCAGGAAATGAGGATTCACAGCAACTACCTGTGAAGAGCTTCATATTTTCAATCATTTGCATTTTATCTGGGAGATAGTTTGGAGTAGCACTTTTTCACTCACTTTGAGTGTCCTTTTTTACATTACAGTGTACTTGTGTTTCAACACATGAAAAAACAGAGGTTAAAAATATCCAAAATACCTGTGTTAGCTGTACTGAAATCAGTGAACCTTAAGGAAAATGTGTGTTGCTTGCGGTACTCTGTCCTGAACAGCACTTTCAACATGTTTAAATGCAGAAGCACAATTAGAGGGTTTTAAAAGAGCTCCACCCTGCCCTAACCTCTCCCATGCTGGCTTCGCTTGATGGCCTCTCTTTGGCAGCAGTTCCCTTGTCTTCACTTAACTCCAGCTGCCTCTGAGGTCAGGTCCAGATTCTTCTCAATCTAATGAAGAAAATTTGAAATAAGAGAGCAGTGTAAGAGTAGTGGTTGCTAACTTACCAAAGATCAGAAAAATGGAAAAGAGAATAGCAAAGGCCATAAAAAACAACGAGGAATGAAAAATAGATTACTGGAGGAACAGCCTCTTTCCTGTTGCTGCTCTGAAGACACACACAATCTTCAGTGTCTTTCACTGTCTGGTTTTACACTAAAATGCCTTAAAACCTCTGACTTTTCCATCTTTTCAAGTTTGGATTTGTCATCAGGTGTTAGCAGATTACATGGACCACAAGTCTCCTAAACAGCCTCTTTTGGTTTATATACATTAATTGATCCTGCTGTCAGCCAGAGGGAGATGCATCACCAGTAGGATAATATATAAAGGTAAGTGCTGTCTTGCTAGGGAGTGTAGAATAATATTCTGATTTTTATAGCACCTTCTCCCTAAAGCCCTCCAGGCACTTTACAGGGAAGATTGAATTAAGCTTGTCAGCACTCTGTATGGGAAGTAAATATTTCTTTTCTGTGGTGGAGAAGGGAAACTGAGGCATTAATATTAAGTCCCCAGCAAAGGATTTAGCTTCATGTTTTCCAGCCCCTTAAACATCTCACATGATTTAATTAAGCACATACTCAAGTGTTTTGCTGGAATAGTGCCTAAGAAAAATGCTACAACCACACTGCCAATTCAGACTGCAGCTGGGAAAACACCATGGGTTCCCCATCACTCATTCTGTAACAAGAACTTTTTTTTTAATCTGCTGTTTTTAAGATCACGTCTTTCAAGTCCCACCTACACAGTGTGTTGCTGCCTGAGCCTGGATGAGTCCTGGGACATGACATCCTAGGAGACTGTTGTGTCTCAAACCTACTCTTTGGTGTCTCTTCAGTCCTGCTTTTCCCAGGCCTGCCTTACCTCTGATCAGACAGATATGCCTTTCCATCTGCAGTTCAGCTGTTGAAGGGACAAATGAGACCTTAGGTTCTCCTTAGGGCTGGTACTCAGCTGGAGGGCCTGTGGCATCTCCTTGGGGAGCAACATACACATCCTGTACCCAGTCACACAGAGCTTCTGGGCTGAAATCCTTAAAAAATTGGCAGCAAACCTACATCCAAGCACCAGATATGCTCTATGTGCTCTCCCCTCCCTAAAGGGTCTAATGGCTAACTGCAGGAGCCTGGTGGGGGTGTGGAGCTGCAGAGTTTGCAGCTGTGTATTCATCTCAGATGCTGTCACTCTCTTCCTCATCATGCCAATGACCACATTAAGAGACAAATAGAGTGAACTTGTTTCTGTCCCTTATTGCACATGACTTCCTGCAGTTTAGTGTTTCCCAAGTGAGGCACAATGTAAAAAAAATAGTGAAACATAAGAAAGGAGCAATCTAAAGTACTTCTAAGGTCAAGTGCTTAGGAAATGCAGGGCTGTATAACACTTCAGGGATTTAAAATCTGGTTTTAATGCATATCCTCATACCAGTGACCCTATATAAGCAAGCCTGACATCAAAACAGCCCTTTAAAATTAATACATAGATAATACATCATTACTAACATCATATACACTCTAATTAAAGAGATAAGGAACATATAATTTCTGTTAGAGGTGAATGAGCTAATTACTCTAGGTAGGCCACCTTCAGAAGTGAGTGACACTGAAAAAGCTGCCAACACCCAGTTGATGCAAAGCCCACTAAAATTAGTTGAAAGACTGATGGGTCACAGTCAGCCTTGCTCTGGCCACTAATGTCTCCCTCCAGAGGTTCATGGAAACCTCCATCAACCTGAGAAAGCTATTATTAACCCCAAACAATGTCATTCAATAAACTCTCAAATATCACTGCACTGACTTACAGTCAAAAAGAATTGCAGTTGATAGAATTTGGCATGTCTTCTGTGCCTTCTGGTTCTGCAGTTTCTAAGGATTACCACCATGACATTTTTTCTGACTTTCACTGTTCAAAGCCACATCCCGAGTGAAAGTTACAGCTCTCATTTGTCTCCCTCTAGGCAGTGAGGCTTTAGGGAAAGGGTAGATTTTGTGAGACTTCTGATAAAACTGGAAGCAGGCAGTCACATAAATCTGAAGGCAAGCTGCTCCTTTGAGCAACCAAAAAGGATTTCAAAGGAGAAGGCCAGGTTTGGGAACAGATGGTCAGCCCAGCACCTCATGGGATTGCTCTTCAGCCAGGCTTGTACTTTACAGTCTTTAAAACACCCATGAACAGAATCTTTGGTCATCATTATGGATGTAAACTCCTTGCAAAAGGTTCCATATCTGAATCAGAGCAGTTCAGCTCATACCAGCTGTACTGTGCTGCTAAAATGTCTGCAGGACATCCAACCCTTTTCCTGAGCTTGCTGGCAGAGCTGGGCTTGGCGTTACAGCCCCTGCCTTGGTCTCCCACGTGTGAAGCACCTCCTGTTTGAGCCATGCCCGGAGGGATGGCTGCCCTGGCTGCTCTCCTGGCCCAGCAGAGCCCTCTCCTCCCTGCGGCCCTTGGCCCCCTGGAAGGTGTGGGCACTAAACTGGGAGGCAAGTGGAGGGAACAGACATGTAGCCACCTTCCAAGCAGGGTCTGTCTGCCAGCACCCCACACGGTTATTGCCTTCACTGTGCAGTGGCTTTGAACAGCATCTGCAGCCTGGCTGCAAGGGGCAGATGGGAGCCCAGCACTTGCATATCCTTGCCCACGTGCCAAGGGCCTGATCCACAGCCCAGCAGAGCCACGGGAGCTGCTTGGGCCCAGGACCCAACTCCTTCTGCCTAACTCCATGAATCAGGCCCCAGAGTGTCTAATTTCTCATCAACACTCTGGATATTTGCTTTCACCTGCTGCCGTTGTTGCTTTTGCCTTCATCATTACCTGCAGCTCTTCATCTGCATGTTCCTGTTCAAAATCAATATGCAAAACTTCCTTGCACCTTTGTAAAGCACAGGGGCAAGGGCTGCACAGAAAGGAAAGACAATGGCTTTTCCTTCTTGTGTAAAGGAACACTTTCAGCCACATTTTTCCCTGGGGCTTTCATTCAGAGTATTTTCTGAGTGGATTTCTTATCTTGTTTACTAACTCTGGGACTCCAGTGATCCAGACAAGCTGAGTAACTGAGGAAGTGACTCCTGCTGGTAACTCCACACTGCCTTCCCACAGCACGTAATCCTCCAAGGACAAGGGGACAGATCACCAGAACCACTTGAACATCAGAGAACATAAACTTGGCTCCCAGCAGAGGTCCTGAGGAACCCCCCAGGTTGTGATGACCAGGAGACGAGCCAAGGGTTCGGGGGGCTGCCTCTTCATCGCGACACCAACCCTCGTGCATTCCCTCAGGCGTTACCATTTCTACAAAACTCTTTATGCTTTTACTTTCTCTGCGCAGCCCTTCCCAGGAGTGCCTGGGCCCACAGCCCAGGTGTGTGCTGGGCTGGTGCCAGGGCTGCTCCCCAGCCCCTGAAGCCCAGCAAGCAGCCCCGTGCACCCGGGGCGGCTGCGCTCCGCCAGCACGGCCGGGCTGCGCTGCGGCTGCCCCTTCCCGGCTGCTGAGCTCAGCAGTGCCAGTGGCTGCTCTTTCCCAAAGTGAATCACAATGCTTCGCTTTCTATTTTCAGTGACTGCTAAGAATATGACAAATTTTCTCTTACTCCTACAAATCCAGCAACCACATAGTCTTTCACTACCATAAAGAGTAAAAAAATGTCTAATTCAGGATTTAAATTAGATCCAGGAAACCTCTGCTGCCTTTTCCTGTCTAAAAGACATTTTAAAAATAAAAGACAGTTTGAATGTGGCTTTATAGTCCCAAACTGCAGCCCTAGAGCTGTCATTAGAAGTGTCAAATTTCATGGAGGTTTGTTTAAAGGGCAATTACTGAATTACTTGTATTTTAGTAATATATCTAACTGGAGCCAGGATTTGTCCAGACGGGTGCAAGTGAAAGGGTTGCAGTGAGCAGGAGGTCTCCCTGTGGGCAGAGCTCTGCCCCTGCCTAAGGGAAGAGCAGGGAGAACCAAGCTCAGCAGCACAGCCCTGTGTGGTGTCCAGCCTGGTCCATCTGGGTGGGAGACAGCCACGGGGCACTATGTCAGTTCTGCAGGCTGGGTGCTGCTACATCATCTTCCTTTTCATATTTAATTTCTTTTTGTTGGTGGTGTATGAACAGTTTTTCTCAGATGAATTTAGAAGGTGGTCAGTGGGCTGGGGAAGCTTCAAGACTTCACTCTCCCACTACACTGGCGAACTTTCACAGTTCACTCAGCAAAAAATCTGCTTTGCTGAAACAGATGATGC
Organism: Promerops cafer; assembly: GCA_013398275.1. Classification (NCBI taxonomy): domain Eukaryota; kingdom Metazoa; phylum Chordata; class Aves; order Passeriformes; family Nectariniidae; genus Promerops; species Promerops cafer. Next base: position 1,454,271 of record VZSE01008037.1, read on the forward strand.
CTCACCCCTAATGTGAACAACTGGGGACTTCTGCAAACTTACACCTGCTCACCCTGAGCCTGAAATAACATTGCAGCCTGTTCTGCCTGCTTTTGTGCTCCTGCAAATGATTTATTATTTTGCCAATGCAGTAAATCGGAAAACCTTCCTATTGTGCATTATTATTCCTATTATCCAAACTGGTGCTCACCTGACAGCAGGTCTTGTTCTCATTCTTAGACCTTTGCAAACCAATGATTTGCTTGGAACATTTTTCCAATACACTCTTAGATATTTTAATTACTTTATTTGATACTAAATCTGTTTTACAAGTGATTGGGAAAGAAGAATTAAGCAACAGTATCCAAAATCCATATTAAAATTGCAACCTCCCTTGTAGTATCTGAAGCACTTGCAGACAACTGAAGGATTTCAGAGCCTGCATAGCAGCATGTGCTCGTTCCTACATGGAATTTCCCTAATTCCTCAATCAATTACCTGGAAAAAGCGGCCATTTTAATCAAAACCCTAAGGGCAGATGAAATCATGAGAAAACACGAGCTTTATTGCAATGGATATTGACTGTAACTCATTAAGATGTTAAAGTATTGACATCCCGTTTGATGAGAAAAATGTCTGATAGCAAGTGTACATAACTGTGTTACAGAGAATGCCAGCATCAACACATCATAATGAGTAACTAATGATGTCTGTGGCCTAACGAGGTGATTAAAGCAGTATCCTTTGATCTATGTCACTGACTTGATTTAATGCCAGGCTGAGATTGAATCTCCATGCACCACTGGGGAGATTCAAGTAATTTGAGTAATTCACTGGCCTTGTCCCTGCATCACCAGGGATATTTGTGATGAACACAGTCACTTCTGTAGCTAAGTCACCCTGGGCAGCACACACTGCCAGGGAAGAGGCCACTGCTCCCTGCCGGCTGGCAGCCCCTTCAGGAGCCTCACTGCTGCAGAGCAGGGGTCTCACAACCTCCTGCCACGGCCGTGAGTCTTCCTTTTGCCTCCCAGTGCTCTCACACCACTGGCAGATTTTGGAAGCATCCTCCACCAAGCACAGCTAAGATGCTTTGCTGCCTTTCACACAAGCACAGCAGGCAGCAGTCACACTGTGCTGAAACACGGGGCTTTGTGCCAGGCACATGCTGGGCACCCAATTCAAACCCCTGTGCTCGTCCAGCAGGAGGAAAGCTCAGGTTCCTGTTCTTTGGGACAGCAAACAGGGCACCAAGAGCCCAGGCCACAGGTGACACCAGAGGCATAAAACCTTTGACCAGGTTCACAAAGTGGTGTAGCCTGGCCACCAGCCAATAGCCTGTTCCTGACAGTGAAAAACCTTCTCACCCTTACCAGGGGAAGGGATTGTTAACCCTGTCACATACACCACAGCAGCTCTTTCAAGCAGCCCCTCCTACCTTGTGTGGACAGACCTTGGCTGAGCAGTGTTGCCCTGGGGAGACAGTTGTTAAGTCTGGGATTGCATTTTCTTCATGAGGCTACCAAAACAAAAGCATGGCCACCCTCAGCCAGGCCAAGGGCTCATTTCTGTGGTACAGGGGACAGCTGGGTGTCCAGGGCAGAGCACACAGACTGGGTGGGCATGTGGGGTTGGCACTCCTTGGTACTCTCTCCACTGCCAACCACTTTCAGCTGATGTTCTGAGCAGTGTGGTTTATGTATTAGCAGCCACTGTGGATTCATCTACACTAGCTGCTTATACTTTGAGTCGCAGTATGTCTTCCTAATGAAGCCAATAACATGGATTAATTTTCCCTCCCAATCATCTTTAACCTTGAGCGATAATTAGTACCGAAAGCATGACTGAGACTCAAATTCTGGGCACCTCCCTTGGGCAGGAAATTGTTTCACTTGATGAATAGACCATTTTTTACCAAGGGCTTTTTCCTGTACATAAATAACTGTGCTGGCTCCTAGATGCATGGGTGTGATACTGCCATCTCCATCCAAACAGGGATTGTCACCAGGGAGAATAATGGCCCCCCTACCCCAGCACAGGGGCTGGGCACTGTGCAGCCTCCTCTCCCCCAGCAGTGCCCTAAAAGGAAGAAAATTGCTCAGGACTTGTCCAGGTCCTGTTCCAGTCTTCAGGCAGCCCCAGCACAGCCACCCCTCCATCCCTGCTGGGCCCTCCCTGTCCCTGCCACAGGGACAGGCCCAGCTGCAGGCCCCAGCAGCAGCACATCCCTCCAGCTCTGCGCCCTGCCTCATTACCCACCTCCCCCCCACAGCCCTGCTGGAGGCTTTTAGCATTTATTGGTAATTTATAATATTGACAGCAGCCCTGCCCCATCACACACAGGGCACCTGAGCCATGACCCACCACTTCCTCCCCCCACACATAAACACAAAACCCTAAAGAGCTCAAACCTGAACACAAAGCAGCCCATATTTCCCCCCAAATACACCAGATCTCCCCCCCTTACCAGGCACAGCTCCTCTGGCTGGGAAGTAGGGTCCAGCTCAGGCAGCCTTTATTGCCCTGGGTTAGCCACATGCAAACAGGCTGCAGCTGCTGCCTCCCCTCTGCTGCCCGTGCTGCCACCGAGGGGGGGTGAAGGCAGCGTCCAGCTGCTGCTGCTGCTGTCTCACCCCCTGAAAAGGTCTAGGTGCAACTGAGGCAAGAGCAACTCCTCTGCCTGTCCTGGGGAGATGGTTTGCACTGCTCCACTCACCTTGCATTCTGCCAGTGCTCAGAAAATAAAGTTTGTGAAGCTCATTTTGGTGTTTGGGTTATGGGCTTCTGTGATAAGCTCAGCTTGCTCCCCTGAGCATGCTGGGGTAACTGGTGCACAAACCAGAGTTAAATATAGCTCCAAAATAAAGTTCTAATTTGATGGGAAGCTGTGCAGGCTCCTGGGCACCCCAGCTGCCCCTGCCTGCAACTGGCCTGTCCCTACAGCATGGGCTGGGTGGCCAGGGGTCCCCAAGGATATGGGGCAGTGAGCCACTGTATGGGATGGGTGCACCCCAGGGACACGCTCCTGTGCAGAGATTAGTGACCAAAATGACTCATGTGAGAAGGAAACAAGGGACAGGAGGTGTGGATAGAGGTCACAGCAAGGGGACCTGCTGTGGCTGTGACAGGCTCTGCCCACATGCTGCCACTGTTGTCCCCTGGCCCATGGGATGAGAACCTGGAAAACAGTCCCCACATCTGCCTGATGTGCTTCAACCCTTCTGGCATCTCTGGATTTTTCTTTTTAGAAAAAGCATTTTGCTGTGCCCCCTTCTCTGCCAGGTGAGGGTGAACACAGCTGGAGCCCCCACCTTGCACCGTGGCCCTGGCCAGCACCATGCCATGGAGATACTGACCCGAGTCAGCGCTGAGTTATCCCAGGCCTGGCCAGTATGATGCTGCAGATGAACAGACCCCAGAGGCACTCCTGCTGGGGATGGAGGACATTTCTGGCTTCCTATATCCCCTTTGCCTTTGTGCTTGCCCTGGACAGGGGTTCCTGGTGATGCTGTGGTTTCTGACATGGCCTTGTGATACCAAGCCCGGGGGGAGGCCTCCGAAGGGATGCGCTCGGTGCCTCTCAGCTTAGCAGTAAAAAGAAATTGCACATCAGGGCACAGGCTGCAGGCGCTTCCAGAGATAAAATATTGTCAGCAGAGTCCAGACCATCCATCAGAATAAATGTAGCTGATGCCATGATTTATGGGACAACGATGAAGGTTTAATCCTCCTCTCAGCAGTGCAACCTGATTTGCCACAAAACCCTGTTAAATTTTGTGGCACACGCTTCATCACTTCATTAGGAGATAGAGAGAAAATGGTTCAATGCATTCCTGAATCTTTTATGGCTGGGACTCTCCTCCCACCACTCCCGAGTGATGGGTAATCTTTCTGATCAGATCCCCAGGAAAAGACCCCGTGGGATTACAGAGAGCGAAGGCATTAACAACAGTGACAGGAAAGGAATACAATATCCCTTTAAACAATTAAATATTGATCCTGCAGGCCTGGGGCGGACTCCATCACACAAAAGGAAACACCTCTGTGAATTAGTTTGGTGACATCCATACCTTTAGATGATATAAAGGAAACCAAGATTATTTGCTTCACTTATTTTCTTAATGTTTTTTCCCTCAATTAGAGAAATGTATCTGGTATGAACTGCACTCAGACCCTTTGCACTCATCTTCCCAGAGGCCACGATGATGGGATGGGATGGGAT
>VZSE01008037.1:1458556-1473237 GCA_013398275.1 Promerops cafer
GGAGGGGATGGGATGGGGAGTGCTTGCTGGGGGTGAGGGCTGCACAGCTGCGTGGATAGAGGGAAGAAGACACAGTGCTGGGAAGCCTTAGGTGCCCTTTTGTGTGTCCTCCCCTCTCCCCCCACCCCGTGGATGTCCCTCCCAGGACCCCACCGAAGCTGCCCCTCTCAGGGGAGGGCTGGGGCTGCCCATGGGGCTCACCTGCTCCCCTTGGCTCAGCCCAGCGCCTTGCGGCTGCACACGGAGAAACAAAAGAAGGCAAGAAATGTCTAAATTTAAAGTGCTGGAAAATCCAACATTTTATTTACTACATTTTTGTGACTACATAAACGCTGAAACATTGTAACGCTGAAACATTGTAACACTGAAAAGCATGATGACATCATCACTTGCTTTTTTCTTTTTTTTTTTACTTTTTCTCTTTTTTTTGTTTCTTTTTTTTTTTTTTTTTTTGCTTAGCAAACACAGCAGATGATATTGCACGGCATAAAGTGAGAACAGTAGCAAAGCTTAAAAAAAGTAACTTAAGGAAATCTTAACGCAGTACAGGAGATACTCATACCCAACCCAGGGCAATGCCTAGTGCACTGCACTTGTCATCGCTACACACAAAAATACAGAAGAAGCGCTTGACTAAGAGAGAGAGTGAGGAAATATCAGCAATCAACTGTAATTAGGTACAATAATCACTTAGTCTGAAATGCAGATGCAACGCATAAACTACTGCTGCTTCCTAATGGACGAACTAAAGATGGCAGCAAAGGGCTTTAGCAAAATCTTCGCTTCGTATTCGTTATTTTTCTTTTTTTAAAATTTCTTTTTTTTTTCTTTTTTTTTTCTTTTTTTTTTTTTTTTTTTTTTTTTTTTTTTTGTTGCTCTGGAAGAACTCCCGCTTGCTCTGGGAAGATTTCCTACCCCTGCGGAGCTGGGACCTGTGATTGTCTCTGGCGCCCTCTCTGCGGCGGGGGCCGGGCGGGCGGGCCCGGGGGTCCCGCACTGCGGGCGGGGCTGCTCTCAGCTCCCCAGGCAAGTCACAGACAAGGCTGTACCGTACATTCCCCGCTGGTCGGGTCAGGCTGCAAAACTAACGCGGCCCCACGGTGAGGATGCAGTAAGTGCAGTAAATGCAGAACATTCCGTGAAAAACCAAACTAGCGGAACAGGACAGGAGACCGCGGCTCCCTAAGCACAGTTTGTCCAGGGCTCGATGGCTCATGCTGATCCACAGACCAATACTTTGCCTCCCCCTCCACGTGAAGCAGAACTCATTGCACAGCATTAGCTCCTGTGTTAAAAGCAGACACCGAGCCAATGCCTACCAACAGATCATTTAATGATCCTTCATTTCAGAGCGTCCTTATTGCCCCATTTCAATACTTGAAGTATAAAAATGTACCTAGAAAGTGTAACTTCCGCCCAAAAGCTCAGACCCTGCCCTTGTCCTTCCCTCCCTCAACCCCTTCACTATCCCCTCAAAGGAAAACGAGGTACACCTGGGGCTCAGCTACTGCACGGGAAAGGAAATATTTACAGCCATCACAAACCGTGTCAGTACACGACATTTAGTTGAACCAGAATCTAGTCTTTATGCAAAATAAAACACGAGTGAGTGGCATCCTATTCTCTGTGCCATGATGCCATCATCAGCTTTGCAGAAGTATCATTGTCATTACTCTTTTTTTATTTTTTTTTTTTTGCTTTTCAACTCCAAACTGCCTTGTCCTCCCCGGAGCTGGGGGGGTGCCAGGGCAGCTCCGTGCCCCTCGCAGGGACTCGGCAGAGCGCCCCGTGCTCTCCCCACAGCCGGGGCACCAGGAGCCCATCCCATCCCATCCCATCCCATCCCAGCCTGGGGAGCCGGTGGCCTGCTGTGGCCCACGGCGGCCCCGCGCCTCTCGGAGCCCGCGCTGTGGCACGCCCGCCGCAGGGCTTTCCGTGAGCAAGGCTTCCAGATTCGAGTCCGCTTTTCTCCCAAGGCCCGCGCCTGCTGCTTGCCTGCGCTACCCGTGCGAATGGCGAAGGAAAATAAAAACTCAGCAAAATCTCTCACAAATGCCAGTGCTTTTAAACATTAAACGACTTTTAAATTCTTTGGATGTGCGGGTCTCACCCACAAAGCAATCTTTCTAGAAAAAGACAAATAAATTAAAGAAAAAACACACTAATAATGCCTTTCTGCTTTCTAAGTGACAAAAGTACTACCTTGAAACACTCATTTTGGCATGTACAAGTTGGGGGGAAGGGAGGCCTGGGGGGTAACCTGGCAGTGTTTGTAACACGGGTGGAAGTGCATGCCAAGACAAGGCTGAAGATACACCCTGCAGTCAAGAGAAGCACTCTCCTTCAGTTCATCTCAGCATCAAGAATGAAAAGATTGTAACATAAAGCTTTGGCCATTTTTGAATCTACTATATACAATTTTTTTTAAACTACATAGTCATAAATTAAAGCAGTGATTAAATAAGCGTATACAAAATGTAATTAAATTAAAAGTCACAGCACATTATAGAGAAATAATAGGAACCATTTATCACAGCAGAGAATATTTTTTTTTTACCCTGTGAAAAGAACATCGACTAGCAAACACAAAGCATCCTAGTTGAAACAAAAGTAATTGAAGCCATGTTTCCCTTTCTTGCATTCATTGCAAACAGCAATCTTTACCCACTTTGAAACATTCCCAGGAATAAGATCTTCCTTGAGTATAACAGAGAAGTTCTGCCAAAAAAAAAGGAAAAAAAGAAGAAACCCAAACCCAAACCAAAAAAATATAAAAGGAATATACAAACAAAACAACCCCTACAAAATAAATAAGAATTATAAAGCTTTTTTTTAAGTAACCTTAACAATTATCAAACTAGTAAGTTCTGCCTTATCACATAGACTCTCTATACAACATAACCCTAAAGATTTATTACTATGAGGTATTTGGAGGAATTGGTAAAAGCGATGCACGGCCTGTCTGGGCTGAGGGACTCAAGCTACTTTGGGGGAAAGAAGAGGGAACCTTTGGTTTGTCAGCAAGAAAGTGGAAAAAAACATTTTCCTTTGGTATCAAAGAAAGTTTCATTGCATGGTTGCACGGCAAAAAGCACCACGGTGAAGAATTATTCCTTTTTTTCATTAGTGGCCTTTCTAACAGGCTGAGGTATTCAAAGAGTATAAGGTGAGAGATAAAGAGGTCAACAGCGGTTTAACACTTTGGTTCAAGCAAGGCACTCGTCCTATGAGTTTACAAAGTTTGCAACATGTTTGCCAAGAGCTTTATTATTATTATTATTATTATTATCCTTATCATCGTCAGTAGTAGCAGTTGTAGCAAGAGAAGTATTCATAAGGTTATTAGCATTACCACTAAGAATGAAGACAAGGTTACACACTGAGTGAAGGTGAGGAAGGGGGTCAGGGGATGGGGGTAAGAAGAAGGATGAGTTCCCTTTCCAGACCAAGGCCGTGCATGAAAAATCTTTGGTATTCTTTGGTATCATCAATGTGATTAAAATCACCAATGGAAATCGAGTGAGGTAGCGTCTTTGGTTCACACTATAAATAGTAGATCTTTACACACTTTTTTTTTCTTTTTTTTTTCTTTTTTTTTTAACACGTGGAAGTAGCTATTCCTTACCTTTTGCTTCTTTGTCTTTAGCAAATAGTTACCAAATGTATTGTAAAGCTAACCACACCACAATAATAAACCAGGAGGCTAAGCAAAGTCTCAAAATTAGCCCCTGGGCCTTTGAATGCACCCAAACGCAGTGAGATAGAAAAGGGTAAGTGCTTTCTCTTTGTTTGCTAAATGCATAGTTTTCATCCCTATGTACAAAGGAGGAGGAAGAGGATAGGAGGAAGAGTAGTAGAAAGAAGGAACGTTTTTTGGGGTAAAAATGTCTTGCTTACAACTCAGGTGAGGAGAGGTGTCCTAAGACTCTTTGGTATAAGCTCAGCAGTGTTTCCGAGCCCTCCGGGCAGCAGCAGCCCCTGGGCAGTGCCCACCACCACCGCGGCCTTATCCTGAAATCCCAGGAGAAGAGCGGTGCCCACGGGCAGCCCTGGGGCTGCCCTCACGCCAGGCCACCCCGGCCACTCGCCTGCTTGGGACTTTGCTCCTGGCGTGGGGTGCAGGAGCAACTTCTCAAGCAAAAGCCCCGTTGCTGGCTGGCTCGCTCTGGTGGGGTTGGCTTTACCTGAGTAAGGAGAGGAGGCTGTGGCCCTGGAAAGCCACGCAGGGCTAATGGAGCGCTGTGGGGCAGTCTAAGGAGGACTTTTTTTTGTTTGTTTTGTTTTTTTCCTAGAAATCTAACGATGCCATTTACAATGGGGATGGATGCGGACAGTTCACCTCTTGGCCAGCCTCCCCCTGTGGGTCACTGCGGTCGTGTTTGGATGCAGCCCGCTAGCTGAATGCATGTTCCTAATGCCCTCGTGCCCTTGGAGTCACCTTTGACTGAAGCCCCATCTCCTGATGCTCCCAAACTGTTTTGGGTTCTGCTCCCTCTCCTAATCCTTCCTGGCAGAGTTTTAGATCCTCTTGTCGAATTTGAAACTAATTTCCATTTTGTCAGGAATGAAATGAACTGAAAGACTAACACTAACAGACAGAGACAGGTTTCCTGGGTAATGTTAAATGCAGCATTAGAAGAAACTGCCCTTCAAGGTTGCCCTGTTGAGTAATGGCACCAGTCAGAGCAAGGGAGCACCAGGTAACCTGTCTGTGCTTCAGTCGGTGTGGCCGGGCAGTCTGCTCAGAGGTAACACAGCTTTCCAGGTAGACTGAGCAGTTCCAGAGTTATTTGCTTCATGTTTTGAAGGAAATTAAAGAAAAGTGTGTTCTTTGCCTATTCAGAGCATGAGGCGCATATTGCTTATGGGAAGAGTGGTTTGTTCCTAATGGCTTAGAGAAAACCAAACGGTTTATATCTACTTAAACAGACATGTAAAAAACCCAAAACACTTAAAATCTATACCTTGTGCATCAGTTTTAGTGTGTGTGGACATGTGTGTGCATATGTATACATACATACATACACCCCATCAAAATGTGTGTGCATGTACATATACACAGGTCTATTTAGGGGCTTGCATGTGTGTATATCAGAGATCCTGAAATTGCATATAGGGTGCAAATTTAATGCTGGTATGAAAGTTCTCTTTGGTTTCAGCAAGTCGTCTATAAAGACAATACAATGGAAATACTAAAAATGCGGCAATGTACTTTGAATTTCCCTGCATTTTTAAATTCTCAAGTTTTAAATAAATAAGGCTTTATTCTCTAAACTATAGGTACGTTACAACGCAGTGTTCTGCTGGAAAAAACTAAACCGTTAGTTATCACTGTCCTTTATTAACCTTACACTAATGAGACTGCAGTCATAAGGTACTTTATATGTGAGCTTATCAATGTTTCCATGTCAATTATGTCTCCACGGGGATGGAACATTTCTTTTGAAAAGAAAGCTTGCTAAAATTTAAGGTAAGCTAGAAACTCAAAAAACGTGCATGTTAGATTCCATTCTCACAGATAATTGCTTTGTCAGCCTTAAAGTGGGTTTAACATACTGAAATACAGGGAAATATTCAGTGCCAAAATGATTGGGTTTATTTCACTTTATTTTAATAAAGAAATATTTCACCTGTATTCTAAACACTGGGTGGAAATAAACTGTATACCCTGAACCTTGACTAGACCCTGTCCTCTTGGGAAATAACTGGTGCTACAAAAGTTGCTCTACTTTGGTGTCACTGGTATTTTGAGTGGGCTTCATCCCCCAAACCAGTATCTGCTACTGTTTATAGTGTTTGGATTCTAGTTTACCTTGAATTTTCCTTCATCTTTTTTTTTTTTTTCCTTAAAAACAAAAAGGTTGGAAGTAGGATTACCTATTTCTAGTCCTTGCATTGGGCCTATACCTGCATATTTGGTTATTTTGGAATTTAATACACCTAGCATAATTACTACAGTAATTTGAAATACCAGTTAGAAATCTAACAGGCACATGTATGGTTTTTAAAGTCTATTTTCCTCTTACATTAAATTTAATATGCAGATGTTGCACGCTTTTTGCTTTAATTTTATCAGAGTAGGAACGGGATGATTTCTCTCCTATGGGTCTGTTAGCAACAGAGCATTGAAAGCTTTTCAGCTACAAACTTTAAACTATTTCATGCATTATCCTGACTAGTAGATGAGCAAGAAAGAATGCATGGGACAAAAGCTCAGCCTGCTACACATAGATACAAAGCCACAAAACATCGGGCTTGTATCTCGGTGTCATGGGAATTTTGCTCTTGACTTCAGAGAGATCACAATTCCTCCTTCCAAAAGCACCTCTGGAGCTCCTCTTGGAGCTCCTCCCACAACATTAACTGATGTTGTACCACTGTTTGCAATAGGAAAAGACCACGAGCCTTCAAAGCTGTTACTATTCCTTTGCCTGGTAAAGTCGATAGGTAAAAAAAAGCTCACTGATGTCAATGAGTATTGATCAGACGCTGAGCCCTGTGGTTTTGCATCCCTCAATTCCTTTCATTTCTGCATCCTGAGTGCCTCAGGTCTCCTGTTCGCAGGCTAGATGGCAGAGCTGAGCCACTCTGGAGCCCTGCGCCCGGCGGCACCGGGCTGCAGCCCGGGACAGCGCCCGGGGACAGCGCACAGTGTCACACACGGCGTCACACGGTGTCACACACTGTCACACACGGCGTCACACACGGCTCTAACACGTGGCTCCTTCTCGTGCTCCCGTTGAAGCCAGTGAGGAAAGGGCTCACTGAGTTCAATGGAAGCAGCATCCCATTCTCAGTTCCCGTGCTCTGCCAGGGGCTGTGATCTCCTCGGGTGACATTCTTTCTTGCCAATCACAGAAAAAAACGATAATGTGGTTTTACTAATTGCAAATAACAGTCTTGATTACAAGTTTTATGTGTTATACAGTTAGATTAGTTTATACCTATAACTCTACATAGTATTTGTGTAAAAATAGCTTTGGAATATTAAAATCATTGCAATAAAATACCTGCAATACAATTATTAAATGTGTTCTTTGGTAGCTAGTCGATTTTTTTTTATGGATGGAATAGTTTTCCTTTTTTAAATCTGAACATTCCTTAACAAACAAAGAGAATGCACTGGTTTAGGTACCATTCAAAATTTCTTTGCCTAGTTTGAACTTGTTTCGAGGCATTGCACCAGTCAAGTTCAAACTGTGAAACAGCAAAAATCACACTACCGTTCCAAGGAATTCAGACGACTCCACGCTTCGTTGGCTGTGCCCTGGCACAGCCCTCTCTGGAGACCAGCCCTAAGTCCCTACCCACTGGCGTGCACGCAGTGCAGGTACACTGAACACCTTCATGGCAATTGCTGTGGACATGAAGAGCTGTATCCAAAGAGATGTCTGTTCAATGACAGGAAATCACTATGCTCCAAACCACTAAACAGCCAAGTACGGTGAAGATGATAATGGGCAAAGGTGTAAGACCAGTGGTCTGTTCCTCTTCTCTTTGCTTTCCGTTTCCTTCCCTCCATTTCGCTTTCTTCTTCCTCTCTGTTTTTTGCAAGTCGTCATCCTACTAAAGTGTGTGTCTTAGAACAAAGTCATAATGCAGGTGAAATAAGTCTTTGGTTTCTTTGGACTTATAAATATTTTTTTTTTCAAATAGTTTTAAGTATAAACCTGCTATTTTGAGGTCCTGGTCTGTCTTTATTTATTTATTTATTTTTAAAGCTTTTCCACCGAGGTTTTAGTTCGTGGTTATTCCTTCATGCTTTGGTACAAGTGCTTGATGAAGAAGATGAGTTGCCTGAATTGGAGCTGCCCTCGTCTTGCCACTTATCCAGACTCCTCCTCCGTGCATTCATGAAAAAGTTGCTGACGGTGCTCAGCTCCAACCCGAGCTGCTGGGAAATGGTGATTTGTAATTCTTTGGACGGACGCTTATTTTCCTTGAATATTGCATGTAGAGTTCGACGCTGGACATCAGTGAAGACCAACCGAGGCTTTTTGGGTGTATTCCCTCTATCCTTCCCGTGTTCTTGTTCTTTCCTCTTGCACGCTGCAAGAAAGGGAGGACAGTTAGAGAGGGCTGGCAGAGGAGTATGTGGGAACACAGTCCAGGGCAAATTAGGGAAAAAGGACTGTTCATGTCAGCTTCCAAATTTGGAGAGGATGTGGGACATTTAAATCTCTAACTCATTATAAACTATTACAAGTATAAGGAATAGAAGTCTGAAAATACCTTTGTTGTTGTCTGTTAAAAGTCAGCAAATGCTATTACTGAGAGCTTACATTTTGATACACCCATTAGTGCTGAGAATTTAACTATTTAATATCTCTAGGAGGTAGAGTGGAATTTCAGTGAACTCTAAAGTTAACCTTGGTCATATTTTTTTCCATTATTAGTTGCTTTCAATCCATTTCTGCAACTTTTTGTTGACTGAGAAAGAAGGAACTCTGAGAAACCAGGATATTACTACAGTCTTGCAGCCCCGATGTATTCTGAACAAAATAAAACATGTTTTGTCATGAAAAACAATGGTATAGTAAATCTTTATAGGATTGCTCCTTATTTCATCTGTCATCCCTTCTTTCCCTTTGAGAATGTTATTTTGCTCTACATTATTAAAGGGTGCTTGCAATTTGAAATCTGCCTCGCAGATCACCTTCCAGGCAGGATCTGATGGGATGTGAGGGAGGCTCTCAGATCCCTCTGTCAGCCTTCGACTGTCTGCCAGCTCATCTTGTTAGCATTTTGCTAGGATAAAAGCTTCCTTGGGAGGGCAGATTCCTCTGTCTCACTTTCAAGATTGTCTGAAGTTGTCTGTTTCCCTTTATTCTCTAACAATGTCCTTCAGTTCTGATAGATGTGTTTCTGAAGGTAATATGAATGTTCTTTCTCTGTGTCTGTCTAGTCCTGGCTTGTGTGGAGATCAGTACTGACTATATGAAGAATTTTGTGCAGTATGTCTACTTACACCATGATTATTGGAGTGAAAACAGCAAATTACTTTGCAAAGGTCCTTTCTACAACTTCTATTACTACCAAGAGCCAGCCCTGGCATGAGGGTTTCATTGCTCGCGGGAGGTATAAAAATAGTCATCCACCTTTTGTACTTGAGAAATAGGATCTGCACAGATCAGGAGCCAGGAGCTGTGAAGACTCCTTCTGCTGGCCCAGGCAGGGACCAAGACTCTGGTGGCTCAATCCTCTCTGAGGAGAAGCTTTTGAAAAGGTCCCTAACAATATATATTCCAGCCACATACTCTTTCATAAGAAATCACACATCAATCAAATAGACTGGGCTGCCAAGCTCGTGTCTCTGACAGGTATTTTTATTTGAAAACCTTTGAAGAAGGCTTTGAAGTTACATCCTGACCTCTACAACACTGTGGAGCTTCTGGGCTAAAAACCAGGTTTCCTCATGCACGCGAGCCCCTGCTGAATTCACTGTGGGGATTGGTGCCTGCTGAAATAATCTGCATCCCCACTGGTGGTTAACATGGGCAAATCAAGGGTTAAAAATGGTTTTGCAAGAATAGTGTTATTTACTGACAAATATTAAGAATGAGGATACCAACAGCATCTCATTCTTTTATATATGCCTGACCATTTGATAATCAGAAATTCCTGGGAAAGCAGCTGCAGGAGCTCAGCTTTATAACAGCCTCAGCCTCCAGCTCTGACTGCCCCTGCTAACAGGCTCAGGCAGAAAAGAAGACAAACCAGGTGCAGACAACATTTGCTGTGCTTCATTCCTGCTCATGCTGCTTTATACCTTCCTTTTTGAAAGACTACACAAAATTCCATCTTCTGCCTAGATACTCCATCCAGATCATAATTGGTCACAAAATCCTAATGGCACAGATAGCGTGATCCAAGTCAGTGCTGTGCAGTGCTTCAGAGTGAATCACCACATCACAAATGACAGCCACAGCAGTAGGTACAAAGCCAGATCAATTAGCCATGGGAGCCTCTGGGGCTTCGATCACAAGCTACTACATGAGTTCTCTGAAATAGCAGGGAATAACAAAAAAACAACCATCTATTGTGAAACTAGCTTGCATAACACATTGTCTTCCTGAACTTGTGCTCATTTCCTGAAATGCAGTATTCCTGAACAATTATTTCCACAGACAGTGTCCCAAGAGTTACAAAATACCTTGTTCCTCAACTTCAGTTGTATCGAAACCCTCTTAATTAATGTTAGTGACATCACAGAGGTAAGAAAAAACAGCTCATTGCTAGGGAGGAAAAAAAAAACCTATCCAGCCTATGATAAAAATAAGCCTATTTTACTTTTTTGCAAATATTTCCAGCTCTACTTCCATTAGCATTTGCCAGAGGCAGATTGAGGGCAAAAACTTCCCAACATGCTCAACTGTTCCAAGAGCCCTTGCACTGCCAGGCCTCAGGTTGTGAGCAGCAGGGGTGGATACCACCTCTCATCTTCTGCCTTGTCCAGGCTCAGGAATATTAATAGCACTTAAAAATAAATAATGGTGATAATGAAAAACTGTAATAGGGTTTCCTTGTGATCGTTTTCCCTGCACTGGAGCCAATCAATTTTAATAATAAATTGTAGCTTCCAGCTTGCCAGAGAACAAATGTACACCATGGGATAAAATCTGCTCCAACATGAGAGTAGATCCAGAGCAGGCACAGAGATTGGCCAGCTCACACGGCAAGGGCTGGCAAGTGGGGCTGCAGGCTCTCTGAAAGCAGCCTGAGCCAGGTCATGCCCAGGCAAAGCAGCTGTGCCTGCTCTGGCCAGGTCCTACCCCAATGCCAGGTGCTCCCCTAATGTCCACTGAGGTCAGGCCCCAGAGACATCAACTGAAACGTTTTTTTTTTGAAAAGCACCAGAGCCTGTCTTCACAACAATTTATCACACACTCCATCTCTCTTTTACCTTACATAGCAGCAGATAATAACAGTAATTTGCACTGATGTCCTTCTTGTGCCCCTGCCCTTGAGCACTGTGAGTGGACCCTCTCCCACAGCACAGACACTGAATTTAGGTGCTTTGCAGGGTGCTGTGCTCCCTAGAGGTGTGCACCTCTCCCAGGACACACCTGCTCGCACCCTGCCCTCACTCCCTGCTGCAGGCAGCCCTGCTCTTTGTCTCCAGGTCGCCATGGCTGAGTGATGCTCCATGTGATGCCTTTTCAAAAAGCCTATAAGAAAATCTTGTTAAGAAAAAAGAAAAGCAGAGGATAAAGGAAGAGTCACCCTGACTCTGGCAACACATGTGCTGATATGACAATGTAATATTATCAGTGCCAGAAGGAGCCTTATAAATCCAGTCCTGAACTCTGGCCTCTCCCAGTCACTTCCATCTTCCTCTGCCCTGAGCAACAGATATTTTTGACACTTGCAATTCTCCTGACACAGCCCATCAATCTATTTTTGTCTCCCTTTGTTCCTTCTAAGTCACCCGAGGGATTTGGTCAAGTAAACTTGCCAGACCTTGTAAGGTCTGTAGATCCCAGTGAGGCCCAGCTGCCTGTGCATGTACAGAAGTGGGCTCTCACCCCTGCAGCTCTGCTGTCTGCTGACACTCTGCTGCAGCCCCAGCTGGGTGCAGCACAGCGGGACCAGTTCTGCTCTGCCACGGGTGTGAACAGCATCGTGCCCCCGATGAAAATGCAATAATTGCATCTTTAGGTCGAGACAGTGAAGAGGATGTTTTGCCTATCTGTGATATGAATAACATTATTCAGTCAGTCTAAAAGTCAAGATTATAGTAAGCTCAGGTGTTAACCCTGATGCTTGATCTAGTGTTTCTTCCCTAGAGGGTGGATTTATTTTTAAAATTGAAGGAAAAAACCCTGATTACTATACATCAATTTTCAGGAGCATTTGGTGTGTACACATGTGCCTAGCTGTTTCTGGCAAACTCCAGTTTTCCTTTCTGAAAAACAGAAGCAAAGAGTAAAACTGTAATGCTTTCAATAAACCTAATTTCCAATGGTTTCTGGTTGGGTTTGTGAACGTAATAAAATATCACTACAAGTTCTGCTGGCTGCTTTTCTGGAAAACTGCCACTGAAGCAGAGGGAACAACAGTGGAAAATCTTACTTGGGCAAACCCTGCCCTAAGCCCTGTGGCTACTTTTGATGCAACTCTCCCTGAGAGAGGCATTGCTCAGCTGGTGGCCCACTGTGGTGCCACCACAGCACAAGCTCTCTGACAGGGAATGGAAAAGTGCAGACACCAAGGCAGAAGGTGGCTTTGGGAGGTCTCAGGCCTGGCACTGGGACAGCTGTGCCCTTACAAGCACAGCCAGGCTGAGGCAGCAGCCATGCACCCTGAGGGTCACACTGCTCACCAGTGCTGCTGCAGCAGCTCCCAGGGCCCCAGCACAGGTGCACACAATGGCCACAACCAGATTTTTGCCTGTACAAAGTGGCTGGAAGGGCAGCAGAGGGGAGCACCAGCAGCAAGGCAACATAGCTGCTCTTGGAAGGGAAGGATACAGCCCACCAGTGCCCAGGCATGAGCCTCCTTACCCTGTGGAGGAGAAAGCCAATGCACACAGGGGATCTCTGCTCACAGGGAGCTCTTTTCTCCTCTGTTTGCACCCAGAGTGGCTCTAGACCAGCAAGAGAGAGACACACACGCACAATGTCTCCCCAGCCTGCTGAATTCAGAGCCTGTGGACATGGAGAGGAGACTGTGTGCAGGTCCCCAACGATGGGATACAAGACTTTTCACCCTGAGGTGACGGGTCACATTTCCAGGTCTGGCCTGGGTCACTGCTGACCTCAGCCATTATTACTTGATGGCCACCAAGTGCCTTGTATGAGATTATGTGGTGGTCTTTTACCCATCCTCTTGCAAAAGTCTTTTAGCTATCCCAACCTCATGTGTACAGGTCTGACTTAAAGACATAAAAAGACCTTTTAGAAGTCTCTCTTTACATGTATTTTCCAATCTCTTTGTGTCTGGTCTAGAAAGTTTAGCTACAGTCTGAACTGCATCCACCTAGGAATCCATTTCCAAATCATCTGCTTCTAGTTTTGAAACATCACACAGTATCCAATAACATGTCTGGAGAGTGAAAACTTCACTGGTATTAACTGGAAAACATACTGAAGGATATTCTTCTGTAGAAGGCTCTACCTTCTGGTGGAGAAGGCAGCAGTATTTCTGCAGGAGGCTGAAACTGCTCGAGGACTTTGGCCATCACAGATAGTTCTAATCACACTGGCTACAACAGCTCAGTGGAAACAGGTAGCCAAAAGCTTATGGTGAATCCATGGCAGCAATGACACATAATAAAGTGTGATAAGTTACATCCTTATCATGTGAATAACACCTCTGGGGCATGCAGAGAGACACACAAACAACAGGTCTTTCCCAATTATCAAAAACTTCATATTTGGAGGAATATGACAACAAAATAAAAGGGCGTATGAGACACAGGCTACCTGAGGGTTATATGTCACCACATGAACTAAACCCAAGCAAATCTGTTTGACCTGAATAATAACCACAACTGCTGGGTGACATTCACTCTGATACATCACCATTTAGTGGTCCCCTGCACTGCCCCATCCTTCTTGCCACTGCCGCAGGGTCCTCAAAGGTGCTTGGGAAATGGAATCTGCTGGGAAGGTGCTGTGTGAGACAGCCTCCACACATGGAGGCAGCTCGTGGCCATGAGCTCCTGCTGCAGTGGGTGGCAGATAGCACTGATGCTTGAAAGAGCATTCCCTTCAGCTTCAGCCCACTGTGGGATAAGGCCCTTCACAGCTTTTTAGTGATGAAAGCCTACCTGGGTGACACAGGTCATTGGTTGCTCCCCAAAGCTTTCTCCTTTCAACTGAAAAGAATATTGTCTATTCTGAGATGTCTGAGGCCACACTAAATTATTTCTTTTTAATCCTGGCATTATTCAGCCTTTGGCACTTGTTTCTCTAGTGATTTGTATTTACTCTTATTCAGGGTGTAGATGTTTCCATATACCCAAAGATCTTTTGATCTTTGTCTCATTTCTCTGCCATCAAATCCAGAGAATACTCTTTAGTTGTTTCCTAACATCTAAAGAGATGAAAATACATTTGTGTATGGGAAGCTCGCAGGATGACATCATCCCACCAACATACAGATCCCAGCTGAGCCAGAATGGTAAACATCTCACTCCTGGGCACTGTATTAAAATGAGCGACCTTAATTTGCTGCCCCTGGAATAATGAAGTGAATCTGACTGAGGAGTGCTGACTCAGCAGTTCGGGATTCAGGCGTTTACACAAACTTAGTGATGATGGATCTGTAAGCACTTCAGCAAACTGACATCACCGTTACAGAATATGCTGCTAAGTGGATCAATCAGGGGAAAGCACCTGATTTCCCTACGATATCATGTAAAGTAAATGTTAAAATTCTTTAGCTAGGTCTTTAGTTAACCATATTACTGTGACAAATATTTCTTTGCCTAGCATAAGTAATTAGAATTTAATCACTTAAACTGCATCTTAATTACCCCAAATGAATTGAAAGGACATTTAATAGCAAAGATTAAATTGCCTTAATGAACAATTTTTGGGACTCCGTCAATATTTTAATCGCGTCAGGCGGGTTCGGCCCCCGCCCCACGCCGCAGCGGCACAGGCGGTCCCCGGCCGCGGGGTGGCGCCCGCTCCCCACCGAGGGCCGCGGAAGGACGCGCAGCGCGCGCGGGGCTC